>BROG01000700.1:0-370000 GCA_030159075.1 Atrina japonica | reverse complement strand
CTATGTAGGCAGGTACACGAACTGTCCACCTATTCCTTGTTACCAGGGTCAATAACAAAGATGATACAAGACCATTCGCTAGTTGCAACAATATACATGCCTGTGCTCTTCCAGAGAAAGCCCTTGGGTCAAAAGGTGTACATGTCTTGTATATGTTTAAACTGTATACCTTTGATATTATTTTTATCATATTTACTTCCACTAGGTCTCTGCTACTGCTGGTGGACAGTTTGAGTCCCCACCGGCGAGGTCTATACTTAAACCTAGTTCCTGGTATTTCGGTACCAGCTGGCAATCTTATACTAAAGTAATATTTCGCACTGATAACACCACTTAATTTCTAAATTCTTCAAAAGCTAAGACAGTCATCCTTTAACTATATAACAACCACCGTTAAACTTATATATAAAGACCCCCTTACGGACACAACAAAAACTTTATACGGAGATTGTTTTTATATAGAGGTTGATTTGTACACAACTGGTAGTATTGGGGAGAACAATAAAGTCTTAATGTATAATCAGGTGGTCGTTATACACAAGTTGTCGCTAAAGCAAGTTTCACTGCACATGCAATTCCTGAGACTTGTGTGGTTAAGTCATATTTCAAACAATGAAGCGGGTGTACTTGATTAGAGCCGGCCTGGTTCAGTCGGTAGCGCGCTCGACTCCTGATGGTGATGTCGTGAGTTCGAGCCCAGTCGGCGGCAGGTTGGTTTCCTGCCCTTCGGACTGAGACAGTAAAACTTGAGGTATCGTGTCACAGTAAGTGTCGGCACGTTAAAGAACCCTCACTGCTCAATGGCCGTAAGTGCCGATAATACGCATAATTCTGAAGCCCTTCACCGCCATCAATAAAGTCTCCATATGAGTGAATTCTTGAGTGGGACTTTAAACAACAATAAACAAACAAACAAACAAGTGTACTTGATTATGTTTTGTCGTTTACCTCCGTCGCTCTCAGAAACACATCACACATCGCCTTGACACATGAATGGAAAGTGACATGGCCAACTGACAATACATCTTAGTAATATTTGTGCTTTATATATACTTGTATTGCTCTTCGCTACATACATCGTAATCGATCCATCATCATCGTCGTCGTCGTCGTCGTCGTCGTCGTCGTCGCCTTCGTCTTTGAAGTAAATGATACAAAACAAAATTCAAGTCTTATATCATTCAATTTTATTTTAAAAAATACATGAAAGTTAATTTAGTACAAAGTAAAAATTAATGGTTTATGATACTATGACATCATAACTTGATTCTTATAAATATAAAAAACAAAGGGTGTCTCTTCTTGTTTGACAACAATGTCAATATTTAAGAACAGATGTTATTTATAATATTTATAATATATTACAATAGAGAGTGGTGTGATATATAAAAATATAAACTAGTGATCCCAAGTATTCCCATATCCGTCTTAGAGTAACCAGTGTAAACAGATGAAAACCTCAGCTTTTAAGGAACTTAGAATATTAATTGATCAAATAGCATTAACTGAATTGCGATTTTATAAACATTCACAATAAGAACGCGTGAAAATGAAAAGCAGATGGGTCGACTAAAACGTTTTTAGATTTTCTCATTTTACTAATATAAAAATTTAGATTTTCAGATATTGATATTTTTGGTATTTTAATCCATCAATTGATAACCAAAATATAATTCTAAATGTACGACACATTTTGACCGTGCACGCGACAATGATTTAAATAACTCCTGTCGTATATTTCATTATTTTTTCCACAAAAACATGAAGCAATCCTTTTTTTACAATGCATAAATTAAGAGCTTTTTTGTACTTCAAGCCTATATTTGTACCCTGTGAACAAACTTTTAAGTAATGTCACCCCTTATGATTTGCACCATATAGACATCGTGAAATTCAAACTATGTGAATACACGCATGAATTATTATATTTGCATAAGTATCAAACGTGTTATATACGATGGCACTTGTTCACACAGTCGAAAGATTCTGTTTACACCGCAATACCCTATAAATGTATACAAAACACCAACAAATATGCATTCATAGACCTTTGTTTATAAATAGCAACAAAACAAAGCACAACATCAATTTGTATGCAGATTATATGCAATCCTCATTACGTCATTTTCGTATGAAACAAAATGTGTCTATGAAATAATCGAAATTTACATATTGGTATGCATTTTAAAGAAATAATTATAGTAAATGTTTGAAAAATATATAACTTTATGCCAAGTGAAGTATTTCATTGTAAAGGAATATGTATACCCAATGGCCGTTTACCTCAGGTTGCATTGCAGTGAATCAAGTGATTGATGAACGTCGTTGATAATTCATGTTTAAAATACTAATATGTCTCATCTTTTGGCACTGAAGACTTTGCCTGATATTGAAGCAATTACAAAGGGAGGTAATTGGTTTGTGAGAAGTTGTTAGCTTTGCTTGTGGTTTACTGCAAAGAGGGTTTCCCCAATATGACGTACATTTGTTTGTTTCTTTATTGTTGTTTAACGTCCCATTCAAGAATGTTTCACTCATATGGAGACGTCACCAAATTCCGGTGAAGGGCTTCAAATGTTGACCTATGCTCGGCACTTACGGCCATTGAGCAGTGAGGGTTCGTTAACGTGCCGACACCTACTGTGCCACGGGACCTCCAGTTTTTACTGTCCCATCCGAAAGACGGGAAACCAACCTGCCGCCGGCGGGATTTGAACTCACGGCCTCACGATCCAGAGTCGAGCGCTCTACCGAGCTAGGCTAACTCCATCACGTATGTAATACATCCGTAACACAGGTCTATTTAATAAATTCTGTCAAACACAAATACATTATATACTTAGACAGAGTCGACATACAGAGTTAACAAACTTAAAGATAACTCAGCTTTTATTTACATAACCTATGTATACTTGGGTTCCTGTGTATTTATATCGCTAGAGCTTGGCTAATTGAAGACACTAATATTATAGATTGTTATTCAAGGCGGTTCTTACATAACCTACGTGTATTTGAGTATTTATATCGCTTAAGCCTGGTTAGTTGAAGACACAAAAGTTATACATAGCCATTTTTGTCATTACTTTTCGAAAGTCATCAAATTATTGAAAAGCGCCTCTAACACAAAATTCATAAATCAAAAAGAGAATTAAGACTTAAATAAATAACAGGTTGACAATGATTCGCATCTGATCAGTATCATTTACCAAATAAAAGAGTGCATCTATACACATACAGAGTGGGTATACATTATTAGATGTATATTTCATGTATTAGTGTACTTCAAGTACCAGTAGTATAAGAACAAATTGAAATAATTTTGGTAAACACAGCTAATTTCATTGTTGCTGCAAACACATACATCGTGTGTATACATAAAATAAGTATATAGTCTTCCCGTTGTCACAAACCATATACATTGTGTGTATGCACAGAATACGATTATAGAATAAAATCCACAGTTGTCACAATTACATTCATTGTGTGTATACATATGATAAAAAATAATTCAAATTCCATTTCTGTCACAAAAACAGACATTGAATAATAAAAGATAACATGGTGATGATTATTTTACATTTTCAAAGATAATGATAACGATTACACGTTTTGTTTCACATACATGTATACACTAAATAATGTAGAATAATCCACATCGAACTGCCATTGTCCACATGTTATGGTGAACATAAATAATGGAGAATATATAGAATATATAGAATATATATATATCGATAAATTATTTAAAATAGTTCACATTGAACTGTCATTAGTCACATGATTTGATATATAGGTAACATAGCTTATTTACAACAGGTAATACATACCAGTTAGAGAACACTGTCAAATAAATAAACAGGTAACATATCTTATGTACATAGGTAATACACAAAAATTACAGAACACTGTCAGATATATAAACAGGTAACATATCTTATGTACATAGGTAATACACAAAAATTACAGAACACTGTCAGATATATAAACAGGTAACATATCTTATGTACATAGGTAATACACAACATTAACAGAACCCAGACAGGTGTGTGTGTGTGTGTTGAAATAAGACAGTATAATTACTTTATGGTCTTAAATCTATATACATGGAATGACAAATAAACAGTCAATAATACTATGTACTATGTATATACCCGTAATGTAGTGGACGCACAGTTCACAATATCCTATATGGCTATTGTAAAAATACATATACGGTAGAACAAAATACTTAGCTCATAGAGCAAATGTTATAAAAACATGCTATACATTTTACCTTCAACTGAATGTCAGTTTATTATATACATATTGTAGCAATATATACAGTCCATGAACATAAAAATTCAAATTGTATAGGACTTAGTTCGTTGTGACGTGCTATTATCTACATAAGTAAAAGTACCAAGTGACCCGTTATCATCTATACTGATAAAATACAGACTTTATATTTCATATACACGTATATATAATGAGGAAGCAAAGTTGGCAGTATATCAGTCATTTGTAAATATATATATATATATATATATATATATATATATATATATATATATATATATATATATATATATATATATATATATATATATATCCAGTCCATATAACACATACATACTAATAACAGTTCACGGTTCATCACTTATGTTCATAACTTTTATAAATATCATAAACATAATACCTAGGTTATAATGCTCAAGATGATCGTTTCTGTCACTGACTTCATCAGCTGAGCTCCAATTTTAAAAAAAACGTATATATGTTCTAAAGTGAAAGCGGTATCATACAAGGTCAAGGAAAATATCTAAATACATAGCCAAATCTGTGTAAAAGTTCCCATTGTAGAAATATGACAGAATATACAGTCAACTCACAATTTATGTAGAATCACAACTAAAAGTAAACAAAACTGCCTGTCTATTTCCATTGTATATGCTTGTTTTAAAGATAAAATTCTACATGATTAATATCTACCTGATAAAATCATGAAAATAACTTTTTATAAGATATTATAATAAAAAGTACATTTAATTTATATTATGTTTAACTTCCAGTCCCTATAGATAAGAGACAACTAAATACCCGGGAAATTGGTTGGTTAAGCGGAGCTGCTATTTTGATTGTACCCTGGTGTCTGATTGTTTTATATTGTATCAATGAACATATTTTTTATATATATCTTTAAACAGCAAAGATATTATATATTAAGATTTGGAAATGATGACTACGCATAATTTTACTGGTATTTTGAAAGAATTAGAGTCAATTTTCTGAAAAGTATCTGAAATGAGACTTCACTTATTTTCTGATTGCCAAAAGGAAAAGGACGCCGAACATATCCGTGTATAATATATAGAAATATATAGATCAACACTCGTTGGATAGATGAGATATACAGGAAAACATTAACACTGTCGTCTATGGGAAATATTTAGTTGTTTCTGACCTATAGAGAAAAGTGGGAATTTGTAATGGTCTGTGGTAAGTTACAATGGTTTCTTTTGTAACCCACTTTCCTAAATAGTACTCAATAAAGCATGGTGAAATACCGAATTAAAGTAAAAAGTGGTTGTTTTTATCCAGTTTATGTATTTGTTTTCTTTTGAGAGAGAGAAATGCTTTAGAATACATGTGTATGTTTTGTAGGCAAATGTAAAATAGTAAACAGAAAGGGGGAGGGAGAAATCTCATTTTAGGTAGATTAGAGATTCTTGTGACGATATTTCAACATCAGATATTTTGTATAATAACAGCGACAACAAGTTACGTATTGGGGTCAAAATAAGGAATATCTTGAAATGGTATAGGTATGGCCTAAAACATGTTCTGCAATGTATGTATTAGTGACACACAACTATTATTTTGTCTTATCTTTCAAAATGGGGCCATTCTTATCATATATTGGTGATAATTATTACAGATATGGATATACGCATGACCAAGCTTCAGTTTTCTTGGCAAATAGTGAAAATGTTCATTAATTTTCATAAGGTTGGGTATAAAAACTTATAATTTTTGGTAGTCGTTTAAACTTTGATTTTCAGTTTGGTATGTTTTTTTTCTGGTTTAATGTAGTTGGTGGGGAAAATATTTCAATAAACAACCGATGACTATGTGTAGTCTTATAAAAATATATTTGAAAACTTGTTCATGAAACATTTTCTCAAAACAAAAATGCAATGTGGTGTAGCATTCGATTTATACGGTATGGCTGTACTTATACTTCAACTTGGTTTTATTCTGAGTAATTTAAAAGTAAAATTTCACAAAAGATATTTAGTTATATATACAAGTTAATCTAGATATTTACATAGTATATACTGTTGAACTTCTATATACATACAGAGATATAGATATTTACATTGTATATTTGTATATACTGTTGGTGAGTACACTGAAATAGTCTGTGCCCCATACATGATGGTTGTATGCCCTTATTTTTCCATGTTACGGCAGTAGATCTCTCTGAAGTATATTTAATATTTCGCGATATCAGACAAGAAACATACATCTACATAAAAAGTACTCATTACAAATGTATATGCTTGACCAACCTCTAGCATTTACCATGTGCAATATGTCACAATCTTCATCAACGATTTATTTCACCAATTCTAGATGACCTCTTAATCATACAGAATGCAGTACTCTTCCTTTGTCTGTAGCCAATTGTTTTGCATTCACTGTTAATCAAATATTTCACAACATCAACAGAGCCACCTGCGAAGGATGGTGAAGGTTTGACCACCCGTTATCACGTACCATGTGTAACATGTCCTTAAAGGCGGCCTGGCTTAGTCGTTAGCGCGCTCGACTCTTGACGTGGGGTCGTGAGTTCGAGTCCAGTCGGCGACAGGTTGGTTTCCTGTCCTGCGGATGAGACAGTTTAAAACCGAGGTCCGGTGTCACAGTAGATGTCGGCACGTTAAAGAACCCTCACTGCTCAATGGCCGTAAGTTCCAAGCAAAAGCCAAAATTTGAAGCCCTTCACCGGCATTTGGTGACGTCTCCATATGAGTGAAATATTCTTGAGTGGGGCGTTAAACAACAACAAACAAACAAGTCTGGATATTCATACATCATGTATATCAGCTGTTCTATATGACCTCCAGAGCATGCAAAATGGAGTGTTGTTATTTTATCTTTAGTAACTTGTTTTACATCCAGACCATTGTTAATCAAATATTTCACAACATCAACAGAGCCCCCTTTACATGTGAAGTGAAAATTTGACCACCCTCTACCATGTGTAACAAGTCGTGATATTTATCAAAAATATATTCCACCATTTCTATGTGACCTTTTAAACATGCAAAATGTTGTATTGTCTTTAGCAACTTGTTTAACATCCAGTCATTTGTTAATTAAATACCTCACCACATCAACAGAACCCACGTGACAAGCATAGTGCTGGTCATTTACCATGTGTAACAAGTCTGGATATTCATCAACAATATATTTCACCATTTCTAGATGACCTGCATTAGATGCAGAAAGTAGTGTTGTTCTTTTTAGTGACCTGTTTTACATCCAGTCCTATGTTAATCAATTTGAATTCAAGTTTTAGAAATTTATTACAATTTGCGTTGATTCGATCTCTCGAAAAATGCAAATCCGACGCAATTGTAATAACTCTCCAAACATTCTACATTTTATTGTCAACACAACCTACAACCACTACATCTAGGGTTTCATTAATTTTAAATCGTGTAATAAGGACATAATGTATGTCAAAATATCTATATCTATCAGTTGTAGGATGTGTTGACGATAAAATCGAGATTTATTACAAATTGAGTCGTGTCTGTGTTTGTTGAAAAATGCACATCGACGCAATGTGTAATAACTTTTAAAAATCAACCACGGTGGAAACATGTTAGGATGTATTTTCATTTAATATCAAAATTCAATATCATACCCAATATATTCCAGATATTCTTTTTTACATCCATCTATCTATCTATCTATCTATATTACATAACGTTTAATTGTCTTTAAGAGTAAGAATATATCTTTTTATGGGTCAGTAATTGTAAAATAAAATTCAACATCATATTACAATTTGAATTACTGAAAGATATAAAAAATCTCAGATACCAAAGTATAAATTAATTGAATGTCCATAACAAAGATACAGATCCGGTAAAAGTGGACAAACACAGAACTTTGGAAACCAAGAGGTGGGATCAGGTGCCATGGAGGAGTAAGAATCCCCTGTCGACCGGTCACACCCGCCGTGCGTCCACAGTCATGTCCAATGAAATACGCGAGGAGTGTGTCCTCGTCACAATTGGTACAGACGTCTCAAATCCCGCCAACGAAACGGCAACTCAGCATTTCACTTAGTGAAACAGAGTAGTCGCAAAAAAGACTATTATACCGACCATAAAATTTGCGGAACGTTGACATTAAACGCGGTTTTCGATATCCCTGTATCAATAATTTGTCAGTGAGTAGTTTACCTCTGTATATGAAAACTCCATATCTTGTACACGCCTTGGCATATCGGATCATTTGTGAAATATAAACTCCATATGCGGGTGACTGAGGGATATTACTACTTAAATGTGGAAATTTTACGAATTTGTTGCAAATAAACTGGTTTAAGTTTCGGTTTAAGGTTTTAAACTAGTTTGCAAACCGGTTATAAAACTGAAACTGACTTCCTGTGGCTAAACAGATAAATGGTTTAAACTACTAAAATGGGGTAGGCCAACAGGAAGAATTAAACAGTCGCTCTTTTATATGAGATGTAAAAATAAAGGGGAAATAAAACCATATACAAAAAGGAGTATTAATCTAATTGCAATTTTTTTTAATCCCGATTATGATGTTCCCACATTTTGAATAACCAGGCGTCAATATGCTAAAAACGGAAAATCGCTCTATGGCAAGTTTCCTGTTAAATAAAAAACGTGAAAACATTAATAAACAATTAAATGAAAATCGATAGCTGATCAACTTGGAGTTTGAATTAATCACTGTTTCAATATTGTAAAACGTCTCTCTGTCAGTATGGGTACAGTGTTACTGCCGGAGTAGACAAAATATCTAAAAGACACATAAAAGGTCATCCGTACTAGTCTTGGCCCATGTTGTCGCCGCCATGTTGTTGTAGCAACAAGCTTTCATAAACCTACTAAACCACCCCGATTGGTAGTTCGAATGGTTTGACCAATTAGTTTGGGTTTATGATAAAACAAATGAAAACCAGTTTTAGTTTTGAACCGGTTTAAAACCGGTTTATGTAACAAATGGAAAGTTTACTAAACTGGTTCAAAACTAAAACCAGTTTCTGTACAACAAATTCGACCATTATGTCCGATGGTTTTTTTTTTAAATAGTAGAAATAAGTCATTTTATGGCTCTGTTTGTAATTTTCACACAAAATTCAAAGTCTATGATGGATTTCTTAACGTAAAGTAATAAATCATACTTGTTTTCCTGTTCTATATCTCATATTTACAAATCATTATACTTTATGCCACAATATTTCAGGAACCTTCTCAATGCTATCATGTTAATGTTATTTTCTCTGTACCATTTACTTGGTTTGGAGATTTCAAATAAACTTGTAAACTTCAGTACATATTTGAGTTACAACAAGACTTATGAAGAAATAGCATATGATCATGTTCATGTACATAAATTCTGTATTTTTATTTCATTTCAAATTATGAAATTATACTGTTGTGAATTTATATTTTTTCATTCCACAATTTCACATTTTTAAACAACTTTTAATCATCCAAATTTATTATTCAATATTCACCTCTTAAACTGATTAATAAAACTGTATATTTTCAAGACATTGAAAAAAAGCTTTTTCAAGTATATTTTAAGTGAGGAACAGTGGAACATTTTTCATATACTGTAAACTTTTCATTTTCAAGTAAATAATTTCTTCACTCATCTTCCCTTTTCTAATACATTTATATCATCTAGCGATATAAATTCTGTACATAGGCGTAGGAAGCAAATTGAAAGTGAGGGGTTAAACCAACTTTAAAAATACACACGCCAGAAGTGGGGGGGGGGGGGCTAAACCAACTTAAAACACACACACGCCAGAAGTGGGGGGGGGCTAAACCAACTTAAAACACACACACGCCAGAAACGCCTGGGGGCTAAGCCCCAATTTTCAGCACCTATGTCTATCTTTGCAAAAAAAGGGGGAGGGGGCTAAGCAAACCAATTGATTGTAAATACCTATGCTGTATTTACAATCAATTTCAAATTATGCTGTATATATATTTTTGTCATTCCATTCTTATTTTACCCGAGTAACCTACAGTCAACGTGTAATTATCTTAATTCATTATTTAAAACAACAATCATGTTAATTTGTTTATTAGAGTGTACATGTACATAGTCAAATTCCCATTTCGCTTAGACTGATTTACATTTCGCCTTAGTAATGTTTCACCTATTTACCCGAGATATACAGATAAGGCGAACTGGGAACGCATGGGTAGATGGTAGACTGTATCCGAGTTACTGTAAGTATTTAGCAATTGATTAAAAAGAGTTGATTATATGGATAAGTGTGTCGACTTAACTCTGAGAACGTCTGCGTGGATAGCAGACTTTGTGTTTGGGTTGAAGTATTTGCGCCAATCGAGTAAATAGAGCTAATCATATGAATAAGTTTGTCGGCTTACAAAATGGTTGTACAAAAATATATCTCATCTGAAACGGTGACAATAAATAGATAGACGCCTGCCTGAAAAAGTAGAAATCTCACATACTTCAAATTTTTGCCATCATTATTTATATTAAAATATCCATGGTTATCTTTACCTATGTAGAAATTTAGACAATAAATCTTTTTTTTTTTACAAAATATAACTGATTTATGTCAAAATTACAACCATTAATAATTCTCAATGGGGTGCCTACAACATTAGCTTTCAATGGCCTATTTGTACTTGCATAATGTGTATGTATACAGAGGAACCTGTTGTGAAGAACCACTCACATGACAGACCACCTGTCGTTTGAGACCACATCTGAAAACCACATGGTTAAATAATCCTTTTGATAAAACATACATGTCTTTGATAGACGACCGGTATTGAGATGCCACATTTCTGTGGTAGATGAGGTGGTCTCAAGACAAGTCCCACTGTATACATAAACTGGGGTTGGGGTGTAAACAACAGTACCACAAAGAGTACAAAACACATATAAACTGTGGATTTCTCCGTCTTGGATATATTGGTATGTGTTACGACTTTGTAATATTTCAAAACATTTAGATGTGTCATGAACCTTACTTAACTACTAGTAAATGGAGATAAGCTCCAGACAACTCTTTTACAGATTAACATGGTGACCTAGAGTCAAGGTCATGACTTACCACCTTGAGATTGCCATGGTGACTTTAAGTCAAGGTTATGACACACTGCTAGAGAACAAATGTTCTGTGAAATATGAAAGCATTCTCTTTTGTGGTGTGCCAGAAATGCCTTAGACAAAAATATTTTACAAGCTAACATGGTGACCTTAGTCAAGGTCATGACTCACTGCCCCAATAAGAAAAACTGTTGTGTGAAACTTTGAAAACATTGCCTTTATGTTGTGCAAGATATGCTCAAGATAAATAATACAGTAGACTACCACAATGACCTTCAGACAAGGTCGTGACACACAGCCTATAAACAAACAACATTTATGTGAAGTTGAAATATGTACATTATATTCTGTCTGGTGAGACATAAAAAAGTTACAGACTGTGCAAGAAGACAGACAGACATCAATACCATAATACATCTCGTCTGAAAACGGGGGCATAAAAAGAACCAGAAATATATCACAGCAGCATGTTTGCTACATACATATACAATTATTTTTCCAATACAGTGCACTCAGCAAACTGTTTGTTCAGACATTTTATATGTTTAAAACAGAGGTATGCAATTTGGTTTTGAGACCATGGCCTAGATTCATCAATTTCAGTAAGTACTTGAGCTCATTTATTTATTTATGATTTGAGCAAAACATACAGAATTCATGCTTTAATTTCCCATTTCTGTATATTTACTGCATACAGTTATAAACACAATAGTACTTACAAAGGCTTTAAGCTCACCTCACATCAACATATTTCATACCCCCCATCAACCTGACCTCAACCTTCTTACTCACAGCATTGAAAAATAGATCAGGTCCAAAACAGTCATTCTCACAAAAACAACAAAATAAAATTAATCCAAGGTTCTGGTCCGAGGTTTCTCATTTTATTATTTTTCCAAATTTGGTCTTGCATAGAACATAATTTTAGGAATTATCATCATAGGCAAAAATATTGAAAAAAAAAGTAATCCTGTTTCATTTTCAAGTATTAAATCAGCAAAATATTTCTCATGGTTGACGTTCATTGTTGAGCAAAAAATACAAATACAAATAGACAAAGTAAAATTGCTTGACTTTCAAAGTAATCCTGTCAAAACTTACCCGCATATTTTCCGGTGTGCATCAATAGTACAAAATGTACAACCGATATCAAAATACAGTGGAACCCATATTGAGAGACCACCCTTTCTGCCAATAAACTGTGATCTCTCTCCAAAGAGGTTTTTATTTACAGATATATTTAACTGAATGGTTTTCACATTGTGGTCTTAGAAGACAAGTGGTCGCTTCATGACAGTGGTCTCGCAAGAGATGAGGAACTGTATGACATAATTTGAATTAGCCATCGCGTAAACATCGTAACATTTTTTACACTGTCAAAATCTATGTGATGTCACTGTTTTCTGGGATAGTTAAGAGATCTACTTTGTCAGAAACTCTTTTACACCCTGTAACAGAATAATCCTCAGGACTTCCCTCTGGGCGAAAGAAATTCATTTGTTCAGCAACTTGCTCAACAAGCTGTCTTTTTGGAAATTTCCTTTTAAGTAACATATCTCTCTCAATGCACTGGTAGACACACTCTCTATTCAAGGGCAAAAATGGAACATGTAGGTCAATAAGTCCATCTCTATGCATATCCTCATACCACTCTCCTTCAATGTCCCTCGTCAGTAATGGTTCAAATAACTCGTACTTAACACTTTCTCTTCTTTGTCCTTCTGACATTGCTGAGAAGAATAAACTATTAATTTTTGAACCCTTTGAATTGCTTAGGAACACAAATATGACCCAACTGTTATTCAGCTTGTTTGTTCTTAGTTCAAACAAGGTAGAACGAAGTCCAGCAAGGAGACCATCTGTAGCTTTGTCCATCTCGTCGAAAATAAAAATGCTGACAGTACACCGAGATATGTTGGATTTCAGCCAATAGGACATCGATGTGTTATACACACTGTCCAATGAGGAATGTGCAAAATGAGTAGTGACTGAGAAGACTTTCACTTTTTTTTTCTGAACAGATTTAGCTAAAATTTTCGTTACAAGATTTTTACCGACTCCAGTCCACCCATGAAAAGAAAACACTAGAGGTTTCATGTCTGTGTTGTTCTGTGATTTTGATAACCTTGAATAGTCCCGTAATGTTGATACAATAACATGCGTAGCAATGTGTTGACCAAATACATGTTTATTGAAGTTTTTGTTCAGCATATGATAATCAACTGTAAATTGACAATCAGAATCTTTCAATAACAGACTTAAACCGAAACAAACACCTATTGCTATGGCCCATGCTAAAAACTTATTCCTCGTTTTCTGATATAATGATGCTGCATCTTTTTTCTTATTTTCTATGTCATCATTAAGACTACAAGGTTTCTCAGGTCGGCTTCTTACTTTTCTATCTTCTGTAGCTTTATAATTTAATCTGCGCATCCGCGCTGGAGATGTGACATAATTTCTTTTCCTCCTTTCTTGGAAAATATCTGTCCTTAGAGAATCCAGATCTTTTTGTAAGTTCAATATTTCATCTTTAAATCGAGATGGCGAAGACGTTGCTATGGTGGCACATTTTTGGAATGTATCTCGTCTTTGTGGTCTAAAAGGCAATGATCTTTCTCTTTTCTCATAAGGGCTGTTGAATTTCTGTCCCTCTCCTGAAATATCCATTGGTTCCTCTTCGTCCATTCTGGTTAATGAACAATTCAAATAAAAATCTGAAATATAAAATGTATTATTAAACACAATTTTAGTCGTGTCAAACAAAACCATTCACTAAATTTAATTACAGTGAAACTTATATATATTAACCTCCTTAGGGATGCAAAAAAAATGGTATTTTATCGGGAGGTGGTCTTTATATAGAGGTTGATTGGTACACAAATAGGAATTTCGGGACAGCTAAAAATGGTCTTTGTGACCAGATGGTCTTTATACACAAGTGGTCGCTAAAGTTGGTTTTTCATCACAAAATATTTCTAAAAAATGTAAACTTTGAAATATTTTGTATTTCAATTATAATATAGTAAAAACCAAATTAAAGTAATATTTATCAATCTACATTGATAAATTATCATAACTGAAAATCTACTTGATTTTATCATAAGTTACAATGTAATTTAACCATATATTTGAATCAATATAAAAAATCTCAGATACCAAAGGGTAAATCATTAGGATGTCCAAGATAAAGGTACAAATCTGGTAAGAACCCCCCCCCCCCCCCCCCCCCCCAGTCCTGTCAAATTAAAATGAAACAAGTGAGGAACGAATCCTCCTCACAACTGGTACACACATCTCAACAACCACCATTGAACATGTATTCCTTGACATTAATCACATATACCGACCATAAAACTTATAACAGTTTCATAACTAGTACCTGTATATAGTAGAAATCATGTTACAGCCTTTACTATTATTTTATACGCGAGTTAAATGTACGTGAGGATGCCACATGTGTGCCTTGCAACACACAAGTAAATAGATTTGTGTTTACATATATATACAATGTATATATATACAGTGGAACCTCGCTATTAAGACCACCTAACTGACTGACTCAAAGTGGCCTTATTAGTGAGGAGGTCTCTGCAGTGTGGTTCTGTACTTACAGTTTTAATGAAGAGACTGGAAATTCATGGTCTTAATTGTGAGGTGGTCTCCTAAGCGAGGTGGTCTTTAGGCGAGATTCCACTGTGTATATATATATATATATATATATATATATATATATATATATATATATATATATATCATTGAAATACTTATGTTTTTTATTATATATTCTATATTGTAATGAATTAATATAATAAATTATGTTGTAAATGAAAAATGATTCTCTGAATTACTTAAATCCTATTATGTGTCAAAAGTGTGATATGGGAGATAACTCTATGTAATATTATTCAAGAAATGTGTCGTCTTAAATTCTTTAATATTTATTTTATTATATAATATAATGCTAAAGATCTACAGATTATTTATGTGTTACATATTTATTACATAATTACAACTTTTTGGACTTATTGGTTTTTTTTCTGAACAGTGAACTCATAATGAAATTGATTTATGTGTACCTGTATTTATGATTTGTATTTCATTACAGGGCATATTATTAATGTATAGTTAACAGATATAAATAAAATGATCAGAAACAAACTCAAGATTTTGGATTATTGATACATGTACTATCAATGGAAGATTAACCTGTGTTACAAAAATATGTAGATAGAGGAAGAACTACAGCTGGAGTCGGCATTGACCAGAATTTACATTGCACTCCTTACCTTTTTATCTCCCCTCTGAGGAAAGGCTGTATAAATGAGATCTTTATCAATGTACGGACAGAATTTCCCTGTCGCCAGAACAAAAAAGCCATTTCACTAAAAGCCTGATTGATTGAGACAGGTAAAAACTGAAGCCCTGTGACAGTAGGTGTTGGCAAGTTAAAGAACCCTCACTGCTCAATGGCGGTAAGTGCCAAGCATAGGCCAAAATTTGAAGCCCTTTACCGGCATTTGGCGATGTCTCTATATGAGTGAAAGATTCTTGGGTGGGACATTAAACAACAATAAACAAACAAACAACAAAAATCATTGCTGGTAGCTACTTTTGTGCCTGTGCTATCCTGGTAGGCTAGGCCTAGAATAATACAGTCATTACTGACACCGACACTCACCCTGAATGGGGCTTACTGATCATCTGGGCACAAAGTCACCAAACTTACTAAATGCTCAAGCTCAACTTTTATAGGGGCTTCCGAGCATCTGGGTATCTCTCAAAGCATCACTAGTAACAGGCACTTCTGATGTGAAATGCTGACCTAACAGGAAATTGGCATAATGTAAACAAGTTTATCAGACAGAAACGACATGTTTTTATATATTTGACTTTGTTGGATCGCATTTTCATGATTTGTATTTCAACATATCTTTATTGAATAATCTAAAAAAAAATGCAAATTAAGTTTATGCGAACAGTAAAAATAGTAACTGCTACAGTAGATCTACATGGTTTTTCATTCAAGACATTTTTTCATTAATTTATATAAGTTGCAGAATTACCGTGTAGGCCTATATAAATAAGAAATTGTTAAAACAAAAATTAATATGATTAATTTCAGCTATGTTTATTTGAAGAAAAAAACAAATATTGTTAAAAATTTACCTGTTTACATGTAGAAAACATTGTCAAAATCAATTGGACATGTGCTCAAATATGAAAATTTAGGAAATCATCAAGTTTTATATTCATTATTTTCCGTGTTATTAGTCTGTAAATTACACGGTATTTCGAATTATAATTATCATAATTCACCAATGTAATCATCAACACCTGTAAATATCATAAACATAATACCAAAATTATAATGCTCAAGACGATATCATTTCTGTCAATTAATCAACCATTTATCATGATCAACCCCATAAAAAATAAAAATAAATTTTTCAGCCATGTAAAATGCCCGAGTTACTGTAAATATGGCTGATTTAATAAATTATCAACAATTAATATGTCTAAACAGGGGACCATAAAAAATCAACCATCAATTTATAACCTTTTCCTTTTTATAAAGTTGGTAGGATTTATTTTAGTCTATTTTATTTTAGCATCTACAGGTGATAAAATGTTATACAATGAAATATCAACTGGGTATTTTTTCATTTATTTAAACTATTTTTCAAAATCATCTTTAAATACTTTATTAAGAAATGAACAATGGTTTTTTTCATGTAGGTCAACGATGAAGACAACTCAGTATTCACGCTCCGGCAATTTTCACACCTCCATCCAGTTCAGGTAAAGGGTCAGGAGATAACAGATGCTGAGAAGCTTTGGCTTACAGTATTTTATGACTGTGTGTTGTTATACACAGTCCCATAATTAAAACACTATATACAGTACAACCTGTATATAGGGGCCACCAAAAGGACCAGAAAATGTTGGCCTTTATGTGCAGGTGACCCTTATACACAGGTTTAATTCAGTTGAAGTATGCAGTCATGGTACTTTTCAAAACTGGCCTTTATAGACAGGTGATCCTTATATAGAGGTGATATCTATAGTAGGTTTTACAGTACTTATTTCTAACAATGCAAATTGAAGTAGAATATTATAATCATTGTTGATAAAAATCTGTGTTTTCTGACATAGCAATCCATTGAAAATTACAACTAAGGCGACTTCTAAAACACATAAATTTTATTTCAAATTTAAACAAGTTTTAAACTTAAAATATAGGATTACATTTCAAATAATCCAAGATATAATGGTGAAATATGTAACAAGGATTGTCACTGAAGTAGCAGTAGTCAAAGGTAAACTACGTGTAACCATTTTTATTTTCACCCCTGTAGTAATGTGTGATGTCATGGCAGATCCCCTATTCAATCTTCTGACTATTTAGTTGTTTGTAAAACTTCCAAATTTGAATGAAACACATTTTTATTTTACATCATTCACATAATAACTATTTAGTATAATTTGTGATTTTCCTGTTAAAAATGAACAAATGTGTTGAGTATGGTATTCAAAATTTGAGTATATACTCAAACTTTTTTTTTAAGTATTTCTGGTTTTCTTCACATGAGCAATAACTTTCACAATTATTTACAAGTCTGTGTCATCAATATACAAACATGTCCAGGTACAGAATAACGAGGCTCAACACTAAGGCACGTCCGACCGACCCTGACTAGTAAAAGATTGGTCCGGTCTAGTTAATTTGTGTCAAAGGAACCTGACTGGTCGAGTTTAAAATATCACTTCCAATAGACTGAAGATCTATTATTAAAAAAATTGTTGTGGAAAACCATTTTGTTCTTTTTGTAATTTATTTACCGATAGTGGGACATTTATTTATATTACCGGTGATTGTGATAATAGATGTGTCACTGATATTACGTGTCGTATAGACTTACTTTCATTTCGTCAATTTTGTCGCCATATAATGTAATAAGCCCCCTGGTGAAAGACAGGTATATAAAATAACTAGAATAATAGTAATATTACCAGGATGACACATTAAGCCACTGGAATGACACATCAAATTATGTTTTCGTCATTTGTAGATTATTTATATACACCTAAGAAGAATAAACTATTTCAATGTGAGAAGGGAAACAGTGTTCTAGGAATTTTGCTACAAACTGTACGAGTAGTTACGTCAGGTTCAATATCACACTAGTACTGGTATGGTTTAAATATGAAAAGCTAGATCGGTAAATATCAGGACTATACCGACAAAATATCTTTTCATTTAATGTAATACTTATATTATTAACATTTAAAAGTAAATTATTCCACAAAACTATCATTACAATGGAAAGGAGCTTCAATTCAGTTACATGTCCCATCATTCCAGTAATTGGCTTCATTTCAGTAATTCTATGGACCTGCAAGATTCAGATTGAAAGTGAATCTAAAAGCATCGGTCATAAAATCACAAGTGTGTGTAGCTTCTCAAGCCTAACCTACATGTAGGCATATTTTAATTTAACCAAGTATATAGAATGGTACGTTTCTTTTTTGATAGCTTTGTTTGAATTAAGTCAAAATATCTCTAATAAAGCAGATCAACTTACGATATCTATCGATATCTGTTTACACTGAGTGACTGACGATGGCTTCTTTATAGAAGTGGAGGCATAACTAGAGATGAGGGTGTATCAAAGAAATCAATGTTCAGAACAGAAATCAGAATTTATTTTACAATTATTAGGCCTAAAAGAAAATTTCAAGCTTATATACACATACCTGTCAACATTAGGAAATTTGTCTGGGGTAGAAAATGTGTACAACAGTTGAACTTTTTGTGAATGCATTGTTATTCTGATATATATGCGTGTACCAGTTGCGTCGAAATAAGTGCAAGGGGTGTGTCCCCCTTTCGAAATAACAAGAAAAAATTGTAATTTTAAACTTCAATATCTGCCATTTTATGCATTTAAAAAGGAATTATTGTCAATAATATTGATGATGATATATATATATATATATATATATATATATATATATATATATTCTTTTAATTTTCTAGTCAACTTTGAAATTTATAAGGAATAGATATAGGCTTTATTTTGAAGTTTTATACATGTAATATATACATGTACACACACAGCTTGGGAGACTCAAAATGATGTTATGGTAATTGTGTTATATTAGAATGTTTAAAATTTAGTATTTCTTAATTTGTTTGTTTATTGTTGTTTAACGTCTCAAGAATATTTCACTTATATGGAGACATCACCAAATGCCGGTGAAGGGCTTCAAATTTTGACCTATGCTTGGCACTTACAGCCATTAAGCAGTGACGGTTCTTTAACATGCCGACACCTACTGTGACACGGGACCAAGGTTTTTACTGTCTTATCCGAGAGATATGAAACAAACCTGCCACCGGTGGGACTCGAACTCACGATCTCATGATCCAGAGTCAAGCCCGCTACCGACTGAGCCAGGCTGGCTCTCTTAATTTGTCATAACAAATTTTAAAATATACTAAATTCTGAATATTCTAATATAACAGTTGGATTTGCTATGCAAGAAATAAATAACTAGACTTACCTGGAAGAAATATAATCTCAGTCTGATTGCTAAATATTTGGAAGTATGATAATATTTAAAGTCAAAGGCTTGATTTATTTATTTATTTTGATATTTGAACATTTATTACCAAAATATTTGCATACCCAAATAATTATTTGAAGATAAAACAACAAATGATGACTGAGTAGTTCATTCCAAAAAAAAAAAAATGAGATTTGATAAAGAAAAATCAAATCTGCTTTTAAAAAGAAAGAAAGATTATTGAGGTTATATAAATGTGTTTACTGTCATTACTGACATTTTATTTAATTCAATTCAATGTGTTACAAGAAGATAACATTATCATTGTATAAAATATTATGTAAATGAAATAAAATATTGTTTCTGTATTGAAATCATCTCAAATTTAAGATACATGTATAACACTGTGTAGTATGTGGAGTGTGGACGTCGTAGAAAACACCACGATCTCGCTTCGATATTTCTCAGCTAGATTTTTAAAGTTAATCATTGAGGACTGATACAGAAGCTGCATGAAATTAATATAACATCAATGATGTTAATCTTTGATAACTGTATATAGGACAGAACATATGGATAGTGATTATAGGTGTGGATGTTTAGATATACAGGTAATCAATCTGTATATTAGGTACCTGTCCACAGTACAGGTCATTTACAATATTACCATCGGCACACGTCCGATAATGACACCTCTGTATGATCTAATAACATTAATTAATAAACAGGGTTATTAGTCCTTGTTCTTCATGACTATTTGGAAAATATAGGGGACTTATATAACCTAGAATAGATGTCTTAATACTCCAATGATATGGAGACGCAAGAAATTTCAAACTGTTTTTTGTCGCCAATTAACAGACTGAAAACTACTATTTAGAACATTTAATCCTGACAAAAACATCTACTGGTCGCCAGAAAATGGACAAGAAACGATAGAAATATAGGGAAATCGGTTGAAAATTAGAAAAATTGGTAGAAATCTGTAGATTTTTTCTCGACGGAAGACAAGTGGTAGATGAATAGAAAAATCGGTAGACTACCGCCGAAATCGGTAGACTTGACAGGTATGTATACATACTTTTTTCTTGACTTCTATAAATAAATTGTCAAAGCATTCAAGCTAACTGTCTATTCAGGGATTACTTTGTTCTTGATAAAATTATGAATCAGTGGAACACTCAGCATGAATACAATGTTCAAATTGAGAATAATTTACTTGCACCACTTTACTGTAACAAAATATACTTGTATTCCAGTCTAGACCAACTAGAGTTAGTAGGCTTGAGTACTCTACAGATTATATGGAATTATTTCAGTAATGAAATAATTCATTAATTTCTTTCTTTACCTATTTGTATTTTTTTTTTCTTAATGTTATTTAAAAAATCATTTAAACCAGTAGATAGCATTTAATGGTGCATCAATAGCTAAAAATGAGACATATATATGCACAAGTCCTCTGCCCGTCATCGACTGATCGAGTCAGTCGGGCAATTTAAGAAATTAATATGTGAGCTATATTTTACCACTTTATTAAAAATCAAAATATAGTTTCTGGAACTGGTCCGACTGGTCAAGTTATGGTTAATGTTGAGCCCGGAATAAACTTTGAGTGTTTTTGTCTTAAAATCATGAAAAGTTAATCGAGCTTGAGTACAGACTTCAGGCTTAATCATGGCTGATGTTTCAAACTCGCGTTGACCATGATTACAGTTCACCTTGCAAATGTTGAAATGACTTAAAATACCTTTGACTTTGTTGTTGAAACAACACCTGAGCCGCTTTATCGATTATGATACCGCATCTGACTACACAGTAGGTCTAGACTAGAACTAAAAGCTGCCTTTTACCTACTGTATAGTATGTTTCAGTTGATGACACCTGTCATGCCTGGTGTACTTTCTGTTTCGTTGATGACATATGAAACGTATCGAGACCAGAAATAACCAATCGGCCTTTTCCTTATTATTTAGCCCGTCTATTACTATAATCAAGTATGATCGAAATTAATACTAGCTCCTCCGCGAACCTTTCTTTGCTACCATGTTCAGAGTCCAGGGTGATAAAACTATTCTCAGACCATTTTTTTTTTTCAACTTCAAGATTTTACTCAACTTGGGTACAGTTATGAACCATAAAGAAATTCTTAGACACATTTCTTTCTACTTTAGTTTGGCATGTAGCTGACTTAAAAGTAATAACATAACTGGTAGGATGGGCATGTACTCCAATATGGCCGCCACACTTTCAGTGACGTCACGTAGGAAAACTCTATACTCGCCTCGGGATAAATCAATGCAAATATCATTATCATTGTCGCCCAAAAGTATTTCGAGACATGTTTAATCCTTTATCTTTCGAAAATAACTTTTTTTTTGTAGCGAAATAGGTTTAGGAGACCAACACTTCTTTCTCTGTTGGCTTCTTTTGGTCATACGACGTTTGTTTACATTAACAATAGGGACGGTGTAAAGTTAGTCCGATACATTTGCCCCAGTGTATGTTTCGAGTCATTTATCTTATCTAATGTACTTATCTAATGTACTTGTATATCGAATATCGTTGAGAAAATTCTAAAGTCGATTTATAGTCCGCGAGTTTTTCACTTTTTAAACTTCATAATTTGTCTCAGAATTTTCCTTATTTATGGTCTCGGAAACATGGACACTTCTGAAAAACCGGCGTAGTGAACCTTACCCTACATATTTCCACAGGAAAAATAGAATAAAGCTTCCTCGTGATGGGATAATTTATATAGAATTCATATCCACCTGAATGTTAGCAGATGTTACGCTCTGTAAAAAGGGCGGCGAAACATTCCGGCGCGAAACATCCAAGCGCGAAACGGTACTGAATAGGGGCCAATAATCCCGACACCAAATCGTTTTATTCCACTGATTTCCGATTGCTGCATCGAGAAACGATAGTGGATAAAGAGCGCTGCAGTTAATCGAGTTAGTGACAAGAATGTCGTGTATGCAAGCTACATATATAAATATATTTGATGACATTGTCCAAGGAACAGTACAAAACAGTTGTATCTCAAAATATCAAAATTCATAATTGTTTTCTCGATTTACGAAAAAGGCTTTTTTATGAATAAATATGCCAAAGCAAAATGTTATATAATTATTTGATGAGATCCGAATTATAATTGATGATATCGAAATTTATAACCAGCAAAGTGTGTGTGTGTGTGTGTGTGTGTGTGTGTGTGTGTGTGTGTTGTACATCGCTGTTGTAACATCGAAATTTGAGATACGATTCCCTTGTGTTGGATTTTTAATTCATAGCCTACTATAAATGTTTTAACACAAACAATATATTGAGTTGATATCGTTCTATGAGGAACCTTCATTCAATGAGCAAGTCCTTCGTGCTCGTAATATCCTGATCAAGGCACTGTTTACTGTCTTATTACCAACAATAAAGTCTTGAATATAATTGATATTTACCCTTACCACTTGATGGTAAATAATTATTTATTTTTGTTTGTTTTTATTGATTTGTTTTGTGTGTGTGTGTGTGTGTGTGTGTGTGTGCTCTAATTAATGGATTTTATCACCACACGAGCAAGCCAATCGATTTACAATGCGCATATAATGTGGCAATATATGGGGCCGTATTGACTTGGGGACGGAATAACCTGGGGACGGATTAATGGGTATCAAGTTAAATCGGCACCTGGTAAAATCGGCACGAGTTAAATCAAGCACCTAGACACGGTTATTTCGGGACAATGCGCACCCTGTAAAATCAGCACCTGATAATTATGTTGTTTTTTCTGCTATTTGACTTGTGTTTATGTTCAATAAAATGATTTTTTACCTGGACATAATAAATTATTTAAATTACTTTTAATTAATGGGGAAGTTTTCTATTGATGTTTAATTAACTGCCGACATACATCCATGCAAAGGGCAAGATTTCTATTTAAAGGAATTGCATTGTTTAGACAACGTTTGTTAATTGGGAGTATATGCTTACAAATTCGATGTTGAGAAATTTACTATGTGTTAAACATTCCATGTTGTTGACTCTGATTCTTTACTTAATCATTTGTGTGTATAGGCAAAAGTTTTTCACTAAAAAATGTCCACATAACATTGAAACGAATTTTATTCCTGAATATACGATCAATCTCACTTTTTTCAATAGATATATATCTTTCCAACCCGAGTAGTCAATAATAATCATATATTTTTTTAGTCATACAGAAAAACATCAAATTGTGCAGTCAAAAGACACTGAGCCTTTTACTTTCACATACAGTAAAAAAGTATTTTCGGGTGAAGTTCATCATAATATGTCCCACTATGTAAAAGACAAATGGAAGTTCATAACTGTTTACACAAAATATAATTTAAACATAAATATGCAACATCAAACAAACGAAAATGATTTCTATTAATCATGAAACTTCAACCAATTTGTTCGAATCCGCCGAATCTCGAATCCGACTCCGCCTCCGACTACTACTTTTAGTGACCACCTTACTCGTGTGAAGTACAATCATTGTGTATAGTAACCAGAGCTTCCGGTGCGAGCACTTGGCTCGTCTCTGAAGATGAAGAGAATCGAAGTCTAGAAAGGATGATGAATGTGATGAAAGGTTGCAATTTATTATCAATATATCTTCTTATACGCCAAGGAAAGCTTATTGTTGATCAATGCATAATTAAATTTACTAGCGAAATGACGTGTAGTGTTTGGTTAGTTGAACAAATCACAATAAGCTTGCATGAAAGTACCATAAATTGAATTATGAATAGGCCTAAATCCATCGCTGTAAAACCACGTTCCACGGGTTTCTGCTTGTGGTTTCATGCGACCGAAATCTTTTGAATATTTATAAGGAGTAGGTGTTGTCCAATTCATACAATCACAGTAGTTCTGATCGGCAACAGAAGTTATTGCAGGTCTCGGGTGTTCTCGTCCCGATTCGTCTTTGGATAAGATGGTTTCGCCCGGATTATTCATTTTGTATACTGGTCAGCGACCGATTTTCGCCAAGTACCAATTTTTGTCATCTGTTTTTAATTGACGTGGAACATGCAAACACTTGCATACATTCACAATTTGTTGTTATTTGATAACTGTACCTATGAATTGACAATTAATATATTTTAATACAGTGGCATGGGAAGCAAAGCAAAAATAAGGGAGGGGGTGTTTGCCTGGTTTTTTTCCCTAATAAAAAATTGCTTTCATATGCGTTTTGATTATACAATAAACAAACACAGCATTGACATTTCTAGAAAATTTTCAGAGAGGGAGGGGGTTGAGGTTGGTGACATAAAAATACTTTTTAAAACTGCTGCACAACTGTTAGGCATAGCCTATGCAATTGATACCTCACAAAATTCTGGCCAAGGATTTAAATATGGAGGGGATTCAAATGTAGAAAATTTTAAGTAAAGTGTTGTTAATTTCCTTTCTTTTTATTGAAAAATTAAGAGTTCTACATCTGTTTTATCAACTTAAGGAGATCACCCTCTCTGTGCTCCCACCTGAAAAACTCACTTGTCACTGCACATAATTCTATGTGTTGGACTAATTATGAGGCAATATTTTGTTTGTTGTTCGGGTGTTACACATCCTTCAGAAAATACGTGAGATTTGGAATCCCGTCAACACATTTTCTGCATCCAGTTGCAAAAATATTCCTAGCAATCTGCTAATAAATCATATTAATTATTCTTCTCAAAAGAGGGTGGATCAGAAAAAGAAAAATTTGCTTAAGAAATCAAAATTTGTTTACATTATATGTTTTAATGTTCTCAGAACCGATATCATAGTCCAAGCTAAGGCTATGCTCTTGCCATAAACGGTAACAAACACACCAAATATTTTCGAATTCAAAAACTTATTAACTGCAAGAAAAACTAATTTACCAAAGAAACCATTCAAAAGAAAAATAAACACATATAGGCAGCAATGTATAAAGCTAAATGGTTACTTAGCTTTATATATCGCTGTTGTAGGCTACCAGCGGTTGAAATTTTATTTAATGCTTAAAACCTGATATTGTAGAACTATTTGTGATTTACATTCTTCAACCTCCTCTCTACAATGTTTGGTTGTTTATTTATGAGAAGAAGTCAATGGAGTTAATCTCTACAGTAATAAAACTTTGCAGTTATATAATGTCCGCTCTAGTTATGTTCGTTTTCTGCCTTGATAATTACACTATTATAGTATATAAAATATTTAAAGTCAATACAAATAAAACTTATGATATCCAGGTATTTTATAGATAATTACTAAAAGTTGATAATAAAATGTAAAGTGAATTTATGTATGGAAATAATCGTATTATCAATAACATTTTTATTATAATTTATCAACAAGTGGCATCTGAATACGCCATTTTTTTTTTATTATTATTATTAATAATCATTTCCAAATTAGTTCTTTTCTGCTCAATATTACAATTATAATAGAGTTTTCATAATCAGGGCAAAACAGTATCAGGACGAAACCACTAAGAGGCATACACATTTTGGTACAAAACAACCCATATTCTTATCGCATAGCCTAGTCTGTTGATCTAAAACAATTCTGAAATTGTTTAAAAACAAATGCGAGCACTGTTTACTCACATTGGTTGAAGTTTCATGATTAATAGAAATATGCACAATCAGAGGTTTTGGTCACATGAAAACATGGGTAGGAAATAATAAAGAGCATATATATAGCATGGTTTCACAATGGTGGCCTGAATCATTGACTTTGCTACACAAAGGTGGTGTGTTATTCTGTGCACTGAAGCCCTAATTGTCATTGTATCAATAAATCACATTATTAAAATTATTTCTGTTTACAGGGTTTTCTCTAGATTTTAATTTATCGGCTAAAGTTTTGGCCAAATCTGAAATTTATTGGCCAAATTTAAAACTAATTGGCCGGATATATACATACCGATATATATGTACATGTACATGTATAATATACAAAATGTGTATATATATATATATATAATACATGAGTATATATTTATCATAAATATGCCCAGTGTTTATTTATGTGTTTAGGATTACTTTGAATTTCAATTTGTAAATTCATTCTTATAATAAATTAATTCTTATAATTCATTTCTAAATGACAGTATACACATGTACTTTAAGGATTTTTTTATCAGGTTTAGTAGATTTAGAATCTTTCTTTCACAGGGGTGATTTTTCTATATTTTTATCATATCCAGTTTTTGTGATACATGGATAATATATATTGTACTTTTACCCTATTTCCCCGATGTTCAAAAATATAAACTTTACAAACTTCACATTAAAGTAATTCTTCAGATTTCAGTCAATTCAAATTTCATTACTTAATATTGTATCATTGTGTTTGATAAATGATCAATAAAAATCATGGTGTAAATGAGAACACCCATACACTACCTGACTCTTATTCAGACCACAAAATAACATGGTAGCCATCGTTTTGGTTACATTGAGGTTACAACAAATACAAATTACGTAATCTCCTTTTCATTCTCGATGAATTTCATTATTGCTATCACAACCTCAAGGTTATGGCCATTCCATTTAGTGTAACCTGTTACAATGATTTCTGTTATTTTGTGGCCTGTTATTTATGTCCTTCAAGTCCATACAGTTTGTCAATAAAACATATTACCAAATCTCTCAGAGTTTTTGAAATTCACTGGTCTTACCAGAAAAACTGGTAAATTTTACAAAAGTCCAGTGAAATCGATCTTTTAACTGGTCCAAATGACCAGTAATTTTCCATTTCCTTTCAATTATGTATACATGTATATACAGACCAGTAAAAAATTTCTTTGACCAGTGAAATTCCTTTTTTCTTAAATATCATAGTTACATTCATATATAGCTTTGTCATATCCAGTGTGAAATTTAAATTTCAGTATGATGATGGAAATTATTTTAACATGATAAGATAAGGAGCTGTATCCAAAAAAGAATATTGACAATTAATCCAAGATGAACGAAAGACCAATACAGCCGCACTTTGCTACGGGGCTCAGTCACAGCTTCAGCATGGCGAGTCTTGCCGAGGGAAGTGAACCTATCTCAGAGGCAGAGGAAATAAATGAGGTTAGAGGTCATTTAATTAGATTTGAAACATAAAATTTGGGACTAAAAAAGAAATGTGTGCATGTATGATTTGCTTCAAGAAAAGTGAATTTCATGTAAAATTCATTTTTCTTTAAAACTTAAGTTATTTCTATTAACTAAAAGATATAACTCGTTCTATTGTTTTGAAAATTGCATCCCCAGGGGGTCAACAATCATGAAAATTTTCACTTGTCCTACAGGTCAAGTATTTTTGAAATTACTGGTCCAAATGCAAAAATGACTTGACCCAAAATTAAAGTGTAACATTTAAAGGTAAGTATAATTTTTATTGAATTTATTTTTGTGTACAAATGTCCCAAGGGACAAGTGAGAATTAACATTTACTTGTCTGACCACAAAATTGACTTGTCCCGTCCCAGACAAACCTGATTGTTGAGCCCTGTCCTCAATGCGTGCAAAAAGCTGTACTGTCTCTGAGTTTGTTGAACTCATTAGTCTATGAAAAACAATGGACTCTTCTGTAAATCAATGGTTTAGACCAGTCCAAATATGTCTTTAGTGGTGAATGAGTTAAAAAAAACCATGCATCAAAATGTCATAGGCTTTCTATCTGCCTTGTTAGTTATGATATATCATTTAAACAAACTCATTATTCAACACAGTTATGGGACTTTAAATCTTACTGAATGACTTACCTTCAAGACCTTCAGGGTTAAGTGTTTCTCAAACACATCTTGCTTTTATGGTGGTCTACAAATTTGCTGACTACAAATACAGTAAGGCCATCTAAAACCAAACTACTGGTTATTTTTCGAAAGGGTATTGTCCGATTCACACGAGATGGCGGGGGAGGAGTAACCTCTTGATTATCATAAAGATGATTAATTCTACTGAGGTTATATGGACTTTACGATATCATGTATACGTTTGTATCGTCGAATCCTGGGATTTCTGAACTTAAACTGCAGGATTGTTCTGAATTTTTAGTGTTGACGACGGAAGCTGTAAATTTTGTTGTATTTATAGTAAATAACATCATATACGTTTGTCCTCTGCAAAATTTTCTTGCTAGGTGTAATTGTCAGAATACATTGTACAAATGGTTGTTATATAAAGCAGACTGTACACTTACATGTAAAATCTGCTTTAGCGGCCACCTGTAAATAAATACCACCTGGTCACAGACCATTTTTGTGCTGTTCCCAGTAATAATATTTGTGTACAAATCAACCTCTATTTAAAGACCACCTCCCTATGAAGATTGGTTTTGTTGTGTCCCTAAAGAGGTCGTTATATATACAAGTTTCACTGTATTTATTCCATTCTAACCAACAGATGAAATCTCTGAGAGAAAGAGGAGACCGAGCTATGGAGATACGGGACTTCCATGATGCCCTTAAATACTACAATGAGGCTCTTGAAATTGATGAACGAAGCGTTGATGTTTTAAAAGCAAGGACATTGGCATATCTAGAAATGGGTGATTTCATACAGGCAAAGAGAGATGCGGAAACATTAATGTCGCTGGAACCAGAGAATCCCCAGGTTTGTTTAAATAGGGTCATTAGCCGTATTTACAAAAAAAAAAATAAATAAATAAAAATCAGTAAAACCTGTGTTCATTGGACAGTTGCCAGCTAACCAAATTGTCCGTTATAGAGAGGTGTCCTCTGAATTAAGGATGACCATTCACTGCTGCAACATTCATACATGTAATCAATGAATCATTCATGTAATCAACTGTTATGATGCAATGCAAGAAAATAAACATCAAGCAAAAACACAAAACAAAATATTGTAGAGGTGTTTCACAAGATGGAAGTCGGTATATACAGCTTAGTGAGAAATTGCCTGTGACAGTGGAAGTCAATCAGAGGGAAATTGTCCACTGATTTAAGGTTAAAAATACAGAAATTATGCATATTGTGGCCAATAACGTTGTCCGTTGTCCGGGTAAGGGAGGTATCCGTTTATTTAAAACAGATGCTAGTAGTCTTATATAACAATGTAAATCGGGACCTAGACAAATTGTCTGTTATCGGAGGGTGTCCGCTGCATCAAGGTGTCTGTTATTACAGGTTATATTCAAGTGAAGTTAGGCTATGGAAATGTGAAGGTGTACATATTTTTTATTTTATTTTTCAGGCTTATAAACTACTGGGGATCACATGTCAAAACATGAAGTATCACAAAGAAGCAATGAGGGCATTTTTGACATCGCTTGACCTTGACCCAGAAAATGCTGATGATCTGACCAATCATATTGCATATGTTTCAGCTAATTTCTGTAATATTTCCGAGGAAATGTTAGAGAAGATGGCGGGTAATTATATCACTTTCAAAGTCAAATATGAGAGTCTATATGGCTTAAAATTTGTCAGGGTGGAATTTCAAAATGGTGCAAATTTGTTTGAATGACACATGGGCTGCATTTCACAAAACATTGAAAATTTTGTATACTGGTATGCTATCGTATTTTGACTCCATGGTAATTTAACCCTGGAGTTAAGCTATCATATGGAAGATTAACTCTGGGGTTAAATTACCATGAATTTCAGCCATGTTGATTTAAACCCCCCTATGGTAGATTACCCCCCCTATTTTTTTCCCCACTAACAGAAATAGATAACTGGTTTTTAACTAAATGGGCTTTAAATACTATTAACAAATTATGTTTTACATTCTGACTCGTCAATACTAACAAACAATATCTATGTAAAAATGGGGGGGGGGTTAATCTACCATAGGCAATCAGCCATGGTTTTTTAACCCCCACCCCAATTTTTTCAAATACTGAACAGTTATGAGGATTTTGGCTGATATTTTGTAGCTCTGCTCAATATCCAGTGATATGTCTATATTATCATTAATTTTCAATTGCAATGTAAATCAGGGAGTAATCTACCATAGACAATCTGCCATGGTATTTAACCATCCTCCTAATTTTTCAAATACTGAACTTTTATCAGCATTTTTGTTTGATATTATGTATCTATGCTACAATATCCCATAATATGCCTATAACATTATTAATTTTGCAATCCAGAAATGATGATTTTTATGATATCTTATCCACGGGATTAAATTACCATTGAGGTTAATCCACCATGGATGATTCCTAAGATATTTTATCCCCGGGATTAAATTACCATGGGGGTTAATCTACCATGGATGATTGCCCCGGGATTAAATTACCATGGGGGTTAATCTACCATGATGATTGCTATGATATTTTATCCCCGGGATTAAATTACCATGGGGGTTGATCTACCATGGATGATATCTATGATATTTTATCCCCAGGATTAAATTGCCTTGAGGAGGGGGGGGGGGGTTAATCTACCATATGACACCAGATGTACATGGTCAATTTCCTAATTACTGTTTTTCATCTCCCTGGGTTTTGATTGGGTTTGCAGTTTCAAAAAAATCACTGTGAATGGTATTTTTATCATAAAATAGAAATACTAATATGGTAAAAAAGTAATAAATTAAATTTTATAAAATTAGATGAAAAAACAGTTTGCAAATCTGAAGTAACAGTATTTCTGCAGTCTTTGTACAGCTATTAATACAACATCATTTGTTTTAGATATGGATCCCTATAAGAAACTGAGTGAGGTGGGCGTGTGTCTATTTCAAGTGCAAAGGCATGACTTGTGTATCAAAATTCTAGAGGCAGCTCAAAGATTTCAAACCAATCAGAAAGGAATTACGATGCGAGTACTTCTGACAATGGCTAACGCACACTCAGCACTACGGCACACTGAACAAGCAATTAATCTGTACCAAGAGTGCTTAAGCACGGCCATGGCAACTCACGAACAGATTTACCAAACTAAAGCACTGGTAAACATTGCCTCTTTGTATCTAGAGATTGGCGATACACAACAAGCTATTGTATTTTATGAAAAACTGTTGGATCTTGAAGCAGAGCTTAAAGAGGAATTTGGTTCCGAGGAAAATTTTCCTGAATTCTGGACTAAAGAGCTTCAATGTGGTTTACATTTAAATCTCAGCATCGCATACAAAACTATCGGCAATATGATTTATGCTGAGAAAAATGCCCGTCAGTATGTCAAACTCTTGGAAAAATTTGGATTAAATGGTCGAGAAAAATCAGAATCTTTTCACAATACTGGCATGTTGAATGAAATTCTAGGAAATTTTAATGAGGCACTGAATAATTATATGCTCTACTTAAAAGACTGTAAAAAGAATGGAAACAAACGAGGGATTGCACAGGCATATGGATGCTTAGGAAGTGTATATGCAGCTTTACGGAACTGGAAGCTGTCCATTACTTACCACGAGCAACATATAACCATGTCCGCCAAGTTCAAGGACAACAAATTGAGTGTGATAGCTAATGAAATGCTGGCAGACACGTACATGGTTATGGAAGAATACGAAAAAGCTGTGCATTTTTATAATGAGATGCTGAATGCCTGTAGCAGAACAGATTACCGTGCCAAATCAATGGCATTATGTAAAATGGGAAATGCATATCGAGAATTAAAGAAATGGCAGCACAGTACGTATTACTACGACCAGGCCTGCAACAATGCTGAGGATTATGATTATCGAGACATACTTACGATGTGCCAGTACAATATAGCCTGCATACAACAAACATCCAGTCAGCTGATGGAAATAGAAAAAGCTAGAAAGTACTTTGAAAAACTAATTCCTTTCTTTGAAGGTAAGATAAAAGAGCATCGAGATGAGGATACGTACTGCCCATCGGAATATACTCGCCAGTTAGCAGAATGTTATGACGGAATTCAGACAGTACTAAGTAAACTGGGAAATAATGAGGAATGTCTCGAATTTGCCGAGGCACACAGGAAACGTAGCATAACACAAATGTTGGGTTACCCAGCATCCTTTGCTTTCCATGGTCCGCATTCAGATATTTGGAAAATAGATCGTATTACTCATGTGATAGATGAACAGAACGCCACTGTGTTGTATTATTCTGTACTTAGAACCAGGATTTTGCTTTGGATTATAATGCCAGGAAAAGGATTGGTCCGCTTCTACTCTGGAAAATCAACAGAGGATGAGCCAATGAACAAGCAGGTAAGACAACTTTTAATAATTATCTTGACCAATGAAACAAATGCTGGATGTTTACAGTTATTACGTACATCGATAGTGATATACGAGGTAGTTGAATCAATGGCTCAGGTGAAATGTAACAAAGTAACAATAACAACAAACAAACAAATATGGCTCAGTCTGTTGTACTGTTCTGTCCTGTGACATTTAGAAGAAAAATCAGAACTTATCACATTTTATGTAATTACATTTTTTTTATTGATGCTTTACCGAACATTCAACAATTTTTATTATGAAGGAAGCCAGTTTGTTTTGGTAAAAGAGTTGATTTCAGTATACACAAGAAAGTACCATGGAGCTGCTGTAGCTTTCCGAAGTGTATACATGTAGTTTACTGGTTCCAGCTGGTTTGAACCAGCAATTGACAAGACAGAATCATCAGCATACCATTTTTGTAATTAAAAGATCCCATTTCAGGAATTTTCCGCACTCTTTTTGGAATGCTGGATCGGGGCCTTTTCAGGCTTTTAAATATGGAATTAAAATACACAAAATACAAGAATCTTTTCAAATTAATTGTCATTTGTCTTCATTTGGGAAACTTTGACTGCAAATTTGGGGAAAATGCAATTTTTGGGGAATATTAGGAATGTTTGATCTCCCTTTGATACATGTAGGGTGGGAAATCCATGCATTTCCAATGCAAAATCTGCTATTATTTCCCCAGATTTGTTAACAATGTATTAGACCTAGCTAATAGTCTGATTCACATACACGTGTACATTGGATTGGGTTGGGGGTTGAAGTAAACTTTTGATTATCATACAGATGATTTGACTCTTTTTTAAGGGTTCAAGAGACTGCACTCCACCAGGTTTTATGAATTTGAAAAGATATAGCAAAAATAAAAAAAAAAAAGATATACCAAAAAAAAAAAAAAAAAGTTCAAGTATTTCAGTGGTGGATCAAACATCCATGATGTCAAACAAAACAAGATGTTGTCAGTTAAATCTTAATGAAGATAGTATGACCGTAGTTACATTTTCCACTATGGCCTATTGACATGTCAAATTCCAAATTATAAGGGTAAAGAATCCTCTCTGAAAGAGGGGTCTATTAACCCCTAATAGACCCCAAAAATATCTTAGTTTGAGTGTTTAACGACTGTTCATACCACATGGCCACTGACATTGTTTTACAATACTTATAATGCAAATTAGAAATCATACAGTAATGTTGTATTAGTGAATCACAAGATTTTGTTGGGTTAAAATTTTGTTGTTTAATATAACACAGTTGTTGACATATTAGATTTCATTGCAGTGAAAATACCTGTTTGTTACAGAACCTGTTACTATGACTAGCTACAGTCTATGTAAAGTTGTGTCAAGCTTTAAATAAGTGGCAGAAGGGGTGGTCTTTTAACTTAGACTCCACTGTATTTTAAAAAAGAGAGAGATTTATAATTTTGCGATGGAAGACATCTTGGACTAAATTGTATGTCTTGTTTGTTTCAGATCAAGAAATGGATTAGTGATATCAAACCTTCACCAGATTGGAAAACAATGCAAAACAGTTGTGAGGATCGGTGTTTACAATTGAGGGATGCTGATCTAGAATATACGAGGCGTAAAAATTTACGTCTGTCAACGTCACCGAAAAAGAAAGAAGGGAAATGTGTACCGTCAGATGGCGATGCAAAGTCAGCATCTCGTAAATTGTTTACACTTCTTTTAGCACCTATAGAAGACCTTTTATTGACCCTTGAAAGAAAAAGTAATTTAATTATTATTCCGGATAAAAGTCTGTGCCATTGTCCCTTTGGTCTTCTACAAGACTGGAATGGAAGATATCTTTCGGACAGATTCCATGTAACACACTTACCAAGTGTGTTTGCATTAGAGAGAGTTGCTAATAACGAATTGAATCAGTTGAAAACCCAGGATGACCTTGAATTTGACCGGACACAGTCACGCAGAGGTGCTCTGAGTAAAGCTGTGGCTCAAATGGTTTTATCAAATTCCTCCACGCCCGATATTGATGCACTCAGCTTATCTGAAAATTTAAACCTAAGAAAAGTGTCAAATCCTCGCCTTACAACCATGTTACAAGGATCACCCGATTTGCGTGATAAATTAGTAAGGAGTAAGGGATTGATTAGTCGTAATGACATTGTTCTATCTGAAGAACTACATGGACTGCGAACTCCACAATCACCACGACAAGGGACTGCGCCTTCCGCACTACAGAAAGTTCCTGAGCTGGTATCACACAACACAGCTGCCAAGTACAAATCACAGATTGGTGTGCCCCCATCTCTAGAAAAACTTCTAAGTGCTCATACTTACTCTACCCTAACCTCTAAGACCTCAACAGGTACAGACATCACCTCTTCCACTCAGTGTATCACACCATTTCAGCAGATCAGTAGCAAAGATAAGAGTCTGGTTTTTGGAAATCCAAAGCTGCCTGAAAAGTAAGTACATGTATTTGGAATTCCCAGTGTATTATTGAAGCAAATAATTATCAGTTCTTCATACTTGAATTGAACCCAGTTAGGATGAATACTATTACAAAATTTGTGTACAATAACGATAGATTAGTATACATGTATATTTTTTATGCCACGGCCTGAAAGGTCTGCAAGGGGCATCTAGTGTTTGGATCGTCTGTCTGTCTGTTTGTCCATAATTCTGTCCTGCTTCTGTCTTGCTTACTTATAAAGTGCAATATTTTGTGGGACTGGACACATCTTGTTTTCGTATACTTAAGGGGCCTCCATATCAGAGTGGTTACAGCACCATGCTTTAAACCATGAGGTCTCTCACCCACTAGTTGGCATAGGTTCGAGTCCAGGGTCCAGAGATTTTACTCAAGTGTTGCAAATCCTGAAATCTGATTGGCTAAGCAGGCCAATTGGAGAATATTCTCAGACTTGAGTAAATTCTCAAGTTTTATAGTGCTGGGTCTAGCTCGAACCTAAGCTGATTTTGTGAGAAAGTTTGCCAGTTGTGGAAGGCCAGTGATCTCTATAAGGATACCTTTTATCTGGGTTCTCTCTCCCACCAGTAAAAACTGGCTACCACCATATAGCTGAAGAATAGTTGAGTGTGGCATAAATCACCATTTAATCATCAACCCCTGAAAAACAATGGATTCTTCTGTAAATTAATGACTTAGGCCAGTCCAAATGTGTCTTTAGGGATAAATGAGTTAAAAGAAATTATACATTGTACTTACAATGTTTTTCCTTGGCCATTTTTGGGTCAGGGCACAGGAACAATAATCCAGTCCAAAAATGACTTTTATTTTCCCCAAAATAGGCAAAAGTTTACAATAACAAACCAGAGGCTCAAAGGAGCATGAATTTCTCACCTGGGGCTCATTTTACAAAAGGTCTAAATCCTAGGTCTTAGTCCCAACTGTCATGGGACTGACCAATTTAGCAATGCATTGCCATGGTTGTTAGGACTAAAAGTTATGATTTAGGACTTATGATGTTTTATAAGATGGACCCCCAGAGAGCAATTCTTGCTCCTTTGATCCTCTGGATTGTTATTGTACATCAATCTTAGTAGTAGAAAAAAGAAAGAACAAAATTTGGAAAAATACAGCTATCACCCCTATGTGAGAGTGAGATGGTCTTCTTATCAAGGTGTCATTTTGGCAAGATTCGAATGTATTTTGAAATCTAGGTTACTACTACATGGAAAAAAATGGAAACCAGCGAGCCACGACTTAGCGGCTGCCAAACGAGAGTTATCATCTGTAGCCTTATATCTGGGCACAGATGACATCACTGGTGATGAAGCAACCAAAGAATACTTCCTAAAGAATGTGCCGCAAGCGACGGTTGTCCACATAGGTAAGTCTTTTTGTATGTTGATAATAATTTGTGTTATTGATTTTGGTAGGTAGTGTTTATAGTCTGTTTCCAGGGCCTGTATGGCTGATTGGTTAGAGTATTGCATTTTAAATTATGAAGACTCTCACTTCCTGTCCGAGCAGGTTCCAGTCCCATTGGAAACTTTGCTGATTTTTGTGAGAAAATTTGTCAATTTACTTGCAGAAGGCCAGCTAGTGGTCTCTTCCCAACCACATTGTAACCAAATTCTTTTCTCCACCAATAAAAACTAGCCGTCACCATATTAAAGAAAAGTTGTTGTGTGTGACATAAAACATTACACTCAATAATTAAAAAAAAAATTGAAAAAAATAGTCTCTTAGCTTTCTGTAAGTTAACTTGAGGGTTCCTTTCTTTATATTTAAACCAGATTTGGTATATTTTATTTTTCATGAGATTTTAGCTCATCAACCCTTGAAAAACAATGGACTCTTCTGTAAATCAATGACTTAGACCTGTCCAAATGTGTCTTTAAGGGTGAATGGGTTAAATATGGCCAACATTTAGCAACATTTGTTAGGGTTTTAGGACTTTGTAATGTTCATCAGTAACTTAGCCTTTTTGTATTAATACTACCAAAGCAAATTTATTTTGTACCATAAACATCACTTAGCAATAATTATGCAATTAGTAAGTAATTTTGTTAATTTAAGAAAACATAATCCATTTTAATTACTTATGTCAAAATGATATTAATGAAATTAGAGCAAAATGTTCTTATATATATATATATATATATATATATATATATATGACTGTTTCTCATTAATTCTTGGTTTCTCATTGATTTTTAGGATCATTTATAAGGCACAAGTTTTCACAGTTCAAAGGGATATTGTCGCTGAAATTCATAATTTATTCACCATTTAAAACTGATTGGTATTGATGGAAAAAAAAGAATGAAAAAAACATTTCTCTGTCAAAAAATATCAATATTAGATATAATGATGTCCATATTCAAAAGCTCATTACCAGTCTAAAAATCTGATTCACCTTTTTCCCCTGATGTGGAAATTAATGGCAGTGTAATAATAAGATTTTGTCGTATGTTTGAAAATGTTTCATTCTTTATTTTGAAATTTCAAATTGTGAATTTTTACATATTTTGGGGGAAATACAAGCCATTTTTGCATTGGAAATGGGTCCTGTATCTGGACTCCCAAAGTGGCATCTGGTAAATTTATGTGTTCAAAATCTTTGTTTCTGATAAATATTTTCTTGTGTAACTATAGCTACATATGGATGCTGGAGAGAAGGTCTAATCGTAACGACACCCAGTCCAGCCAGACATGAAAGTGGAGCAACGATAGAATCTTCTTATCTGATCTCCGCTGATGAAGTACTCGGCATGAAACTAAAAGCCCAGCTTGTAGTTCTGAATATTGGATTTGGACCAAACAGAACATACGATAAAATACCTCCTGGCTATACATTAGCTTCTGCCTTCTTGACCGCAGGTAATTTTGACAAAACTCATTTTTAGCTCACCTGGTCAGTTCATGATTGTCAGTGCTTTGAGTCTGTCATTGATCAATAGAATCTACCCCTACCTTGAGGGTATGACAAAGGCATCTCAATCTGAGGGCAAGATTCTTGAATGACAAACCCTCTAGAAAGGGGCTGAATTTTTTTTATCCCATGTTTTAAATAAAGTGAAACCTGTATATAGGGCCCACCCAATGGGCCAGAAAATATTGACCTTTATGTGCAGGTAACCCTTATACACAGGTTCAATTTAGTTGAAGTGTGCAGTCAAAGAACTTGAAAAAACTGGCTTTTATATACAGGTAATCCTTATATAGAGGTGGCTGCTATAGCAGGTTTTACTGTACATGTATATGACTTATATCTACACAAATAAAATCTGACATTGTGCACAGCATTCTAGATGCCACAGAAATCCTACATCATAAATTTTATTGTGATGTCATTGTATGGGTTGACAAGGAAATTATTCTCCATTTAAATGAAGAAAAAATCTGAACAACGGTGAGAAATGCTTGTCCATGTCCATCATATTTTGTGTGACCTGATCATTTTCTCTGACCACTTGACCAATTGGAACCATACATGGTTAGAATAGGCTCACTTGGTCCACATTCACCTGCTGCCAATGTTAAAGGGGGATATTTTTCAAATTCTTTTCCCTTACATGGACTGATATACAATAACAAAAAAGAGATATACCGTATTTTACGGCCTATAGGTCGATGTTTTTTTCTCCAAAGTTGTGACCTCGACATATTCACCGCATCAACTTATCTTAGTGAAATATTTAACTTGTATCTGCAATTCCTCATTTTAATGTTGTAATTCAACATTTTTCAATGTATAATCTAGGGGCCTACTCCAAACACCCACCCATTTACAATTAATAGAATTACTAAATGTGACCTCATGTGTGTGTGTGTAATGCACGGTTTTCATAATCAAATGACGAAATAATGATCTTTCAAGTTACAGTATCATTGGTATTCAAGACTGTGTTAGAAACTGTGTAATAAAAATATATCATTTACATTATATTTATACCGGACAGTTTACACTTTTGAATGATTCCCTTATCTTGGCACCCCACTGTGAAGTTGAAGTCTTCATTCAGACTTTCAGGACACTACAAGCTGTGTTCACTGGAACGTGACCTTCAACTGATAAGGATCCCACAGCAATCTTTGAAGTTGGGAAAGTTTTGGAAAAAGTGTTACATAAATTAATTGACACTCAAAACCTATAAGCTTTTTATTAATCACTCATATTTAATAATGTACAGTAAAATAGGCCTATTACTGTGATGACTTTAGTAGGCTACCATCATTTTAGCACCAGTTAATTATTAAACATTAAACAATGTATTTATGTGTTCTCCCATTCATGTTTCCATCTCTGCCGACATCGACCTGTCTTCCACTTTGACCAATCGGCCATTTGACCTATACCCCACATCGACCTATAGGCCATAAAATATGGTACATGATATACACAGCATAAAAATTCTTAAATTTGTATATATTTTGTGAAAATTGCTTGACAAACCCAAGTTTTTTTGTTTTGTTTTTTTTTTTGTTTTTTACTTGTGTTGTTTTGTTGTTGTTGTTGTTGTTGTTTTTTTTGTTTTTATTTTTTGTTAGAATTGCTTAACTTATGTGTGCACTTAAATTTACTTTTTAAAGGTAATAAAAAAAAAACTTATAAAGGTATAATATTTGTAATTTCTGATGTTGACTTTGCCATTTTGACATTTTAGGTCACATGTCCATTGACTGTTTTGGGGTTTTTTTTTTGTTCAGGTGCTCAGTGTGTACTTGTTTGTATGTCACCGCTGCCCAACATTGCCATGGAGAAATTCTACTTTCATTTTTACTCATGTCTACAGTCAGGTTCTAAGCTGACAGATGCAGTTAGTGCTGGTATAAAAAACCTGAAAGCAGATGACAGGTAAACATTTCAAATATTTATTTTCATTCTAAAATGTCAACCCCTGCAATCACATTTGGACCTGTCTGTTTGAAAGAATGGTTAAGACCACTGTCAGAATTCAGGGTTGCATAGTCAAAATTTTATAAATATTTTACATGCAATATGAACTATTTCATGCATGAAATACAACTTTAGACCACACTATCTATTGATTTGGGTGAGTCTAAACGTGACCACAGAAGTGAATGAGTTACCACAACTCTTCTAATGTTCCCCACTAATTTTGGCAATTCTGTGGCTGGGTGGCAGATGTAATATGAGTTCTCTGTGAACACCAAAATTTGTGGCATACATGAAAAAAAAATCTCACTGAAACCTACAGTGCCGTGCCAAAAGTATTCATGATTTTTACATAATGGCATGGTTGATAACTCTAATCATATACCATGTTGGCCATTCAAATTTCCACAGAGGTGTCGTGACATCAGAAGTGAGGTTGCCGATAAGTTTTTATCATCTGCACTGCTCTTGTTTCAAACAGATATTACAAAGTCATTTTCTATTTAATCTAAATACAATTTCCAATGTAAGCCATTAATGTTTTGGAGTTTTTTTTTTTTTGTGTTGCATGTAAATAGGAAATTGTGAGATATAGAATTGAATATTTTGTGAAGATTGCTATGGCCATGTAAAAAAAAATATTCTGGTTCTCAGACAATTAGCCTTCTAAAATGTGCAAGGTAGGTAGGTATTTTATTTTTATTTTTATTTCTAAATTATTGTTTATATACCTTGAAGGCAAGAGAATAATTTATGTTTCTTTATATCACAAAAAAATGTATTTTATTGAGACCTTCAATAAATTGTAACGAAAGGTTGTGTGATTGTCATGTTCACTTGGTTTTAAAACTGAAATATCAACAAAAATATAAAATAGCTAAAAGATTACCATATATATTTATCAAAAAATTTTTATGCTTTGAAACTACAAGAAAATTAATTGTAACTGCATCATTATAATTATCATCAATCAGTATCATTACTATTTTACAAAGCTGTACAAAATGTAACTACTATGTGCCTAAAAATCAATGCAATTTCCAAAAGTTTCATTTTTGAAGACAATAGCTATCCTTTTTTATGTATTTCATTAAAACTTTTATTTACATTAACTAATTTTACTTTTATTGTTCACCTACATTTAATTCAGATTTTAAAAGTTTTATATACTGTATAGTGTTACTTTATCATAATTTTAGTACATCCTGAAATTCAGTTTAGTAAGGTATCGGTTCTTTAATTTAAAACCCAACTTCCACTTCTCCCATAAACTGCAAGCAACAGCAGAAAACACACAATGTGTTCTATGACATTTTCAGGCATGAGGTAAAGATTTACATGTTGAATTGTCAATAAAATAATTATTTTAGTTTCTAATTGGGTTTTAGAAATGCATTTTGAACCAAAAATAGAAGAAAATAGATCATTTTCAAAATTTAAGCCTTTTGAAATGACTGACATTTTTACTTGCCGTGCAGTAGTGATTTTTTTATGAAATATGAATCAAATTGTTTCATCAGCGATTTCTTTTTGCATGTGGCGGTGTCTGAGAACGGAGAGTACTTTTTTACTTGGCCTAATCTTAAAAACAGATTATTTTTAATAATTTTTGGAGAAGTTTGAATATAGTTTATGTCCCAAAAAGTACTGGAATATATCAGTACTCCTTAAAAAGTGTTTGGATGATAGAGTTGATCCTTGAATAGTGCTTGAATATAGAGTCAATTCTTGAAAAGATCTTGAATATAAATCCTTAAACTGTTTGAATATAGAGGTATTACTTGCTTAATAAATTGCTTAAAAACAAAAGTATCATTGAAAAATGCTTGATTTTTATGACTAATGCATTTGTATTTTGTGATACTGCTTGAATTCTGCTCTTTTCATATTTCTTTATTATTAAATAAAAAATTAAGATGATTTTACTGGTGCTTGACTTTCTCTACTTACAGATTCAACTCCATGTATTATTTGGCCTCATGGCTGCTTATCGGTAAAGATGTCACTATAAATCTCTGTAATGTCCGCCATTCGATGCTTGATCAAACTCTGGATAAAACTGAGCATACTGTAGAAGAGGAGACTGGAAAGGAACTACTGAATCCGAAAACAATAATTCCTGTTGGTAAGTGATCGATATATAATCTTCATCATCATCATCATCATTATCTTCTTCTTCTTCTTCTTCCTCTTCCTTTTCTTCTTCCTTTTCTTCTTCCTCTTCCTCTTCTTCTTCTTTCTCCTCTTCTTATTCTTCCTCTTCCTCTTCTTCCTCTTCCTCTTCTTCCTCTTCTTCTTCTTCCTCTTCTTCTTCTTCCTCTTCTTCCTCTTCTTCTTCTTCCTCTTCTTCTTCTTCTTCTTCCTCTTTTTCTTCTTCTTCTTCTTCCTCTTCCTCTTCTTCTTCTTCTTCTTCTTCTCCTTCCTTTTCCTACTCCTCTTCTTCTTCTTCTTCTTCTTCTTCTTCCTCTTCCTACTCCTCTTCTTCTTCTTCTTCTTCTTCTTCTACTCCTTCTACTCCTTCTACTCCTACATATGTGTTGTCATAAAAAATGCAGAGTACGGCTTCTGATTAGTGGAAACTTGTCCGCATATTTTCTCTAAAACTACTGGACGGACTGTAATGAAACGTCTTATGATTATAGGTTTGGGTGTGCAGATGTGCACAATGTATTTTGCAACATCATAAAAAGATGGTGTCTATGGCAAACTGAGGCTTCTGATTGGTCAAAATTTCAACATTGTCCAATTTTGATGAAATTTGGAATTTAAGGGTATTAAGGGAATATGATTTCAATAATATGGATTTCATTGCCATTTATGGCAAACCAAGGCATCTGATTGGTCGAAATTTCAACATTGTCTGATTTTGATGAAATTTGGAATTTATTGGTAAAGAGGGATTGCAAATTCAATGGTATGGGTCTTTTTTGTTGTTGTCTATGGCAAACTGAGGCTTCTGATTGGTAAAAATTTCAATATTGTCAGATTTTGATGAAATTTGGAATCAATGGGTATCAGGGGACTGCGATTTCAATGATATAGGTTTTGTTGCTGTCTTCTGATTGGTCAAAATTTCAACACTGTCAGGATAGATTTTGATGAAATTTGGAATTTATGGGTATCAAGGGATTGCAATTGTCTGATTTTGATGAAATTTGAAATTTACTGGTATCATCGATTGCAATTTCAGCCTTATGGCTTTTTTTCCTCAAAACCTGTGAAGAACAATTGCATATTGGTATGTAAATAAATGCTGGTTGATATCAACACGACTTGTTTCACCATTTGGAGGATATCATGTAACAGTGCCCTGTTACAATTAATTACCTTTGGTTTTTTTTAGCTCGCCTGGCCAGAATAAAAATTGAGAATAATCTCAGTAATTCTTGATAGGTATCTTATCAGCTTACATGTTTTACTAACATAAGTATTCTCAACAGTGTCTTGTAATGTTTTTACCTTATATTTGTTGTTTCTTTTCCTTATAATAAGAAAACAGGGACATTTCTAACCACAAGAAAATGTAGAATAGTACAAACTACAAAAATATTGGCTATTTGTAAAGGATTGTTACGGAGCCTATTGCTAGGTGTATTGTGTAAAATTTTATCATGTTTTGAAAGGAACATTAACTGTGTTTATCAAAAACAGATATTTCCATTTTTTCTGCTTGTACTTGTTATACAATAACAAATTAAAGCTTTTCACTGGCATGACAATCCTACATTCGTATATATTTTGTGACAGTAAGATTAGGTCCATTGCAGTACTCATATAGAAATAGTAAGGTTGAGTTAATGCAACTGCAAGTGAAAAAGTGCAAAACCTGGGTTTCCAAGCAATTTTCACAAAATATAGAGGGATCTAAGAATTTTTTATGCTTGTGTATATCTCTTTTTATGATTGTATATTAATCTAAGTAGTTAAAAAGGAAAAAAAGGAAAAATTAATTTTGAAAAAAAAACAGCTAATGCCTTGTTAATTTCATTGATGATTGAAAATGACAAAGTAAGCGGAATTACGGTACAACCCCATTGATTATTTCTGATTTTACAGTATTCACAATATAAAAAAAACACATCTCAATTCTATGAAGTTTTGAAATAAAACACCATTGTATATAAATTACATCTTATAATTAGAAATAATATTGAAATGTATCATTTTCAGTTACAAAAACTTGTCCACATTTGAAATCCAATGATTAATCTTTTTTTTTTTGGTATCTATATATTTTAGTCCCAACACGAGAGGAACAACTCAAAAGTTTACAAGAAATGCTAGCTATTATTCTGCAGTACCACACAAGACAGCCAAATGTGGTTCCTGGACTAATTGATTTGGTGAGTGTTAAATCTACATGTCAAATAAATGGTTTTTTTTTAACCATATCAGGCTTTACATCTGTGATTTGGATATTTCTCTGATAATCTACCAGTATATAAGCAGTAGTTGTTCACCTGTGGTATTTAACAATCCCCCTCCCTATTGGAGGAATTATCTCTCCTCTTATATTTTCCATTAAGGTCTACTTGGAAATTACTTGTATGAGGTAATTGAAATTTTGCAAAAAAATAAAAAAACTTGTGCATTCTTCTTTCACTTTCTGGAAACAAAAAATCAGAAAAATAATTGTGAAAGAGAGAGGGAGGGGGTAAAATTTCTTGTTTTGCACAAATTTTTAAATGACAATAAAATACTTTTGGCCACCCACTGTACATTTATATTTCAGTTGGATAGTGCACTTAAGAGGCTACACACTGAGGAAAATAACAGACAAACAAGCACCTTGTCTGAACACATTACAAAAAGCACAGGTGGATTGGAACTCCTTCGTCTCCTAGGTTTCCATTTCCAGGCTAGAGGAGCAGAACTGTGTGATCCGTATGTTGTGTATCCACACTGGAACAAAGACGATATGCTTATACCGACCTTTGATGCCTTGAGGGCTGTAATAGGTGAGAGTCCATATGTTTGATTTTAACATTTCATCCGTTAATACACAGATAAACTGGGCGGAGTTATTTATATGAATTAGAACCATTTTATGGGAATAGTACAGATATTTTTTTGTTTATTTGTTTGTTTATTTTTTGTTATATTATTATATGAGGATGTCACCAGGTTTAGGTGGAGTGCCACAAATTTTGACCTGTGCTATGGACTAAAGCCAATGCATTGAGGGATCTTTGACATTCCACGTCTGTTGCGACATAGGACCTCAGTTTTTAAGTCTCATCTGAGAGACCTTTGATTTTATGTCTGGTGCTGAGTTCTATGCAATGGAACAGTTACTTTTTTTTAAAGTCTCAGGTATGACCCAGTAATTGGAATTGACCCCAAGACCTTTTGCTTGCATGTTTAGCAATCTACCACTATACAAAGTATTACTGTATGATTTTGATACATGTGTTTCTCATGCTTACCATAACTGTTAGTTTTAAGGTTAAATATATAGACAGAACTACACACATGAATCTATAGGTATCATCTGACCATACTAGAACATTGAAGCATAAAGCATCAATAAGAACGTAGCCCAAATTAAATTCCTTCTGCTATACAACATTCAAATATAGTCTGATAATACGGTTTAGAAACATTTGTGTGGGTTTTCATCTATTACATGCACCTTATGTATTTACTTGTGTACACAAATTTAATATCCATTCCTCTTTTAACATTCATTTATGTATACATGTACTCATTCCAAAATATTACATCATGAATGCGACATTAATGAGGTCATCAGATATCTTAGATGAATGGGATTCCATTTAGAAAAGTAGTTATCGAGAAATTTTTTTTATCCAACTACAGTGCAATACAGTGTTGTGTTAATTGCATGACCGTATTGAAATTTGTCTTACGGTATGTAATGAATGAACGCTTGTCACGGTGTTATTTATTGTTGATATGGATGCTGTTTTGGTGACAGATAGATAGAGCCATCATTATTTTTATCAGCACAGTTCAAGATAAAACAGTAAAGTATAGAGTTTTAGGAGTGATATGTCTTGGTATGACATCACATCTTGAATGATTATACGTCATTGTGTGACGTCACATGAGGAACTTCGTTTATCGCAGATATAAAGCTGTCAAGATTAACACCGAGTCTATGGGAGACTGCTGCAGGAAACGTAAATATGAATGTAAGATTACACACGCATGTAATAAAATGCTAGTAGTATCACATTAAAGATTCTCTTTATACTTTATATATTTGGGGAACTCACAAAGAAGCTTAGATTGTAGGACTATTTGCCTATCGCACATGTTTCTGAACTGGCAGTGCTATAAATGATCATTTTTCATAGAAATATTATGAAATCAAATGTGCTGAAAATGTATCTTTAATGTGATAATGTGACAATTGTACATAATTATAATACAGTGCTCCCTTGTTATTATGCTGCCTTCTTTCCAGTGGGGGTGGGGGGATATTGGCAATATAAAGGGGGTGGCATTAAAATGAGGTTTTGGATATTACCTTGCATGAGTCAACAAAGATAAAATCAAAGAACATGTAGAAGATTATGACACTGAATTATTTATTGAAATTGTGTATTTCAATTAATTATACTTTATTCAGCAAATTTCATCAGTATTTAATTGAAATTCTCCTTTATCTAGGAGGAAAGGAAAAATCCTTAAACTTTTGGAAGTTGTATGACGTGAAGTTCATTAAGTCCAAGAGTAAATATTTTTTTTATATTGGCAGTGTAATCCCATTTAGAGTATTTTTCATCCCCATTTAGGCTTAATTCATTGACCCCTGAGGAACAATGAACTCTTCCTGAAATCAATGACTTAAGCAAGTCCAAATGTGTCCTCAGGGGTGAAAGAGTCAAAGCTGTGAATTTTTTTTTTTTTCCAAACAATTTCCTTTCCTTTTTTACTGCTTAGATTAATATACAAATAAGAAAAAAGAGATATTACAGGCATAAAATATCTTGAATGTCTATATAATTTTTTTAAATTGCATGAGCAAACCCAGTTTGGCAATTATTCACTTGCAACTGATTAACTCAATCTTACTATTTTGTATGCATACCACACTGGACCTGATCTGACCTTATTTTTACAAAATATATGGAAACATAAAACTTTTTTATACCTGCATATACCTCTCATTTGTTATTGTACATCAAGTACAAGTTCTGAAAAAAAGAATTAAAAAATTGAAATCATTTTTATAGTTAACACAGCTATTGTCCTTTTATCATGAATTCTTTTGTGAATGCATGTTTAAAATAGATTTTTATTGACACACACCTAAAAGCAGCTGACATTGAGAATATATCAAAATTTAGATTTAATACCTACATGTTTGTTGCCATAGATATTTTAAGGAAAAACACCAACTTTGTTTACAACATTGGCAGAGACATTTTGGACACCCAATGTTGTGTTGAGTTTGAAATGAGCCCAGTAATCTGATTGCATGGTCATTAAATGAAAAAATTAGTCTTGCTATTAATAAGTGAAATTAAGGTGATAAAAAAGATACATGAGTATTTGAAGTACTTTGCAAATTTTAGGGTTGACAATTGAAAATTTAAATGGAGGGGTCAGTTGAAAAAAGATATATTATTTCTTTGGTGCGGAATACTACAATTTGTAAACAAGTGCAGATTCAAAGAAGAAATGCAATGACAACCTATACTTTTGATTGCATATTTTGTTATCAAAAATATTTATCTTTAAGCACAGGGTAATGATTTGACCCAGATTTAATAAACATGGGAGTGACATTGACCTGAAGTTTTGTAAATTACCAATGAGGCCTATGGGAAAATATTTGGTGCCTTTAAGATAGCCAGGTGAAGGCTTATTAGGAGTTATTTCCCTTTTCAGTGGCTTTTTCTTGTATCTGGCCTTTTTCTAGAAAAGAATTATTGGTACAGAGAAAGTGAAAGAAACAAAACTGTTAGACACACAAAGATCTACAAAAAAAATCAACTGGGAGAAATTTTTAGGTCGACACTATTGGCTTATTGGGTGTTATTTCCCGTTTTAAGTTGACTTTTTATGTTTTTAGTTGTTTTTTCCATTATCTTTAAAAGTATAATAGATAGAGAAAAAGTGAAAGAAGCAAAATATTTCATATGTAAATATCTACAAAAAAGTCAGCATGACAGAAATTGTCAGCTGGCTCCTTCTTAGAGTTATTTCCCCCTTTGTGTGAAGTTTTCATGTTTTTGACTGTTTTGGGCTATTTTTGTGAAAAGTACTGGTAATAAAATCTCGAAGTGCTTGCATGTCAGCCAATGAAATTCTGATGTTTGATCATGTGATGATGATGGTATGACATCATATCAGTGACATGTTTATATATATACAGTGAAACTTGTATATAACGACCTCCTTAGGGACACAAGAAAACTGGTCTTTATAGGGAGGTGATCTTTATATAGAGGTTGATTAGTACACAAATGTACTATTGGGGACAGCAAAATATGGTCTGTATGACCAGGTGGTCTTTATACACAGGTAGTCGCTAAAGCAGGTTTTACTGTAATTCATGTAGTTATAAATAAAGCATGTGCATGATTCAGTTTAAATTCTATACTTATCATTTTTCAGAAATGTCACGCCATGTAGATTGCACACAAGCTTTGTATGACATGGTTCCAGTCAGCCAGGATAGCATATCACACTTGGTGGATTTGGTAAATATTTCTTGAAATGCTTCTATCAACAATGGAACCTCAAATTTAAGTACCAGTGGTAGTCATGATGGTGTTCCTCGTGGTAGCAGTGATAGTATTACTGTCAGCAAAATAATACTCTGTTGCTAGCAGTAGTAGATTTAGTGATAGTAAATAATAGTGGTAGTAGCAGTAGTACTGTGGCAGTAGGCTAGTGATAATGGTGGTGCTACTAGTGCTAGCAGTAGTAGATTTAGTGATAGTACATAATAGTGGTAGTGGCAGTAATACTGTGGCAGTAGGCTAGTAATAATGGTGCAGCTACTAGTGCTAGCAGTAGTAGATTTAGTGATAGTACATAATAGTGGTAGTAGCAGTAGTACTGTGGCAGTAGGCTAGTAATAATGGTGGTGCTACTAGTGCTAGCAGTAGCAGATTTAGTGATAGTACATAATAGTGGTAGTAGCAGTAATACAGTGGCAGTAGGCTAGTAATAATGATGCTGCTACTTGTGCTAGAAGTACAGTGAAACTTGTATATAATGACCTCCTATGGGATACAAGAAAACCGGTCTTTATAGGGATTTGGTCCTGATATAGAGGTTGATTTCTACACAGATATTACTATTGGGGACAGCAAAAAAGGGGCTTTATACACAGGTGGTCATTAAAGCAGGTTTTACTGTAGTAGATTTAGTGATCATGTGCATTTATTTGCATAACTTTTATATACAGGTAGTTTACATGAAGAACTCTGGGCCTCCGTGGCCGAGTGGTTAGAGCATTATGGTTTAAATCACAAGGCCTCTCACCTCTGGTTCGAATCCCGCTAGGGTCGTTTCAAATTATGTGGGAAAGTTTGCCCGTTTACTTGCGGAAGGTCGGTGGTCTTTACCCGAACCGGGGTTTCTCCCCCACCAATAAAAACGGGACGCCATCATATGACTGAAAGATTGTTGAGTATGGCGTAAAACAAAAAAATCAAATCAAATCAAATCAAAATCATGAAGAACTCAAACACTTCTTAAATGCTACAGCTGTTTTCCACAACTGTGCATCTCAATTACAGATGCAGTTTTTGAGAAAATGCATTGAATGAAATTTTTTTAGTGAAATATTTCATGACAAAAAATTGAGCAATAGATTTTTTTAGAATTTTTTGTTCATGTTTTCTAATTGCTCATAACTCTCTTAGTAATGTATGGGGTTAATGTTTTGTTTTAAAATTTGAAATTGCAGGTAGGCGACATATATTGATTTATCATTCTGTCTCACATCAAAATTAAACAGTGGTTTAACAAGACAGGTGGTCATCTATGATAGTGGTTTAACAAGACAGGTGGTCATCTATGACAGTGGTTTAACAAGACAGGTGGTCATCTATGATAATAGTTTAACAAGACAGGTGGTCTTCTATGACATTGGTCTTACAAGACAGGTGGTCATCTATGATAGTGGTTTAACAAGACAGGTGATCTTCTATGACAGTGAAATTACAAGACAGGTGGTCTTCTATGACAGTGATGTTGCAAGACAGGTGGTCTTCTATGACAGTGGTTTAATGAGACAGATGGTCTATGACAGTGTCCTAACAAGACAGGGGTCTTCTATGGCAGTGATCTTATAGGACAGGTGGTCTCTGTCAGTGATGTTACAAGACAGGTGGTTCTATGACATTGTGATCTTACTAGACACATGGTCTTGTATGATGGTGGTCTTATAAGACAGGTGGTCTATTACAGTGATCTCACAAGACAGGTGGTCTTCTATGACAGTGATCTTACAAGACAGGTGGTCTTCTATGACAGTGATTTTAGAAGACAGGTGATCTTCTATGACAGTGGTTTAATGAGACAGTTGGTTTATGACAGTGATCTTACAAGACAGGTGGTATTCTATGGCAGTGATCTTACAGGACAGGTGGTCTTCAATGACAGTGATGTTACAAGACAGGTGGACTTCTAAGACAGTGGTGTTACAAGGCAGGTGGTCGTCTAAGACAGATGGTCTTCTATGACAGTGGTCTAACAAGACAGATGGTATTTTATGCCAGTAATCTCTCTGGACAGGTGAGCTACAATGAAATTGGTCTCAAAAGACATGTGGTTTCTATGGCAGTTGTCTTATAAGACAGGTGGTCTTCTATGACAGTGGTCTAAGTAGACAGGTGGTTTTCTATGAGAGCGGTTTCACATGACTCCATAAGTATAGACAAAAATAAAATTTTGACTTTAGTTTCTGACTTTCGTCAAACATGCTCATTTAAATATCAAATATCATGTCACGGTAAAGTTGAACTAATATATTTTCGGTTTTCAGTTATGCATCACAAAACATGCACCTGAGATTCAGTTGAAAGTAACAGATTTGTCAGTCAGACCACTGTGGCAGAATTTGAAAATAAAGAGAGTTTTGACAGAGGCTGGCTTTCATCAGATTGGCCTCCTTCTGAACTACAAAAAGACACCAACAAGGAAGTAAGTTTTTATGCCTCAAATATTGGGGGCCATATTGGTTTTGGTATGTTTGTTTTTTTGTTTATTCATCTGTTTACAATACTCTAAAATTGGAAAATTTTGTTATTGTTTTAATTTTTTTTCATTTCGTTGTTTTCATTTATCAAAAAAATTAAAACCATGATGAAATTTGACGTAAATTGCACCTTATAATACAAATATTTTCCTTAACATCCATTTTTTTTTTCATTTCAACAAACTGAAGTTTCAACGAATTTGTTTCATTTTAAAACACGACATTTTACTCCATAAAGTTTTCAGATTGTACTGTATATTCCATCAAAATAACTTAATATCCTTTTCTCAAATTTTAACCATATTTGATACTTACTTGATGGGCAGAAAAGAAATGTTACTAATTTTCCCAAGTTGACTGGTCCTGTCCCCATCCCAAAAATAAAGTGTGAGAACCCTGACATCATTAGTTATTAGATTTGTTACTGGCCATCTACAGAAATATGTCAGGTTGATCAAGTCCATGGAAGGTGAGGCAAAGCCGAGCATTCTATTGACTTGATCAAACTAACATATTCTTATGGATGGTCAGTTATAAACCTAATAGCTGTTTTATTTTGACGAGACCATATTTTCATTCAGCATTTTAGAAAATGTCTTCAATTGCAACTGTACTCAGAAAAATGTTAAGTATCATTGGCCATTGCTCTATTTCTTGCTACTGGCTGTCCATATAACCATCGACGGCAATCACGTGACTCTCCATATCCAATGAAATGGCAACATTTCAGTCCAAAGCAAAATAATCATACATAGACATACACATATGTAAACACATACAGGTATACATAAACATATACAGGTACACATAAACAAATGCACATATACATTAACACATACAGGTACACATAAACACATACAGGTATACATAAACACATACAGGTACACCTAATACATACAGGTACACATAAACACATATGGGTATACATAAACATATAGAGGTACACATATAAAGACATACAGGTACACATAAACACATACAGGTATGCATAAACACATACAGGTACACATATAAACACATACAGGTATACACACATAAACATATACAGGTACACATATAAACACATACAGGTACACATAAACACATACAGGTACACATAAACACATACAGGTACACATAAACACATACAGGTACACATATAAACACATCCAAGTACACATAAACACATACAGGTATACATATAAACACATACAGGTATACATAAACACATACAGGTACACATATAAACACATAGGTATACACACATAAACACATACAGGTACACATAAACACATACAGGTACACATAAACACATACAGGTATACATATAAACACATACAGGTATACACAAATAAACATATACAGGTACACATAAACACATACAGGTATACATATAAACACATACAGGTACACATATAAACACATACAGGTACACATATAAACACATACAGGTACACATATAAACACATACAGGTACAAGTACACATAAACACATACAGATACAAGTACACATAAACACATACAGGTACACCTAAACACATATGGGTATACATAAACATATACAGGTACACATATAAAGACATACAGGTACACATAAACACATACAGGTACACATAAACACATACAGGTACACATAAACACATACAGGTACACATATAAAGACATACAGGTACACATAAACACATACAGGTACACATAAACATATACAGGTACACATAAACACATACAGGTACACATATAAACACATACAGGTATACACACATAAACACATATAGGTATACACACATAAACACATACAGGTACACATATAAACACATACAGGTACACATATAAACACATACAGGTATACACACACATAAACAGGTACACATATAAATACATACAGGTATACACACATAAACACATACAGGTACACATACAGGTATACAAATAAACACATACAGGTATACACACATAAACACATACAGGTACACATATAAACACATACAGGTACACATATAAACACATACAGGTATACACACATAAACAGGTACACATATAAATACATACAGGTATACACACATAAACACATACAGGTACACATATAAACACATACAGGTACACATAAACACATATGGGTATACATAAACACATACAGGTACACATATAAACATACAAATAAACACATATGGGTATACATAAACACATACAGGTACACATATAAACACATACAGGTATACACAGATAAACACATATAGGTATACACACATAAACACATACAGGTACACATATAAACACATACAGGTACACATATAAACACATACAGGTATACACACACATAAACAGGTACACATATAAATACATACAGGTATACACACATAAACACATACAGGTACACATAAACACATACAGGTATACAAATAAACACATACAGGTATACACACATAAACACATACAGGTACACATATAAACACATACAGGTACACATATAAACACATACAGGTATACACACATAAACAGGTACACATATAAATACATACAAGTATACACACATAAACACATACAGGTACACATATAAACACATACAGGTACACATAAACACATATGGGTATACATAAACACATACAGGTACACATATAAACATACAAATAAACACATATGGGTATACATAAACACATACAGGTACACATATAAACACACAGGTTTACACACATAAACAAATATGGGTACTGGTATGCACACATAAACACATACTGGTTTATACACAAATAAACACATGTGGGTACACATAAACACATACAGATACACATATACAATATAAACACATACAGCTACATGTACACCCACATTAAATATAGATCTGAATTATTGCTGTATCAACAAATGTGTTAAGATACCTATCTAAACACTTAATTATGTTCAGCATATACAGTGGTTCATGTCTTGTGAGACTGCTGTTTCTGCCACTGAAATGTGGTCTCTTAACTCATCAACCCCTGAAGTCATATTTGGACTTTCTCATTTCAAAGAATGGTTTAGTCCACTGTCAGAATTCAGGGATGTATAATTTAGAATCAAACTTTTATAATAATTTCACATGCAATATGAACTTGTTCACCCCTCAATTATGACAGTAGACCATACTATTGACTGATCTGGGTGAGTCTAAATGTGACCACAGGGGTTGATGAGTTAGGACAGGTTGTCTCTCAAAAGACATTTTATCTAAAGTGTTGTCTCACAAGATAGGTAGTATGTCATCTGAGTCGTCTTTCAAGACAAGTTCCACTGTATTAGTTAAAGTCTTGAGAGACCACTCTAATGAAAGACCGCCTGTCTTTTAAGATCGCATTTTGAAAACCAATTGGTTAAGAAATCCTTTAGGTAAAATCTCTTTCATGACACTTCCCTTGTCGGCGATCTGACAATTTTATTACTCAGTGGAATTTCGTGAAACTTCATACAAGGGTTCACTATGGTAATATCTCTGATGAGAATGTGTTTTGTAACCTGCGCTCCCTTATTTTCAGAGTTATTGCCCTTTGATTATTTAATTGAAATATTAATGTCTGCCCTCTACAGGTATTATACTGTACTTACATTGAAAGGGGATTAGTATCACTTGTGATGCCTTTTTATTTCAGAGTCCTCCTTACTGCCTTGCTGCAATTTTTCCTGTCATGTAGTGCCCACAAAAGTCAGTTGCTATTGTACCGATTGGATGTCAGCTTGCTTGGAAAACCTAGCATTTCAAAGGTCTGTATGTTTCTCGAAGGTCTGTATGTTTCTCAAAGGTCTGTATATTTCTGGAAGGCCTGTATATTTCTGGAAGGCCTGTATATTTCTCAAAGGACTGTATATTTCTGGAAGGCCAGTATATTTCTTGAAGGTCTGTATATTTCTGGAAGACCAGTATATTTCTGGAAGGTCTGTATATTTCTGGAAGGACTGTATATTTCTCAAAGGACTGTATATTTCTGGAAGGTCTGTATATTTCTCGAAGGTCTGTATATTTCTCGAAGGTCTGTATATTTCAAATCTTTAGAACCTGCTCTCAGATTGAACAGATTCAGAAAATACTTAAGCTCAACTCCATTTGTATTATTTGGGGACAAAAATACTATATACTTGGCAATGTTTGCTCATGTTTAATTTTTCACCATTTTTGTCCTTAGATGAGAGAGGAAATAAATTTGGAATGAAAGCCAAATTTTCAAGCTACATAATGATCGAAGAAATACATGCCATCTATAAGACTATGGTGACTCAGGGCGAGTTTAAAACCGGATGAATATGTTTTCTGTCAAAATAGGGTGAAAATACCATGAATTAATGTAATATTTTGACGTCACTAAACTTTTGCTGTTTTGGTCTTGAAATAAAGGGTCATTTTTTGGTCAGTTAAATTTTGACCATTCATGTTTATATCATGTTTAGATTTGACCTACCGTCAGATCTCGGTCTTGTCATGTCAAACATTCCAGTTGTTTGAAATAACAAAATATCAAAAAGAGCCAGTAGAATAGTGAGAAGTTAGTTGTCACATGGCACTTAATTAATCCCTAGATCCACTTATCCACACTGCGTTATTCTTAAAAAAAAAACAAAAAAATAAAACTTTGTTTGTTAATTCATAATGCACTAAGATACAGGTACAGGTAGAAACATTGTGTACATATTTTGGATGAATTAATTTTGGCCATTTTAATAGGGTGGTCAAATTGGCCAAAATTTAACAATGACCAAAATATCTCAATTACCGTAACAATAATGGTAACCAGGGGCGAAAATTTCCAGGTATACATTATACAAAATTTATTCCACAACTGAAAATTTTGTTTGTTTGTTTATTGCATACAAATTATATTTAATGGTGGAAATTATTTCTCATCTGCAAAAAAGTTCAGAAATATAAAAGAAATTAGTATATGCTCAAAATTTGTGTACCAAACTCTCAGAAATTGTTCTTTTTTTTTATGGTAAAATTATAAATTTGTCTAAATGTTTTGATGTGAATAAAAAATGAAGTTTTTATGTGTTTTCTAATGAATAGAATTCATAGGTTTTACTGGATTACTTACCCAAGTTTTCAGGAATTGAGGGTTCAACTTGCAAGAGGTTTGGTGTTCTTGTTTGTGTTCTCATGCAAGTTCAATCCTGACAGAGAACGTTATAAAGACTAAGTGACAAGCCATGCTCTATAATTGCATATCTGTATGTCCGTGGTAAAATATTTTGTAATGTCTAAAATGTCATCAAAATCAAATATCATTCATATATTTCCAAATCTATCATCAGTTGAATTTTAATTCTAGCATCTTAGCTTCATCAGGTCTTTGATATTTTTAACGTACAGTAAAATTTCTTTAATGACCTTCTTTGTATAAAGACCACCTGGCCATAAAGACCGGTTTTATTGTGTTCCTAGGGGGTCTTTATATGCAAATTTCACTGTAATTTTATTTCTTTACCTCCATTACAGCTGTCTATGTATTCAGAAGTTGGAAAATTACCATCTCTCACTCCAATAATTTTGCCAAGGAATCAGGTAAAGTATCTAACTAATTATCCTATCACAGTTGAAGTTTTGAGAGGATTTAGTGTTTGTCCTGTATGTGTGAACATACTGTTTGTTAAACCTCTAGCTTCCGCATTTCTTAACAGAATTTTACGAAACTTGATATAAGTGTTTAGTATGATAATATCTTAGACATGTGTATGATTGGTGCCTTTTGTCTCCTTAGTTATGGAGCAATCGCCTCTTGTTATGTTTTGTGAAACTTCATACAAATTAGTATGACAATGCCTCTTATAAGTCATGTTAGGCACTGCTTCTCCCTTTATTTACATAGTTGTTGCCCATTGCTGTCTTTAATTGCAAGAAGATTTGCATCACTGGAGATTATTTTTCAATATATTTTTGCCCCTGAGAAGATTTGCATCACTGAAGATTACTTTTCAATGTATCTTTTGCAACCAAAAAGATTTGCATCACTTGAGATCTGTTTTCAATGTATTTTTTGCCCCCAAGAAGATTTGCATCACTGGAGATTCGTTTTCAATGTAATTTTTGCCCTGAGAAGATTTGCATCACTGGAGATGCCTTTTCAATGTATTTTTTGCCCCTGAGAAGATTTGCATCACTGGAGATGCCTTTTCAATGTATTTTTTGCCCCTGAGAAGATTTGCATTGCTAGAGATTCCTTTTCAGTGTTTTTTGCCCCTGAGAAGATTTGCACTTGTTAGAGATTCCTTTTCAGTGTATTTTGCCCCTGAGAAGATTTGCATTGCTAGAGATTCCTTTCCGATGTATTTTTTGCCCCTGAGAAGATTTGCATTGCTAGAGATTCCTTTTCAGTGTATTTTGCCCCTGAGATAGAATATTGAGGTAGGGAGTATCATATTATGTTGAAACAGCTTTATGTCCATTTCTCTGTTTGACCTTTTGGTTGTTTGTAACATTTTGATTTCTTTCAAGAACTCAAGTTTCTTTTTTCACATGTGACTTTATTTAGTATGTTGCTTATATATAATTGATTATGCATGATTTATGGGTCAACATTGGCTTAAAAGGTGTGTTATACAGGAAAGTGTTAACATTGTCATGCAGGTCAACCACCTTGCACTCCTAGTATCTATAGACCTATATTATAACCACATCATAACTTTGTACATGATGTACTGAGTATAGATCTCCCTGATCTATCTTCCCCGATTAAGAAGTCAAACTTGCAAACTTATCACCATTTCTCAAAGAACAATTTTCCTTCTTTATACTTACCCTGTCATAACACCAATTCTGTATATCGTCATCCCCACTGACCCTCCAGTATAAAATGTTAAATCCTCCGACCCTATCACCTGACCAGGTGAAAAAGTTGTTAGGGGTATGTAAACACTGGTTAGTACAGAAAGGTTAATAATGTTGTATAATCCCTGTGCCAAGGCTCATGTAATTAGATTTATATGTGCTGTGTTTGGTAAAAGTAGCTATAAAGAATGTATCATTATTCAGCTAGTATACCGACTTGAAAATAGCTACACCTAAAAAATGGTAAACCTTGATATATCACAAAATAGTTTTTATGAATACCTAACAATACATATAAAAATGTAGAAGATTTACCAGTGTATATTTAGAGAGAGATGGTTATGAAAATCTACTAATTTGTTTTTGTGATTTAAATTTTAGCTAAGAATGAGCACACCTTGGTTAAGTAGAGCGGAAAAACCTGATGAAATGGATGAGAAAGTCAAGTTAGCTAGGAGGTATGTAAATATTATATATATCTCTTATTTCTTAGTTTTATTACTATAGCAGCAAATTTTTTTTTTAATATGGATTATTAAATCATGATAATGGTCAATGTTAACATTTAACCACTCAAAGCGACCTCTGTGGCCAAATGTTTAAAGCTTCACACATTAAACCATGAAGTCTTTCACCTCTGATTAGTGTGGTTTCCAGATCCACTGGAGTCTAAGCTGATTTTGTGGGAAAGGTTGCCAGTTTAATTGCAGGAAGTTAGTGGTCTATTCCCATGTTCATTGGAACCAGGGTCTCTCATCAACCATTAAAAACTGTCCGCCATCTTGTAACTGAAAATTTGTTGAGTGTGGCATAATAAACCTTGGAAACAAAAAAAAAAATCAATTTAAAAATCAAAAATGTTTTGGATTATTTAGGATCATTAAATTTTTAACTGAAATATAAGATATTCAAAACCGTTCTGGAATTTTATATTTTAATTTTTAGGATTTTTGTTCAAAATTGTAAGATATTAAAAAAAAAAAAGAAATTGTTCTAACTTTTTATGATTTTATATTTTCATATACTTAACATTCAAATGCTGTAAAGTATTTTTTTTTCAATAACCCCTGAAAAACAATTCAATGATCTAGACCAGTCCAAATGTGTCTTTAGGGGTAAATGGGTAAATAGTTCCATTCCTGCCATGCCATGGGTCCATAATACTATAGTTTGTATCTGAACATGCTGAAGATGATTTCATTTTGTTCAATGATAATACGTTGTATTTGTTTCATTTTGTCTCACTGTAACAAACTTTACCAGCTATCAACAAAGGGACTTGGGGAAAGTTATCTAATTTTTCACTTTTTATATACATGTATTTTGTAACTTTTCAAAAATATGATTAACTTTTGATCGACCTGTAATTCTTAACTTTTTCTTAACTTAACTTTTTATTGTCCAATTCAAATAACGGTGGCGCGGAGTAACGTCTTGATTACCATACAGATGATTCTACTCACATTTCGGTTATGACAGCCTTCACGGGAAACGTTTTATTCTGCACTAGATACTCAAAGGTACGATGACAAGTAGGGAACGACTACTCTTACCTGTGTAATTATGATGTAATTACCTAAGATTAAAACTGGTTCAGGTCAAGAAAGGGCTCACGAGACTCCTCCCTGTCATGTTATAGGGATTTTACTATAGTTACCAAGGGTCCAGACTTGGGGCCAACAAATTCATTAGATACTCAAGCTTCACATTTATTTTATAATCTTGACTGTATCCTTGCTTGTAAAACTTTTTTTTTTTTCATTAAAATAAAATGCACAAGTCAGATTTATGTTATTTTCATAAATAAAAGCAATGTATATAATTTCTGAATGTTTCTTCATATCAGCAACAATATTGATATTCATTTAAATATACAGTGGAACCTGTATTGAAAAACTACTCTTATGAAAGAGCACCTGTCCTATGTGACCACACACTGAAAACCATTTTGTTAAATACTGTAAGCGTTTAAAGTGTATATTTCCCGTGTGTTGTTAATTATGTGATTTACTCGGGCAAACCATACGCGTGGGAAATTTTTTACACAATGTCACACCTTACTGTGAGCTGTCCTGTATTAATTGATAATTCTTAGCACAAGTGTGGGACTGTTACATGGGGTGGGGGGTAATTTACAAGAAAAAATTCTTCATCACATATTTAGTGTAAATTACCTCCACACATAACTTTCCAGGTATACAGTAATCCTTTAGATAAAACCTCTTTTGAGAGAGCACCTGTCTTGAGAGAGCACCTGTCTTGAGAGAGCACCTGTCTTGAGACACCACCTGTCTTGAGACACCTCATATAGGTGACTGATGGGGTGGTCTTACATGACAGGTTTCATTGTACATAGTTGTCCAATTGACCTATCACCAAATGTCCAACACGACAACATTTGGCAAACTTTTCAATTATGATGTCACAATTAAATGGCCTGTCAAACGCTTGTGTGATTGTGACATCACAATCGAATGACGTCAAAAACGCACATGGACAGCCATGTGTCAGACACTTGGCAATAGGTCAATTACAGCAATAATGTACATGTATATTGTTTTCTGATTTCATCTCAAAATTACAGATAATGAGTTGAGCTTGGAGTATTTAAAAATTATAGCTTGTGTCAGATCCCCATTTCTCATGAAAGATCCAAAAATCTTGATGAAACTTAAATCTAATTAAAATAATTCATGACATTTTTTTTTTCCAGTAAGTCCGATTTAGACAGTAAACATAAGGAAAACATTACACGTGCGAAAACCTGGCACCAGATCACTATTGTTGCACAGGTGAGTATTTCTTTATTTGTTCTTGAACAGGTAACAATGTCAGGTGTACCATTTACAAAAAAGAAATGATAATGATAACTGGACCTAAAACAATGATTCAAAATTTCAAATTTATATAAAAGTAGGATGTATATATAAAATGTTTAACAAGATAATTATTTGGAAAAGCAATTTTTCGAAAAGTGAAAAGAATTAATTTGAGTATAACAGTGTAAGCTATTTGCTTGAATATTAGCTCCCTGTTTATACATAACCACAGATATCAGTTCAACAAAATACAACACAAGAATTGCATTAACAGAAATATTGTATAAATCCTAATTTATAAAAAGAAAAATGAAAATAAGCAGGAAAATATTAAAATGCACCACTGATTTTTGCTGTGTGTTATCATAAACATGGAAACTTTGCAAAATCAGGAGAAAAGTTTGTCATTTTTCTTGATGAAACAATCGGTTCAACAAACAAATCAATTTACACATCAGTTAACTTCACTATCTGATGAATGGTGAAATACTTGTTCACGATAGTGATTGTACAGCTACCTCTACTGCTTTAGATTTATCTCCCTTTATTGGACTGGTAGTGACTATGTACTCATAACATGTAAAACCAGTTAGTAGACTCACCTGATCACGCCTCTGGGTTTGCTGGGAGTTATCTCCCTTTATTGGGCTGATATTGACTTTGTCCTCATAACATGTAAGTCAGTAAGGTCACCTGATCACACCTCTGGGTTTGCTGGGACTTATCTCCCTTTATTGGGCTGATATTGACTATGTACTCATAACATGTAAGTCAGTAAGGTCACCTGATCACACCTCTGGGTTTGCTGGGACTTATCTCCCTTTATTGGGCTGATATTGACTATGTACTCATAACATGTATAGACAGTCAGTAAGGTCACCTGATCACGCCTCTGGGTTTGCTGGGACTTATCTCCCTTTATTGGGTTGATATTGACTATGTACTCATAACATGTAAAACCAGTTAGTAGACTCACCTGATCACGCCTCTGGGTTTGCTGGTAGTTATCTCCCTTTATTGGGCTGATATTGACTATGTCCTCATAACATGTATAAACAGTCAGTAAGGTCACCTGATCACATCTCTGGGTTAGCCAGGAGTTCATAATTCTCCACTATTCATTGTCTTTGTATGTTGTTCTATGGACCTAGCTACTGCCAGCACTTTGGTATCTATAAATGATTTTACTTTTCTTATGGTTAGTCTGATGACTGTCTGGTGAGTATTTCATTATCATGATGACCCGTTTACCTTACATAGCTTATTGTCAGACTTGTTATTGTTTAATGGCTTTATTTGTATTTTTTGGCAAAATTATGAAATGTTTGTATTAGTCAAAAAAGTGTTGTAAATTTGTATACCCTTGATAGCTCATCAATGCATATATCTGACATATATACCTCTTTCACCTCTGGAAAACATTAATGGATCCATCTATCAGTTATCTGTAGCGAGCTTTAAGACAGTAAAAACACCATATTGGATTTCATTCAACTTACAGTTAGATTTCCACTGATGTGAAAAAAACGACCAGGGCTCCCATTTTACCAAAGGGCCTTATAGTCATAGACTTGGTCTTAGGACAGTACTTAAGACTTGTGACTGTTTTACAAAGAATTCGGACTTGTGACTTTTGAGTCATGACCAAATCAGATCCTGTCCAAATGACTAGGAAGAGGCAGTGCATGGACTCAAGTTACTATTGTATGTGTAGAGCCGGCCTGGCTCAGTCGGTAGTGCGCTCCACTATTGATTGTGAGGTCATGAGTTCATATCCAGCTGGCCGCAGGTCGGTTTGCTGTCCTTTGGATGAGACAGTAAAAACCCAGGTCCCATGTCACAGTAGGTGTCGGCACATTAAAGAGCCCTTACTGCTCAGTGGTCATAAGTGCCTAGCTTAGACCAAACTTTGAAGCCCTTCACTAGCATTTGGTGATGTCTCCATATGAGTATAAGATACTTGAGCGGGACGTTAAACAACAATACAACAACAATTGTTGTATGTGTAATAATGTATTTTTGCAAATTTGACAGATAAAATTAGTCATAAAGTATCAAAATCTAATTTTAGAATGTGCGAATATACCCTAAGACTTTAGTTAGAGTATTGTTGATAAAACTGTAGTAAGTTTTGTCTGGAGGTCAATTAACTTAATACTCTTCATAAAACATACCCCACAAGTCCTAATTCTTTTTTAAATGGTGGCAAGTCATAAATGTGGACCAAAGACCAAGTCTATGACTTTGTAAAATGGGCCTCTCAGACTGTTGTACACAGTTGTACAAATGTATTAACTAATATAAAAATTTATTGGAATGAAATGATCTTTTTTATTAGTTTCCCTCTGCATGCCCTCATGAGTTTTTTATTTTTTTTATTTTGCATGATACAAATTTATCTTGCTTTAGATGTTAAGTCAGAAATTTAGAATGCTCAATACTATGTATATATATATATATAAATATATATATATATATATATATATATATATATATATATATATATATATATATATATATATATATATATATATATATATATAGATAGATATATAGATATATATATATATAAAAGCCACTGGGTCTATACTTATCATGTTTATCATTGAGCTTACATATTGCAAAATCCTTGACACACAATATGTCCATGGGCTTATGCATATATCCTGGACTAATGCAGTTATTATTATAACTCAAAATTATAAATTATTCAAATGAGTAAATATGAAATGATTGGTTTACAAGATCTATTATCATACATGTACCTGATAGATAACATGCAATCAGGGATTGGTTGAGAGTCGTCACATGCCAGGGTGACAAACTCTGTGCCTCCCTCTCATGTCTCCCCCATTTGGAGCCCCTTGTGGGTTGTAGATCGACTGAATTCTTTTTCATGACACAGAACTATTGATTGTGTTCCAAACAAAAATGTCAGATCACAGAAGACAGCATTCTAACCTTCCTGAAGCTGATGAATGAGTTTTTGGTTGTAACGCTGAGTCTTTGTTGATTCTGTATATTGTTATATTAACCATTTCACGTGTGGGAGATATGACTTTCTGCTAGTAAACAAATTGTCATGTCTCCCTAAAACCTGGGCAATAAATGTATGGTGTCAATTTGAATAAAACATCATATCTCCCTGGAATAAATAAATTATTCTTATTCCACCTATGGATCTTCTAGTGTTTCATTGTTTTTCCTGCCAGAGTTATCTTTCTTGTATACAAAAATAAAAAGGTCTACCAAGGTAATTTGGCACATCTGGGTTTTGTCAAAAACCAAAACAACATGGTCCATTTTCCAAAAATAGGTTGTAGAAATAAAAAATATTACCGTGCACAGACTATATGCATTGCTGAATCTTGAATACATTTGTGACTATAAGTAGCTTGTTACCCCCGTTATGATTTGATTTAGACCTCGTGTTTTTCAACATGTGCCAGTTTACCTTGGTAGCCCTACTGTATTCGACCCATTAAACACCCATGTCCCTATAAGCTCCCCTTACCTTGTCTAGCTGCTTGACAATGAGATGTTGACCTGAAAAACTGTACGTAACATTTTATCTGTAGCCTCTCTCTCTCTCTCCCCCCCCAGCAACAGAATTATGTTGATTGGTGCCCTCGGTCAGTTATAACTACAGCAAGTTCACCACCATGCCTTATAAAAAAATAACTGTTTTACGTCAGTTTGACTATCAGTTGGTCCCATTAAGTGCCCACTCCATTTTACTGATTTTTGTAGTGCCCTCGGTGCTAAATGGGTCGAATACAGTATATCTTGAAATCCAGCAGACACAAACAAGAGCGTCTGCTTGTATGATAAAGAATTTATTTGGAGGTCATTTTCTGTCTAAACTCTCCAATACCTTTTGTTCTGTTTAACATAATGTTGTGGCCAGCATAATGTTGTGCTAATTATTACCCAATAAGCATACTTAGTATTACTTTTATTCGGTACAGTGGAACTTGTCTTGAAAGACCACCTTTCTTTTGAGACCACATTTTGAAAGCCAATCAGTTAAGTATCCTTTAGATTAAACCCAATGAGAGACCACCTGACTTGAGTGAGTAACAGAAATCAAGTTTAGTGGTCTCTTTATCAATACAGGTTCTATTATATAAACAATTTATTGTCTGGAAGTGAGGGAGATATGAAGAGTTTTGGGGGTTGAACAAATCTTCATAACTCCCTCAATATGTATATTTTATATCCCTGGGCTTATACATGTCATACACCCTTGGGTTTACACATGTCACATACCCTCTGGCTTATATATGTCATACACCCAGGGCTTACATATGTCATACACCCTCAGGCCTATACATGTAATATATACCCTCAGGCTTACACATGTCATATGCCCTCAGGCTTATACATGTAATATATATCCTCAGGCTTACACATGTCATATGCCCTCAGATTATACATGTCATATACCCTTGGGTTTAAACATGTCATACACCCTGTGGCTTACACATGTCATACACATTTAGACTTATACATGTCAGATACCAGCAGTCTTATACATGACATACACTCTCAGATATATACATGTAATATACATCTGCGGGCTTACACACATCATAGATCCTCAACTTAAAAATATCATCCACCCTTGGGCTTACACTTGTCATCCACCCCCTGGCTTATACATGCCATACACTATCAGGCTTACATATGTCATACACACTCAGATTTACACATGTCATATACCCTCTGGCTTACACATGGGGCTTATACATATGTCATACACTTTCGGGCTTATACATATGTCATACACAACCTCGGCTTTACACATGCCATACACCAACAGGTTTACACATGCCATACACCAACAGGCTTATACATGTCATACACCCTCGGATTTATACATGTCATATATCCTCGGGCTCATACATGTCATACACCTTCAGGCCTAAACATGATATTGTACACTCCCGGGCTTACACATGTCAAACACCCTCTGGTTTACACGTCATTTTAGCAAACATTTCCATTTTGACATCGCAACTAAATGGCCCATTGAACATTTGTGTAATTATGATGTCAGAATCCAGTGACTTAGAAAAAGCACATGTAGAGCCACATATCAGTCATTTGGTGATAGGTCATTCATCTCACATAAATTAGATTTGGTACACAATACAGTAAAATCTTGCCTAAAGATCATCTCGATTAGGAGACCACCTCACATTTTGGACCAAAAATATCCAGTGTCTTGATAAATATCTGATAAGTACAGAACATCACTCAAGAGACCACCTCACAAATGGGAACACTTTGAGTTAGTCAATTAGGTGGTCTTAATTGTGATGTTCCACTGTAGATTAAGTTAAAAATCAAAATACAGGCTTCAAAGAAAAAATAGATGGTAAAAGTATGGAAGTGGATGGCTAACTGGTTTCACGAACAAGCAATCTTTCTAATCTTTTTTCTTACTTTTAATTGCATGACCGTCTATCAAAAAAAATTCTTAAAATGCAAATTCTTTTACATGCATTTACTTTCTAATGCATCATGACACAAAATATTGTTGCAAAAGGTGAAATTTTGTATGTACTATTAACCTAGAAATTTTCGCTCCTATTTAATTTTTTCGCCTTTACACAAGAATGAAAATTTAAATTTAAAATTTGAGTTAAATAATTAAAGCACTGAAATTTTTGCCATCCATGTGATTATGGTGATTTAGGATGAGTTAAAGACAGGATGAATATGAATTTTTGCTGTAAAGGGGTGAAAATTTCCAGGGTGAAAATATCCAGGGTGAATAACCAGGGCCAAAAATAACCAGGGCCAAAAATAACCGGGGCCAAAAATTTCCAGATATACAGTATCATGTGTTGTATGTTGAAAAAAATTAGAGTCAAACATCAATGTTGCGGGAAGAACAGGCTTTAATCATTTTGATTTTTTCTTGATTTAGGCAAATGAAACTCTTGACAGATATGGTAGACCTAAATCAACGCCATCTAAAGTCAAAGTGAAGCCTGGGGGAACAGCATCTAAAGAACGTATTCCACTGAAGAAAGAACCATTGTTGGTAATTCCGGAAGTTGACCAACGGAGAGATTATGCAAATTTCTTGCTTCATCAGAGGATGGAGAATATCGATGTGCGACACAAGAATGATGTCATGAAATTGTATTTACCTTACGTCCAAGGTGCTACCGGATAAGCAGATCCCGGCACCAATAATCTGGATTGAATATTACATATAATGTTGATTCTTAATTCATTTACCCGTGTAGCTATATTTATATCCATTTCAAAGAATGCTTAATTCCTCTGTCAGTATTCAGGAGTTCATAATTTAGAATCTAAATTATTTGAAAGTGATTTACATTCAATATATATACTTGTTCACCCCTGAATTTTGACAATAGACTTAACAGTTACTGATCTGGATGAGTCTAAATGTGACAACAGGGGGTTAATGGATTAAGAAGAAAGTTGGTACATCATTGAAAATGTTCTTATAAACCAATGGTGATATTCATCTTCAAATTTGGTTTATGTGACTGTTTACTTAATATCTACATAGTTTGCAAATAAAAATGAAATCTTTTCATAAACAAACCACTAGGGAATTCTTCACATGACATTATGTATAGTTTTATAAAAATGGCTTATTTTCTCAATAATGATTGACTTTTTGTTTAAAAAGATATAAAAAGAAAGCTGTTATGAATTATCTAAGGATCATTGCAACAAAGTTTCAAGGTCATGGGGTCAACAATTAAGGTAATAGGTACTAAGATAAACAGATTGCATTTGTATATCGGGTTTTGTCAATTTTGACAAATTTTTGACTTCTTCTAAATAACCAATGGGCAATATATAGGAAGCTTTATAAGGTTTGTGAATGAAAAGGGGCTAGTACCCATTTAATCTTCAAAAAGGGTCAAAACATGATACATCTAGCGATCAACATTTTCTCACCGTGTTCATTCCTTTTAGTTGGATGACTGTCAAGTCCGTTGGGCCGCTCGTTTTGAATTTGTGATTTTGTAATTCTAACTTTTTATCACATTGTTCCTTTTGAATTGATAGTACCTCCATATTTGTTAAACATGACATCACTGCAAGCATTTTGGAGTTAGATTATCCCAATATTAAAATAAATAGATCTAATGTGAATGTATTCCTACATATCCAGTAAGTAACAGTAAAACCTGTTACAGTAAAAACCAACAGGTCACAAAGACCGTTTTTTGCTGTCCCAAAATTACCATTTGTACAAATCAACCTCTATATAAAGACCATCTCCCTTTAAAGACCAGTTTTCTTGATTCCCTAAGAATGTTGTTATATACAAGTTTCACTGTATATATTTTTGTTTTTGTATGTCTTTTTTAGTGTTTTTGATATCATCTTACAGTAATACATGTAATTATTTGAAGTGAAATGCCTTGACCTGTAAATAGCCGACTTTGTTAATATTTGTACGTATCTTGTATTTTAGCCGATTGTATTTGTACAGTGGATTCTATCTTTTGAGACCACTCTCATGAAAGACCACCTGCCTTATGACAACCACATCAATTAAATAATCTTTTATATAAAACCTTTTTTGAGAGACCACCTGTCTTTAGAGTTAGACCACATTTCAGTGGCAGATTTGGTGGCCCCTCAAGATAGGTTCCATTGTATCATTATCTGTATCATTTGGTTTCACTATTTTTTTCAGAAATAATTGTTTGAGGTAAAACAAATTGATCTGCTGTAAATGGTCAACTTTGTATATATTTTTACAGTGGAACCTGTCTTGCGAGACCACCTGTCATGTGTGACGACTTTATGAAACCACCCAGTTAAAAAATTTTTTAAATAAAACCTTTTGAGAGACCACCTGTCTTTTGAGAACACCTGTCTTGAGAGCTCCTGTCTTTAGAGATCACATTTCACTGACAGAAGTGATCTTTCAAGACAGGTTCTATCTTAAATGAGTTAAAATGTTTAACATTTAGCATGTTGACTGAAATGTTGCCCAAGGCATGTAAGCTACCACCTTTTATTTTTTGTTATCCTGTGTTAGAATTTTAGTATTTGTTAATGCTGTTATTTCATGTATTTTAATTATTTACATTTGTGTTATTTTCATAACTGGTTCTGTTAACCAGTAAACTTTTACTGTTGAATCACATTACGTTTTTTACATTGTTTAAATTACATCAGATTTGAAGTTCTACTGTAAATAAAGTACTTATTTCAGTAATTGTTCATGGAGCATCCTAACTTGAATAACTCAACACCCTCTATCCATTATTCTTTCTTGAGGGCTTGAAGGCAACATGATCACTGGTCTCGTCACCTCTGTACGAATTATACAGACCAATCAGAGACTACTGTAAGATGAGGATGCACACACATCCGTGAAAAAACTGGAATTTCAAAATGGACGTTGCCTTCCGCTGATAGATGATAAATCTTTCCTAAACACATGTGTACAATAAAAACACAATTCTTGCTCCATTGAACATGTTTTCAAATAATTCATAACGCTTTGTATTTTTCACGCCACATGTCAGGATAAATAAATCCCATCATGCTCTAGTATCAATAATTTTGGTGAAGACACATTGACAGTGAATGCATTCAGACATTAATGGAGCAATCAGAATATATAACGACTGGTATTCTTTGAGCTAGGGGCATCCTACATAGAATTTTGGGTGAAATTCTGTGGTCATCCGATGTAAATTACTTTATAAAATCCCGTCCAACCATTATGTGTTTTCTGTGATATTTTATTGTAGTATTATTCTAATATGCTTGCTTTCATTCTAGTCTCATATTTAATATATATTCTGATATATATATACAAATGTAAGATTATAAACGTTCTACATCTGTTTTTCCTCAGATTAAATCTATTTTAAGGAGTACAAATGTCTTCATAACTACTTTTATATACCTGGAAATTTTCTCTTCCCTTTAATTTTTCGCCATTTTCGTTCTTAGATGAGAGGGCGAATTTAAAATGAAGGCTAAATTTTCCAAGCTAAATAATTAAAGCCTGGACATTCATGCCATCCAAGAGATATGGAGATTTAGAGTTAATTTTAAGAAGGGGCGAATATAATTTCTGAAATAAAAGGGCAAAAATAACAAGGGGCAAAAATTTCCAGGTATACAGTGTTTTCATAAACCATGCAAAATTGTATGACCATTATAAGAGGGCAAAAATATAAGTGACATAGCAAAACTAACGAATGTAGATCTATTGTAAGTCAGAAATAACATCATATATGTGAAAAAACTTTGGCAGGAATGTAAAATAACTAAACTAAAGAAAACAAACATTCTCCTTAATTACTACCATAGTTATCAGTGTATTTGTCTATTTCAGATCAAGTTGCTGATATAAAGTAAATATGTCAGAGAAATTTTGTCTGAAAAATTATGTACATGTACATACTGTGATAAAAAATATTATGAAACACATGATTGCTGTTAGTGAATGAGGTTAGAGATTGTACTTTAAACCAGCATGTACCTCTACGCAATCTGTTCCTCATTTCAAATATATATTGTTTTCTTTAATCAATCCAGGAAAATAAATATGTTGCATTTCATCCTAAGGCAATAAACAGTTGAGATGAATTTAAAAAAAACAAAGTATGATTAAATATATAGCGAATCCTGTCTTGAGAGTCCACTCACACCAACGACCACCTGTCTTATGAGACACAGTCATAACACAATTCTGTTAAATAACATTTAAATAAGACCTCTTTTTAAAGACCACATGTCTTCACAGACCACATTTCAGTGCTAGAAAAGGGTGGTTTCTCAAGACAGATTTCACTGTATTAAGTATATATTACTGTGATTACCATGAAATCTATAGAAGTATTATTAGCTTGTTTTTAGGCTGACGTCTTTCGTCTTTATACATTCTCTTCTTTTGACCAGTATTAACAGTGTGATTATGCGTGTTATTTAATAGTATTGTGATAATGTGTACTTCAAAGTTTATTTTTGTACTTTTTCTATGTGATACGTTTTATAATTCATTTTTTTGTGAAAAATTAAAATATCGAAAATTATTTACTAAGTAATATTTATTTATTTCAACTGAATTACAATGTCAAATGAGAGAGAGAGAGAGAGATAACCTATACTATAACCATGGCACCAAATTTTATATGTTTATACATTTTTCAAAACTACAAATTTAAAGAATTAACTTTTACTTTTTCATGAAAATGTATTTCTGTACCTGTAAAATCAATTCACGAGAGAAATTTGTAAATTGGAACACTTTGGTAATGAATTCTTACACCCCTACAGTCCATAATAGAATGCTCTGAAACAATAGAAAAAGTTTTATGGTTTTACTGTCCGATTCGCATAAGATGGTGGGGCAGAGTAACCTTTTGATTGTCATACAGATGATTCAATTCACTTTTCGGTTATGACAAGTTGCACTGGAAAAACGTTTTATTCTTCACTGGGTACTCTCTTATGTATGTTGACAAGTATAAATGATTACTCTAGCCAGTTTAATTTTAATGTTATGCTTTATCACCTAAAATTTAAACTCATCCAGATCAAGAAAGGATTCTCGAGATTAAACCCACCATGTTGTATTGATTTTACTATACCGCTGATTTCAAGGTCATTTTCCTCAGTTTCCCAGACATTAAATACCAAAAATCCAATTTCATTGTCAGGAGTCGCATATCAAAGGCCATTTGAAGTGGTGAATTTCATAATGAAAATTTGAATGCAGAAAGATTGTTTTGCATGCAAAAAGTAAATATTTGCATGCAGAAAAGTTATTGTTTACATGCAAAATATTTTACATGTAAAAACAATTTCATCTTGTAAAAGTTTGTTTGAGAGATTGAGTTATGTCAGAGAGGAAACAGCTGATCAAAGTCGCTCTTACATCACAGGAATTCAGTCAGAAATATTCACCATCTACTGGTACCCACATTATGTAACTGTTGTAAAAAAGTTGTTGTTTATCATCTTGTAACTGCCAACAGCTGTTCCAGGAATTGTACATACAGGAACGAGTGTGCAGAAAACTCAAATTCCAATTTTACAATGACTGCATATTAATTAGATCTATCTTGTTATAAGATATAATGTTATAATAAATATTATAAAAATGATACCAAAGTCATATTTTGCTGAAAATAAAAGGCAAAATAAATGCCCAAGATGGTCGCTTAAACCATCTTCTTCAACAGTTAAGTTCGAATTTGAATAAGATGTATAGATTTGAAAGAGAAAGAAGTGTCACACAAAGCCAAATACTTAACCTAAATGTATTTCCAAATCCGTCTAAGAGTAACCACGGTAAACAGATGCTTTTAAACGGTGCTATCAATACAAACAATTGCTATAGTATAAAATAATCAGTCGATGCTAACCATTCAGATAGTGTGTTGTTGTCAAGGGCAGCGCTGCATTTAAAGCTGAGTATTGGCGAGGTGACTCTCTGGGGGCGGTGTACAATATCGAATGACTTCATCATGTCAGTGAAGTTAAGGTAAAGGGAAGTGATCCACATTATATGCAGTGTCCTATGATGTTGCAGTAGTGCAAAACTTTGGTCTATGCATCTTATTCCCTTCCTGAATCCTGCTTGCTCTTCCGTTAGCTTGTTGACTTATAGTTGATCCATTTCTACTTTTGTAAACGTTTTACTTGAGTTAAATAGTAATGTAAATCCATGCCGTCATTTTGGAGGTCATCTATCTTTGGGAGTTTGAAAACTAGTCCTTTGTCTGGTATCATATACTGGGTTCAAATTGTTTTGAAGCTATTAAGAAGGGTCTTTTTGTGTGGAGTGTCAAAGGTCTACAGCAAAAGAACTACACATACATGAACAACAGCAATGTAAAACCAGTGCTGATGTATGGGTCAGAGTGCTGGCGTATCATCCAGAATGATAAGCAGAAATTGAAAGTATTTTGAAACTCTGTCAATCCATCAATACAGTACTAAAACAGAGACAATTTAGATGGTTGGGCCATGTGTTAAGAATAGCAAATGACAGACTGTCAAATGTGTTGGACACCACCTGGGAAGAGAAAATCTGTCATACCTTGTACCACCTGAAGTAGAACGGTCTTGTCTAAGCTACAGGAGGAGATGAGATACGCATTGGGACAAACACAATACATGACAAAGGACAGAAGGAAATGGCAAGAACTTGCTGCGGCTTTATGTCCCATATGGGATGAAGAGCGTAGATGAAGTGAGGTTTTTGTAATGGACAGAGTCAATGATAGAGACTTTGCCAATCTTCATTGTTTTAATAGCTCGCTCGCTCTCTCTCTCTCTCTCTCTCTCTCTCTCTCTCTCTCTCTCTCTCTCTCTCTCTCTCTCTCAGAGACTATTAGAGTTGAGCACATCTTGCCTCTTATTTTCGGCTAGTAGGGTAGGTTTTTTTTTCATATTTGTCTTTCACTGTGATATTACAACTCCTGCAGATTTCCTTTGTGACCTTATAGACTACACACATCACTACACGTACCGCTACTTCCTCAGCTTGTTTAGCCGTTTCAAAGGTAATTTCGAATCAAAGGTAATTCGCACTAAATGTGAACATCATTTATTTTCTTGTCAGTAACAAAAGCAGCTATAGAGGTTTTGTAAGCATACAGTATGCAAAAAGTCAAACATTACAAGAATGTATAAATCGCAAAACACTTACCGGTATTCATATTGCATTGTCAAATTGTTTATAAGGAAGAAGACTAGGAAATTATATTGAATTATGATTAGAAATACAATGGAGTGGGTGGGCTACCATACTCAACGTGTAAATTATTCCATTTTTATAGGAAAATAATGAACTGTGTGATGGAAAAATTTATATGTCAATCATGAAAATTAATAGGCCAAAAATGATTCATTATTGCAGCATATTAGTATCACCCTAAAAAAATATCTCCTACATAAGACTTATTATCTCTGACGTAAAACTTAGATTCTAAGTCTTACGTAGGAGATACTAAGTCTTACGTAGGAGATAATAAGTCTGTCATACGAGATAATTTTTTTCTAGGGTGATACTAATACACTGTCATATTTCATAACCACTCAAACAAAAAAGTTTTACAAATATTATAAATATGATAACAAAGTTATAATGCTCAAGACGATCGTTTCTGCCAATTAGACTTCATCAGCTGAGCCCCAATTTGAAATAGATATATAGTTTCTAAAGAGAAAGTGGTATCATACAAGGCTAAATAATAAACCCAAACGTATAACCAAAATCCGACTAAGTGTAACCGCTATAAAAAGATGATCTTAGCTTTCGAAGAATTTAGAACCTGTGCGAAATTTTACTTTAGTACAGTATTATCAGCTGGTACCGAAATACCAGGAACTAGATTTACGTATACCCTCGGGGACTCAAGCGTTCCACCAGAGTCAAATTAATCCCTTAATGTGTCCACTTATCCCAAATGCCCCATATATAGTTTCGAAAGAGAAAGTGGTATCATACAAGGCCAAATAATAAATCTAAATGTATAACCAAAATCCGTCTAAGAGTACCCACTATAAAAAGATGACTATCTTAGCTTTTGACGAATTTAGAATTTGAATGATGTTATCTGTGCGTAATTTCACTTAGTATAGTATTATCAGCTGAAACCGAAATACCAACTACTAGGTATATGTATGTCCTCGGGGACTCAAGCGATCCACCAGCAATGGCAACGACCTAGTAATAAATATAATAAAAATGTTATAATGATCGTTTCTGTCCATTAGACTTCATCAGTTGAGCTCCAATTTGAAATAGATATAGAGTTTCTAAAGAGAATGTGGTATCATACAAGGCCAAATAATAAATCTAAATGTATAACAAAAATTCGTCTAAGAGTACCCACTATAAAAAAATGACTATCTTAGCTTTTGAAGAATTTAGAAATTGAATAATGTTAGCAGTGCGAAATTTTACTTTAGTATAGTATTATCAGCTGGTAACGAAATACCAGGTACTAGATTTATGTTTACCCTCGGAGACTCAAACGGTCCACCAGCAGTGACAACGAGCCGTAGTAGTTATAAATATTATAAACATAATGATAAAGTTATAATGCATAAAACGATCGGTTCGATCAATTAGACTTCATCAGCTGGGCTCCAATTTGAAATAGATATAGAGTTTATAAAGATAAAGTGGTATCATATAAGGCCAAATAATATATCTAAATGTATAACCAAAATCCGTCTAAGTGTAACCGCTATAAAAAGATGACTATCTAAGCTTTTAGAATTTGAATGATGTTATCAGTGTGAAATTTTACCTACTGTCTTTAGTAAAGTAGGTCTCTCGGGGACTCGAAACGATTATATAGTCAGAATAATGAAAGAAAAGTTAAGCTTGCATATTGATAAATTTGGTGACTTCGGACCTAGAATTAAAGGTCACGGGACTTTGCGGTGAAATGTGTTGTGTCGCGGTGACAGTGCGTGGCATGAATCATTCACTGTACGGTAAGGGCAGCACGATTTACCCAATTCCTTTTGGGTGGTTTTTGGGGTATTTTGGGGAATTTTTTGTTTTTGGGGTAAATCGTGCCGCCGGTACGCTAACGATAATAAAATAAGCTGACATCTAAGTAATTTATGTGGAAACGCTGGGTAAAATCGCTGGGACAGTTTCTTAGATTTTACCCAGGATCCGACCTGGCTCAGTCGGTAGCGCGCTCGACTCTTGACCGTGAGGTCGTGAGTTCGAGTCCAGCCGACGGCAGGTTGGTTTCCTGTCCTTCAGATGAGACAGTAAAAATCGAGGTCCCGTGTCGCAGTAGGTGTCGGCACGTTAAAGAACCCTCACTGCTCAATGGCACAGGCCAAAATTTGAAGCCCTTCACCGGCATTTGACGTCTCCGTACAAGTGAAAGATTCTGGAGTGGGACGTTAAACAACATTAAACTAACAAACCTATTTTACCCAGCGTTTTACACAGAAATTAACATCTAAGTGAACTTTTTATTTATACTTTCCCTGTTGAAAATGTAAAGTATCTTCTTACACTTGCCTTTCTCGTGGTGGTGGTGGTTGTGGTGGCCGGAGAGAGAGAGAGAGAGAGAGAGAGTATGTCTCGGGATCGGAGTCTAAAATCTTATTTCCATTCCATCTGTTGTCTTTACTTCCGGTTTTTCATAAGGACCAAGCACGTGTGTAATCACCTCAGTTAAAAAAGCGAAGATCTGCTAGGTACATTTATATTTTATTCATTATTTAAATGTGTCTTGATATATTTATCGATGTATATAACCCCTGATGGGAACCTCGTTCTGAATGTTGAGTCGTTTTGTCTGTAAGTGCCACGGATGCAGACATGGACATTCAACAGGCCACTGTCACTAATACTTAAATCAGTAACTCGAATGGCAGTCATCAGATAGGTCTATTTGTAGTCGTGGGCAGCACAATTTACTCAAAACATCAAACGCCTTTGCCCCGTACTGATTATAACAGAGTTGGCGAAACTTACTTTTATTTTACTGGATATTTGGTGTGGTAAATTGGAAAGATTTACCAGACCGAATAAAATTTTACCAGACCAAGAAAAAATTATTCTTCTTCGGAGGTTAAGCACACTGTCATTCCTCAGAAAAATGAAAAAGAATATATTTCAGCTACATAGCAATTCAGCAAGGTTTTTATGTTTTATTTTTCAAAGTGACACTTTTTATATTTTCTGCTTTCACCATTTCCAACTTTCCTTGAAGTTGGAGGAAACAATGTGTTATGAAACTTTCCATATTTGAAACAGACAGCACACGACGAGTGTTTCAAGGTGTTTTTATAGTTTAGTTTTAGTTTGTAAATGTTGACTGCATGATGCCAGAGATCGATGAAGTAAGTGAAGTTAAGAGTTGAAATCGTGTAGATTAATTATTTCTCAAAAGAATTAGCCTGCATAATGCCAAGAAATGCAGAAAAAAACAAAAGTTAAGGTCAACGATGCAAGGTTGAACTCCCCAATCAAGATACATTGCATTCTTGTCTATTTTATATGTGTTTATATGAGGCCCGGGCATTTCCAGCTCCTGTGTACAAACACACATAAAAAAGACAAAAATGCAATGACTTCTAATCAAGGAGTTCACCCTCCCATCATTGGCCTTATTTTTTCACTTTCTTGGCATAATGCAGGCATTGTCAGTTTGAGAAATGATTAATCTTTATGATTTCAACTCAATTTTTTTCTTGCTTCATCAATCTTCTCCAGCATGCAGTCAACTTTTACAAAACTGAGCCAAAAATGGACGACACTCAAAGACCATTCCTGAAAGTCATGTGTTGAACAATAGAAAATAAAAAAATAAAAATTGTTTCGCCAATGACCTTTTCCAAAAATTGGCAGAGCTTAGTTATTTGTAGGAATAGTTGTTCAAAACGTTTTACATGATATGATAACAGTTTAAGGATAAAATTAATTCAATGATAAGCACTGATACACATATATACATAAGTTTTTATTGTTTTACTTTTAGGCAGGTCTTTTAAACACACTAAGTTGCTGTGAAAAATATATTCCCAACTTCCATCCTATACTAAAGTACATTTACAAATATATATATATTTCATCATGAAAGCTATGCTGCCACTAAGGGTGTGTGTGTGGGGGGGAGGGAGATGAAATACTGATATCTTTGTATTCTGTAGTACATGTATCTATTTTTTGATAGAGTTTTTGAGTATTAACAGGGGTTCAAAATTCTTTTTTTGACACTCAATTCCAGGACTTTGAGAGTAAATTTCTGGCAAGTCCATGCTGAATTTTGTTAATAAGTAATAGAGTAAAATTAAATGAATGCAGATGAGTCAAGTCCTCTGTCCTTCGGACTTGGGGAATTTTGAACCCCTGATTAAGATATTTGTTTGTTTTCTCAGTTTCAGAACATTCGTCAAGGGTTATTGTTACTCAAAGAATTCTCACAGTCTTATGCACAATGAAAGACAAGAGATCTCGACACAAGAAAGGTGAAAAGCATTCAGAAATAGTTGCAACCAATGAAGATGTTTCAAGTGCTAAATCTACCACAGAATGGGACTGTTCTGATGATACGAGTCCAAATGAAATTGAAAATGCTAGAACTGTGAAAATTCCAGGTAAAAGAGACACAGACTGTAACTCCTGTACAGCAAGAGAAGATTTTGATTTTTTTAAATCAGTTATTGACACTATTCCACCCACAGCATTTTTCTCTGACAGCTTAAAGGATCAGCTCTTGAATGACAGTGAATCTGAAGGATATGAAGGTAAATGCTGTAAAACTACTTATTTCATCACCCAGTGCCCTATATAAAAATGTATACAATTTTGGACTTTTTTCAAATTTAATACGCCATGTTTAAATCATTGACATCATAAATGAGCAACAACAGTTCACGGTTTTGTCCTGGTGCGACGAACTGTTACCCCTGCCGGCCAGCTGTGACCTCTCTGATTAGACTTTGGCATCATACAAACACAACAGTGTTATATATACATGTGTATTATTTGTAGCCACAGTGTTTTTATAACATCTATTGACATTTATTTCATTTTTGAGTGATAAAAAAAGTTATTTCATAAGTGTTAAAGGAAAAGTCAAAATAATTAATATTGTTACTTGACATTGGGGAAGTCGCAAACTAAGTCTCGGGTAAGTTTTGCTGCAAAATTTTTAATGTTACCACGCAACAATGTTTTTACTGTTGCCTCGAGACAATACTTTAACTGTTGCCACAGGACAATATTTTGACTGCCCCCCCCCCCCCCCCCCCCAAAAAAAAAAAGAGCAATGAAATAACTATAAATAGTAGAATGGTAGAATGATTGATACCTTATATAGCGACAGAGAATTCTGAGAATTTGCTGTGGCTATGACAAGTAAATCTTGCCACGACAACGGCATGTACATGTATGTACTGGCAGATCAAAAAACACACACTGTTCTTCTTAAATTTTGTGGATGATTGAAAACAACAGGGATTTTCCACACTCTTTTGGGAATGGGACCTGGGCCTTTTTGAATTGGGAATTATATCAACATTATATTGAAATTGGGAAGTCTAGAAATACACAAATCTATGTGAAACTTGTATATAACAACCTCCTTAGGGACACAAGAAAACCGGTCTTTATAGGGAGGTGGTCTTTATATAGAGGTTGATTTATATACAAATGGTACTATTGGGGACAGCAAAAACCGGTCTTTGTGACCAGGTGGTCTTTATACACAGGTGGTCACTAAAGCAGGTTTTACTGTATGTAAAAATACGAGAATCTCTTCAAATTCAATGTTATTAACTTATCAAGGTTGAAATACAATTTTGATTTGCTTGGGAATGAAATTTTTCCACTTCATTTGGTATATAAAGAATCAAGTGTTTGCTTTCCGTGGCTCTACATATAAGGACGGTCAGTAGCCAAAATAAACGGCAATGGCGGATGATCTGATACACAAATCTGTGTACAGTGGCAACTTAAAACATTTCCTTAAATGAAAATGTGGTCCTCGTCAAGATAAAACAATTATCACTAATATTAGGTGTACCGTCCCAAGATCATTCCGGATTGATTATGTCCATGACAGGTGCAACACCTGTCTGACAGATATGATGGTCTCATAAAACAGTGTAAAATATATACCTGAATTTTCATCGTTTGTATACATGTATCTTTAAAACGTTATGTGTGTAAAATGTTGAATTTTTTTTCTGTAGACGAAGAAGATAAATCTTTCAAAAGAAGAAAGAAAAAAGATAAAGCATCACAGCAACCAAATAAAAAACAGAAGCTGAATATTCTTCACAATAAAACAGTCTCACAGATACAAAGTCAGATATCACACACAGAAGAGGGAGAAACATGTAAGTTGTGATGATTTAAAATCATTAAGTAGAACTTCGAGGAGTCAAACTTCAATGAGTTGAATTTCTTGATGTTTCGACCTATTCACAAAGTCCCGAATAATTTCGTTATTTAACGCTACTTCTAAACATTTTATAATTCGAACTTTTATAAGTCAATTTTCTTGACATTTTGAATAATTGGGGGGGGGGGGGGGGGGGGGGGGCATTTTTATAAAGACAGCAAAAATTCCTATAATTCAAAGTCAAAATTTACATGTGTACGAAATCGCCCCATCATAACTCTTCTCCTTATCATGAACTCTCAATGTTTTATTTTCACAAAAATTAAGTTAAATTTAGCTCTAATTATTAATCGACCATTTATGTCTTAAATAGTTTTGAAGCAGTCATATACACCTTATATAACCTGTGAAACTAAAAACGTATGGTTCTCAGTTACCATCCATGAGTCGAAATCCCGATGTTTTTTAGGTAGTACCTTGGACTTCGACTCATCGAAGTTCTACTGTATGTACATAACATACATTACTTACTACACTTTCAACTTAAGCTGAAATTTTACGATAAGTTGGCATATAGAGTACCTTTTTAGCTCACCTGGCTATGCCAGGGTGAGCTTTTGCAATCACTTTGCGTCCACCGTCCGTCCGTCGTTAACTCACTTTCAAAAATCTTCTCCTCTGAAACCACTGGGCCAAATTGAACCAAACTTGAACTGAGTCGTCACTAGGGTATTTAGTTTAAAATTTGTTATTTTCTATGTCGCAGGTCAAACAACAGGCTGTTGTTGCTAAAAATAGAACATAGGGGGTAAATTGCAGTTTTTGGCCAATAACTCAAAAACCATTACAGATATAAAAAATCTGACATAGGGTAAAAGTGATCAGCTTGATGAGATCTACCTGCCATGCAATTTTGAAGAAAATCGGAAAACTCAGCTCAAAGTTATAGCCCTTTTTTGTAAAATTTTCAAAATTTTGGCATTTTAAATTTTTTATTTCAAAAAATGTAGCAGATAGAGGTCAAGTGTAAATTGCAAAAATGTTCAGCATATCAAGATCTACCCACCCTGAAAATTTTAAGACAATCCAAAAACCTGTGTAGGAGTTATTGCCCTTTTTTAACAGAATTTTTTTCAATTTTTATGTTTTTCGTCTTCTTACTCCAAAACTATGAAAGATAGAGGTCGAATGTAAATTGATAAAATGTTTGCCATGATGTGGCGACTTCAAAACCGGTGTTGAAAATTTTTTGTTGACCGCCATTTTCAAAATGGTCGACAAAAAAGGCGGGGAAAATTCAACATTGTTTGATTTCAATGAAATTTGGTTTCCAAATAGATATTGATGTTGCGACTTCAAAACCATTGTTGAAAATTGTTCCTTGACCGCCATTTTTAGCTCACCTGGCTTTTGGAATCACTTTGCGTTAACAAACATGGTCGCTATGGCGAGGCTTAGTTTAACATTGGATCCTATAGGAAAATCATCTTCTCCTCTGAAACCACTGACACAAATTTAACCAAAAAAAAAACAGGAATGATGTATGTAAGGTCCTTTACAAAGACTGCTCATTTTGTTCTGATCCGTCAAAAATCATGGCCACTAGAACGGGGCTTAGTTTAACATTATATAGCCAAAAGAAGACTGTGCTGCACACACTGCAAAGTTTTCGCAGAACCTTATTCATTCATTCATGAATCCGGTTCCTGACTTGGAAGAAGAACATTGGATCCTGTGGGAAAATGACATTTTCATCTTCTCCTCTGAAAACGCTGAAGCAAATATAACCAAACTTTAGAAGAATGATGTATTGAAGGTCCTTTACAAAGATTGCGCATTTCGTTCCGATCTGTCAATACCATGGCCACCAGGGCTGGGCTTAGTTTATCATTGGACCCTATGGGAAAATCACATTTTCATTTTCTCCTCTGAAACCACTAAAGCAAATTCAACCAAACTTTACAGGATTTATGTATGGAAGGTCCTTTACAAAAATTGCTCGGTTCGTCTGATCTTCTCAAGCAAATAACCAGGTGAGCGATACAGGCTCTTGAGAGCCTCTTGTTTATATAAAGTCATATATAAAGGAAGTCTTTATATACAGTAAAACCTGCTACAGATATAGTTTGATGGTTAAGATTGTTTGCAGGTTGACTGGTGTCTATATCTATTACTTTTGCCTATAGCTACAAGTCGTGTGTGTATGAGACTTGCACATATGACATGTTTTTTGTGCTTCCTACTCTATCAGGTCGGAAGAAAAAATACTGACAAGGGCCCCGAGATACTAAGAAGTCACCTAAAAAATACTGACATGATTCAGTAAGGGTAAACAGGTTTGCACCTGGTCACAATGACTGTTTTTTGTTGTTGCAAATAGTACCATTTGTGTACAAATCAACCTCTATATAGAGACCACCTCCTATTAAGACTGGTTTTCTGGTGTCCCTAAACAGGTCGTTATATACAAGTTTCACTGTTCAGGGGGTCACTTAGACGGTCTGTACTGTATATGGTTTACAGTCTTCAAAAGAAAAATCCTTTCAACATGTACCTACTCACAGTAAAATAAAAATCTTATTCGCATTACTGTAAACCAATTATTTTTTAAAGATGGCCCTACAAGGCAAATTGTCTGAATCTCCAGTTGTCCAAACGTAAATGTCAATTGTTCAGAAATTGAATGCATTATATTGTACAGTCAAACTTGTCTATAAAGGCCACTCATGGGAATGAGTAAAAGTCGCTGTTATAAACAGATGGCTTTTATGAAGGGGTTTATTCTTTATAAAAAAAAGTTATCAAATGTTATTTTTAATGGTCTTTATAGACAGGTACCTTTATACAGTGGTTGCCTTGATATAAGTTTGAATATATATAGGCCTATATATATATATATATATATATATATATATAGTAGAATCTTGTTATGTCAAAATTGGATGAGTCGAAATTCCGGTTATGTCAAAGTCGAATGGCTGGTCCTGATTACTTTACTATATAACTATAACACTTTTATTCCAGATATCTCGAAGTTTCTATCTCGAAATTTCGCTTATCTCAAAGTATTTTTCTGGTCCGAAGTATAAAAAAATATTACAGAAATGGCACTTGTTATCTTGAAGTTACCATCTGCAATTGAAGGTTTACATTTTGTATGCAAACATTATTCTTAAAATTACTTGTTTACCTGCAAAACACGGGACAATCAACTTCCATTAACGAGCCAAAATGAAAGTGTTATTAATAATTGCTTAAATCCAGTTTGAATTAAGCAGTACCCTGAGTAGGTCTTTTCGTTGTCCAATAAGAATTTCGAGATAGCGAGATTCCAATATATATATATACATACATATATACACATGTATATGTTATCATTGTTCAGTAATAAGGTTGGTGTTGACCCAAATATTTATGCATTTATTCATAATTTTTTTCATCTTTCCTTTTGTTTACAACATTTGTTGGTTAATTTATTTTTTCATATGATTTTAATGTTGTTGATTTCTTGTTCTTATGTTTCTAAACAGTCAGTAAAATAAAAGAGAAACAAAAACACAAGAAGAATAGTCAAAACAGAAAACTTGTCAGCAACAAGGAGTTGGCTAATGCTGCCAATAGAATGCAGTTATTGAGAGAACGTCTTAATGCCCGGATAGAGGAACTGAAAGGTTTGGTCTTACTTTTGTATCTCATGCTCATCGTTCATAAAGTGATCATGGAGAATCCAAATCCACCATTTTTCTGCAACAATATATTATACTAAAACTAAGGGGTTTTTTTTAAGGAGATTCAGTTTTTGAATTCTGTTTTACAACACACTTAACAAATTTTCAGTTATACGGTGGCAGCCAGTTTTTAATGGTAGAGGAGAGAATCCGGTTAAAATGTAGCCGGGAAGAGACCACCGGCCTTCTGCAAATAAACTGGGAAACTTTCTCACAAAAAATCAGCTTAGGTTCGAGTGGGAGTCAAAACCTGCACTGACAGGAAGTGAGAGTCTTCATGGTTTAAAGCGCGATGCTCTAACCACTCGGCCACCGAGGCCCCCAGGAGATTGAATTGTATTTAAAATTTAGTTTTTTGACACAAATTAAGGCGCCCATAAATCTGAAATACCCCAAAAAGGGCGCCTTAATTAGATAAATTACGGTATATGTTATTTCTATTCATGCATTTGTTTTAAAGTCCATTGTGATAATAATCACATTAGGAGGAAAATTAAACTAGAATGATAATTTTGATAATCAAAGCCATTCATACAATCCTTGGATCTATTTTTAACACTTACATGAACACAAAGATTCAAGGTTTTGATTTTTTGTCAAAGGAGATAACTCCCATAAGTAGTGCAGCAGCTGAGGTCAGCAGAATTTTAGAGTCGTGTTGGCACAGGCCTATTACAAGGATTTCAATAGACCTTTTTCGAATTGTTCCATTCCGACATGGTTCATGATAATATTATGCACCTTCAACGAAAAATTTGTCCTACATAACTTACAGTTAATGAGTTTATCGCACAGGTGACCAGAAATATGTATTAGTTACAGTGAAAGGAGCCAGATTTGAGAAGTAGCCGAAAGGAAAGACATGACACTTGTCAACTTTACAAGAATGAACATTTAGTTTAACTTTTCCCCCACTCAAATGACCTGAAACAAAGTATCATAGAATATCGTCAAATGTAGATATTACGAAACTGGAAATAACCTAGGTCACATTTCTGTCTATGTCGCGCGATCCATGTACAAAATATTCCACAAAACTAAACGTAATGTGACAACTAGAAAAAGGTCTATTGTAAACAATATCGGTTAAAACTACCCATCCCCTCTCAGTTTTACCACCCTTTTTTTTCAAGGAAAATACATGTACTACTTTGCTTTTATCCATTACACAAAAATGTTTTCAAGACATATAAATCTCTTCTTATTCACAGACCTTTTCACTGTAACTGCATCCCAACGAATTTCAGCCAAGCACAGAGACTCCGGATGGCATCAAGGAGTTTCAACAAACAAATCGTACCCAATAAATGACAAAGCGTACATAGGTACAATTTGTCTTTCAGTGGGTAGCATTTGTCTTGGGTATGAAAAGTTTTGGGCACGAAACTCTTTGATGTGGTCCGGAAGTCTCCGTGTGCAGGTGAAATTTGTATGAAAAGGTCTATTGGTGATATGAGTGAAAAGTCATTATTGAGCCCCGCCTATCCATCCCAGACAAACTTGATTGTTGAGCCCCGCCTATCCATCCCAGACAAACTTGATTGTTGAGCCCCGCCTATCCATCCCGGACAAACTTGATTGCTGAGCCCTGCCTATGACTTCTTATGCCGAGCGCTTGGTGAGGGACAGTCATTACCTCTTTAAAAAGTCCAAGGCATGATCCGGGACCAGGAATAAAAACTGGGGGACTACTTATCAGTACCGGGAATCAAACCTGGGACTTCTTGCATGGTTAATGCACAGGGTTTGATGCTGAATACTAGGTTGGACAAATGTTTCGGTCTGATGACAGCATCTTATGATGGTAACCCTCTGATTCAGTACACCTGTTAAATAGTATACCAGGAAAAATCACCCACATTGAACCCCACTTTCATTTTTGCAATACAATACGAAGACAAATTTAGAATGGAAGTAAATATCGTAGAAAAACACCTGTCTTGAACTATTATTAAGTTTAGTACATGTAATATTTTATCATGGTTTGAATTTCATTGACAGATGAAAACAACAAAATAAACCAAATAAAAACCATAACCGAATTTTCCTGATTCTACAGTTAGTATTAAATTTAAACGAAAATTTTATACTTTTTGCAGGCAAACGTGGGAAACTGAGTGCGGATGAAGCCCTGGAAAAAAAGAAACTAAAGCGAAAGGAAAGTAAATTGAAATTAAAAATGAAACGTAAATCTGAAAAACAGAATAAAAACAAAATCTCAAGTTCTGATTCACAGATGCAGAATGGAGAAGATATGGCAACAAATAAAAAAGACTGGACTTCTTTAAAACCGGCATTGGTAGATAAAGGAGGGAAACTTGTATTTAGTAAATTTGACTTCACAGATAAGGCAGAAAAACCGAAAAATAAATTGGCAGGTAAAGACTATCATAGACTTCTAGAAAAAATTGAAAAACGGAAGGAAAAAATTAATTCTGTGAAAGAACAAGACGCCGAAAAGGCCAAACAGTTAGTTGAAAAAGATGTTTGGCAGAAAGTGATGCTAAAAGCAGAAGGACAGAAGGTGAAAGATGACCCAGCTTTGTTGAAGAAAGCTTTGAAAAAGAAGGAAAAAGTGAAAGAAAAAAAAAAGAGGAAATGGGAGGATAGAGAAACACAGGTACAAAAGAGAAAGGATGCAAAACAAGAAAGACGTCAAAAAAATATCAAAGAAAGAAAGGATGCTAAAATACAAAAGAAAATAAAACGTGCTAAAAATAAAGGACGGATAATCCCTGGATTTTAAATTCTATTTTAAGATAAAAGATATATAATCAAAGTTTTACTTGGTGTTTTAGTTTTTTTTATAACATTTATTTAAGTCATTTACAGTAGCGACCACTTGTGTAGAAAAACCACCTGGTCATAAAGTCTTTTTTCTGTCCCCCAATAGTACTACCGATATTTGTGTACAAGACCGCCTCCCTATAAAGACTGGTATTGTTATGGTCTTAACGGGGGTCTTTATTTACAAGTTTCACTGCACTGTATGCTAGTTGAATTTCTAGACTGCTCACAGTAGTTGGGTAGAGTTTGGAAGATTCAAGGTCCAGGTTTTTCAGTGTTTTATTCCTACTACCAGGGTCTTAAATCGCCATAGTTACTCAATACTGGAGCTTGTTATTTTATCATTTTGACTATATTGTTTTTTTGTCAAATTTTTGGATGTGTCAGAATAAGAAACACATTTTTTTCTTTCATTCATTTCCAAATCACTGGGTCATATTTATGATTTTTCCATAAAACTGAAATATACTTTTTGTATTGTATAAAAAACTTGAGTACCAGTATGTACTCAAACTATTTTTTTGATATTTTTTTTTAAGTATTCTTCATAACAGCAATCATTTGCATAATTATTTACAATTGTATAATATAGAATATTCAAATATGTCCAGCTGCAGCATAAAATTTGTGTTTTATCTTAAAATCCTAAAATGTTATACTTCAGGCCCTGGTCATAACACTTTAAACTAGATACAATAGTAGACTGGTCCAAGATAATAAAAAAGAGCATACCATTAAGATACTAAGGGTAAAAGGGTTATGAATATATGAAGTGAAAATCATGGGGTTTTTTTTGGAGGATATGTATATGGAAGGTCATCGTGTCTCGGCAAACATGACAATTGACCGATCACCAAATGTCTGACACGGCACCTTTTGGCAAACTTTTCAATTATGACATCACAATTAAATGGCCCATCAAACTCTTGTGTGATTATGACATCACAATTGAATGACATTGAAAAAGCACATGGACAGCCAAGTGTCAGACACTTGGTGATAGGTCAATTAAAGCTACTGTATACAGGGAGATTTTCACCCCAATTTTATTTTCGCCTTTATCCTCAGTGGTCAAACGTTTAATTCATCTATTTTGAATAATTGCAGAGATTAACTGATATCTATTATTTATTTCATTTTAAACAACTCACAGAATTGCTTTAAGAAACTTTAATGTAATCTAGCAGAAAGTAGACATATAAAAGTCTTTAAAACTGTTAAATAAAACTTTGCTTTAAAATAAAATCATGTTGTAAATTGGAATTGTAACAAGACTGGGCGAAGTTAAAATGGGTCGAAATTGTTTGCAAGTGTAGTAGGGCAAAAATAACCCTGTATTCAATATTCGTTCTCACTTGGAGTGGGGAGGTCAAACTTTTGCATTAAGTTTTTGGTAATACAGTTGAATACAGTCCGGATATATTAAAATTAAAGTAGAATTAATTTTTCTTTCAAATGAACAGGAGTTTTAAAATAACCGGGTTTGTAATGGTAATAAAGCTATTTCTCCTGGGGAATCAAATAACTTCAAATGAAGCAGGACTTCAATGTAACAGGATTCAATAGAAGTGGACCAAGGTGTGTTGAAGATAAGCACATCTGAAAAGACTACACTTTGGCATCAAAAACACTACAAACCATAACATGCATAATATGCATATCTAGGACAATAGAAAAGAACCTATTTAGATATTTGGGGTAAACGGGTTAAAATGTGATAGAATCTGTACCTCCTTTTTCACCAATGTGTGTCTTAATTCAGGGTATGAAACGAAGCAATGAATAATAATTTTTGGCCAGTTGCAGGAAGTGAAATCTGGGTTATTAAATGGTGATGTACAGACGGGGAAAATATTGTGTAATAAACTCCTCCTATAGTTTTCCACGTTCAATGTTGAAACTTGGTAGGATGTTTGTGTATGTATTGAAGATGTGCACCTCCCCATGTGGATGCATTCCGCAGAGTTTTGTGGATTTGGCAGATCTGGAAAATTAGCCATTTTTCAGTAGCCGGAAACATATACCTACCCATTTTGTGTAATCAACTCCTCCTACAGTTTTCCATGTAACAATGTTGAAACTTGGTTGGATGTTCGTATTTATATTGAAGATGTGCACCTCCCCTTGTGGATGCATTTCACAGATTTTTGTAGATTTGGCAGATTCAGAAACTTAACCATTTTTCAGTAGCAGCATACATATACCTACCCGTTTTATGTAGTCATCTCCTACCGTACTACAATTTCCCACGTACAATGTTGAAACTTGGCAGGACGTTTGATGTGCACCTCCCCTTGTGGATGCATTCCGCAGAATTTGTGGATTTTGGTGGATTCAGAAACATAGCTATTTTTCTGATTGGTTGAAATTTCAACATTGTCTAATTTCAATGAAATTTGCTATTTAGGGGTATTAAGGGATTGTGAATTCAATGGTATGGGCTTTGATTGGTCAAACAAACCAATCTGAGGCTTCTGATTGGTCATAATTTCATCATTGTCCGATTTGGATGAAATTAGTTATTTAGGGGTATCAAGGGATTGAAAATTCAACTGTATGGGTTTTGTTGTCATGGGAATCGATGCGAGGCTTATGATTGGTCTAAATCAGACTCTGCTATGTGGGCATGTTTTGATTGCTACATTTGGGGGTGGGAGGCACCCTGTAACGGACACTGTTGCAATAAGATCTTCTTTAATTAGGATTTTGATTTTGTTAAATTAAATTAGTGTATATCTGTTTAGAAACGGCTTTTATCAACAAAGTGGGTAGCGGCAAGACATAGAATTACATAATTCTTGTGTGTAATCATTTCCTGCTACTACAGTGACAAATTGCTGCGAATATGTGGATACAGAATGGTTTTGTTTTTGTTTTTTTTTGCAGAGCAAATAACTGTTTTATAATAAATATTCTGAGATATCCAATGACCTTGCACTGATCCGCAACCAGGTCAATTGTGACTTTGCCTCATTTTTTTCAATTTATTGAAATAGATAAAGGAAAATTATGAATAGGCTTGTGTGTATATGTCTTTTGTGAGTGGTCCGTGTTCTTATGTTTTTTTAATGACCATTAAAGTGTCACTACATATGTACAACCAAAGGAATCAAACTGGTCAACCTAGAACCTATTACCATCGAACCTCAGCTTAGAGTGCCTAGATAGGCAAATCTAGGAGGGTGGCAATGAGCCAATGCAGACAGATGAAAAATCACCTCTAAAATATGAATTCAGTCAGAGATCATACCAGGATAAAGTATAGCACTCTACCAATCAAGTTAGCCATCTGTTTGTGGTCTGTAAATGAGCCCCCCCCCCAAAAAAAAAAAAAATTGGCAAAGTTGTCAGTGACCCATTCATGATGTCATTATGCAAGAATCTGTATTAACTTTACCACAGGACTGCAATTAAATGAAAAGGATCTATCGAGAAACTCCATTAAACCTAGACCAGGAGTTGTTACAATACATGGAAATGCATCAATTCTTTAAAAATACCCCACCCCCATTTAAATCAGCATGGAGCCAGGAAATAATAATTTATAGAAGTGCAATGTGCAAAGAGGTCCAGAAATAGAAAATCATTTAGCCAGGCTTATTTGGTCATCCTACTAAATCAATTCATTGTGGTGTAAATGTTTTCCATATTATTTCATGGGTAGACCCTGTTGTGCAGTGGGGACCGTGTACATGTTGGACAATTGCAGAGGTTTTTTTTTTCCTATTCTGAAGTACAATCAGGGTCCAAAAATTGGGAATTTTCACTCATAAATTGGATAACTTTAATAAATAAAGATATGTAGTATAGTTTATGATCATTCAATGAGAAGGAATTCTTAAAATCATTATTTTTTTTTAGCAGATTTACAACCAGGTCATTTAATTTTCATTTTGTAGCTAAAAATTTGAGAAAATATGGCCAACGTTGTAATATTTTACATGGGGATAGGTCCCGTGACTGGACCTAAAAACTGATATGAACTGTACACTGGTCTTTCTCCTGTCCAGGTATTACCACTCATTTTTCAGGGATAGGGATAATAGTACCACTTACATGTGAAAAGAGGAAACATTTGTTTTCAATTTCAGTTCTTGCAGAGCACGTGCAAAGCTGATGATAAATAACAAGGAAAGTCAATAAAATCTTCACATGTTTATAATATTTGTAAAATAGCGCATTTCATCTACATAATTTGACATTTACATATATATATTTATATATATACACCAAATGATAAAAAGTAGCACTTTTCCGTGATTAAAATTGGACTGATCTAAACAAGTTGATGTCCAAAACCATTTGAAATACGAACACTGGACATTCAATGTCCTTTAAAAATACAGAGGGTGTAGATGATATTGCCGACACCTGCCAAGGATGTAAGCATATCCAAAAACAACAGTAATTTAGCATTTAATACAACAATTAACACAGCATGTAGAGTTGTAAACTGGTGTACACTTGCATGGTAAAACAGGTGCCCTGCCATCAACAACACTACATTTTACATAAATTTGCATTCCTTCAATAACTTTATAGTCCATGTTTCAAGACTTTCTGGCACAATCCGAGAATATAAGGGCAGTTTAAATTGTCCCCACAATCTCTCTTCTTTACAAAATAATCACAATTAAAAGATCAGGGAAACTTGAAATAAATGGTTTAAATCTACCATAAACATTCACCCCTACAGACAAAAATGGACTGTGCTAGGTCACTGAAAAGTCCATTTTTTTCAACGGGTCAATGAGATCTCGTACAACAAATTAACAAGTACGACTTGTTAGTGAAAGTCCTATAAATAACATCTTGTGACTACCTCTGATGTAACTGGTCACTCAAATACAATAAACAATGCATATATCTACAATACTTGAATTGTAGCTCACTCTTCTTACACAGAGTAAGGTAAGCAGAAGGTTATGTGCATCTCTGAACTCTAGCTCACACTTATTACAGAGAAAGGTAAACAGAAGGTTATTTGTGTGCATCTCTGAATTGTAGCTCACACTAGTTACAGAGAAAGGTAAACAGAAGGTTATTTGTGTGCATTTCTGAATTGTAGCTTACACTAGTTACAGAGTAAAGTAAACAGAAGGTTGTGTGCATCTCTGAATTGTAGCTCACACTAGTTACAGAGAAAGGTAAACAGAAGGTTACTTGTGTGCATCTCTGAACTGTACTTCACTAGTTGTGTAGAATTCTGACTAGTAGCTCACACTTGTTACAGAGAAAGGTAAACAGAAGGTCGTGTGCAACTCTGAACTGTTGCTCACACCAGTTGTTGTATGCAACACTGAACTGTAGCTCACACTACTTACAGAGTAAGGTAACCAGGTTTTCTGCAACTCTGAACTGTAGCACACACTAGTTGTTGTGTGCAACTATGAACGCTCACACTAGCTGTTTTGTCCCACTCTGAACTGTAAGCTCACACTAGTTACTCTGGTAAGGTCAACAGTAGGTTGTGTACAACTGTGTACAGTAGCTCACATTTCTTACTCACAGTATTCTTTTGATTTCTGACAGAACCTGGATGTGCCAATGTCTTGGTAGGCCTATACAGGTACAGCTCTAAACTGAAATTCATATTGCAAATTAATTACCAAATTCCATACAGTAATTATAAGGTCTTATTAATTAACGAAAAAAAGACACGGATCTTAATATATGTTTGTCTCCTACTTGATTCACAAATCATAACCAATTTCCTTTTATTATATTTCTAGTTTGAAAATACCGAGTCCTGTAAAAATGATTCTTGTAATTGTTAAATCTAGAACTGATGCAACAAAAGTTATCATTCAATGAGATATCAGTAAATTTTAACCTGTTTAACAGCGATGTACAATCTACAGACAGTAAACAAAAATTCATAAGACACTGCTACAAGACCACATTCATGCATCATTCAACTCGACAACAAACAAAAAACCATTGGGCATTTCTTACCCACAATTCATCTGCTTGGAGCTGAATAAATATTTACATCTACTATCAGCTACACAAAACGTCTCCCTAACCCTGTCAACACTGCAAACCATAACAGACTGGCCTAACACAATAGAAAAGAGCATACCATTTAGAAACCTGGGGGTGAAAGGATTTACAACAATATTTAAACCCTCTACAGCTGCCTTGTCCATAAACACTTGATTTCATGCTAGCGACAGCTGCAGTCAGCTTTTTTTCAAATTTCATAGCAGTCAAATTTTTATATGAAAACGTCAGAATTGTCCCATTTTGTATGAAATGTAAGTTAACTCTCGGATTCTCACTGTGAACACTATGCTATTTATATACATATATATTTATACAGCTATGTGTAAATATATACACATGCACATATTACTCAAAATTTTAGTGAATACAACTTCATCTTTAGCCTACTGGGTAACTTTGTTTTACAACAATTACAAAGATAAAATACCGGGAAATGACGATAATAGCATGTACCAAGAAAATGGATGCATGTCGCATGATAACTACTTATGTGATGTCACTTGACCATTGACCACTGGCATCTGAGTAAGATTTTGATCATGAGACAGTCACTTGATTTGTCATGTGACAAAATATAATATGAAGAAATGTTGATTGATGAAATGTGAATGGTCTGGTATGACATGAATATAACAAGACAAAATTGAATGAATACACACCGACTCTTTCAAAAAAAAAAAAATTACCATGACACTGAAATAAGTAACTATTTCAGCAGTATGTACAAAACAGAAAAAAACATTATGACATTCAAACAAATATATGCCTTTTATTGACCTGACACTGTTTATTTTTTGTTGTAAAAATGTCCTCAACATTGCTGACTCTGTATCTAAACTGGTGATGAAGTAGGGTTCTGTACAGCATAACAAAACTTTGGTGCAACAAACCTACAGAAGATATTGGGCCAGTGAGTACAGGAATCGACAGGGAATGAAAATCAACGGTGGTGGATATGTGACGGATGGAGGCTGTACTACATCTTGTGGCATATTAAGACATAATTAACATGATTTACAATTACAGACATTGGCTAATGATAATTAAGAAATCCACTGTAAAATTGACAACCGAAAAGCATTGGTCCAAAAAATTTGTAAGAGTTGCAGGAGGAAATTTGGTGTGGCGGGCAAAATCTGAGGGCGCTGCACAACGATGCTTCGATAAGCCATGGTGATCCATGACGTATGAAATGCTAAGATTACAATGCCTGTAATACGCTGCAAAATGTTTACAAACCGATGGTACCGTCATGAACTTGAAGCTGTCTACAGCAATAAAGTAATAGTCAACAGTGCCAGCACATATTGTTGGTAAAACTATTTGCCTCTTCTTATCTAAGACAGTTCTATATTACAGTGCCCCAAATTTTGCTGCCATTGTGAACATGGAGACTTGAAGAGAAGCCTTTTGAAAATTAAAAAATTACTTTTTCCCCGATACTCTAACAGATGAAGACATTGGATCATATTCATCCAAATCTGTGTCACATCTTTTTCAAACCATCAGACATAATTTGAATGGTGCTATATCATTGTTATTTAGAATGGACAATTGCTGTTATGGGATGGACAAGTTAATACAACTTATCTTATTCAAGTGCCACCAATTGTATATATTTTTTTTGAAAGGATGGAAGTGATTTTCATTGATCAATACCTCTCTTTTCCATAGGCCATCTCTTCCCTTACAGCCATCCAATCCATCTATCTATGTTTATTTCAGATAATATTTTTCATTAACATAGTCCCTGGGTTTTACATATGGGGTCAGACTTGTTTTTCTAACATAGTTGGTACTTAATTTATCACTGACCAATATTAAAAATTCCCTGAACTTGAAAAAAAAAAAAAATTAAAAGGTGGTGGTAGCCATTTCTAATCCTTTTTAATTTTTTGTCCGATTCACAAAACATGGCTGTGCATTATGGTTTTTTTTTTTTTTTTTTTTGATACAGTTGATTCTACTCACTTATCGGTTATAACAGGCTCCAAAGAAAACGTGTTTCATCACCAAGTGTACGTACAATGACAAGTAGTAACAATAACTCTAACCAGATTCATTTTAATTTATTACCTAAGATTTAAGTCACTGATCTACGGAAGAGTCCATTGTTTTTCAGGGGATGATCAGTAAATATATGAAGTAAAGTGACATCTGCATTTGACACTAAACCTTGTATGTATTAATACACAATTTGCAGTAACTCAATCAAATGTTGGGGACATAGATTTGTTAAGAACCAACACTTCTGTGAGTAGATAACTATCAAAAGAGAAAAAAAACATCTCGGCAGCAGGAATAATAATCGTAACAGTTGAAATCCTCCATCACAACACAAAATATATGAAATAAAGCAAGTTGATTCTAGACAAAGATTTGAATCATTATTTCTGTTAAGTCTATTACAGGATGTGCACCAATATATCCAATAGACATGAGACCATTCCGTCTTTTCGTTAATCAGAGTTACCTCCCATATCAGCAGATATCGATTGTGACGTTGTGTCTTTACATGAGAACAGTCGTTTTCACGCTGACATGACATCACAATTGACTTTTCTCATTTTACGCACAAACAAATGACATCACAATTGATACCTGCTACAAGGGGTGGTAACTCTGGATAATGAAAATACCCAATATCTTGGGAACATAAATCTTCAAAATAATGCGACACTTGGCCACATAAAAATCGGAACCTTCTTCGAAAATCAGAAGTCATCAATCTGTCTTTTTTTACACATAGTTTTCGTGTGTGGCCATTCATAGACAAAAAAAAGAAGAAGAAAAAAAGATGTCCCCAGCTAATTTTGCTGTAAACCTGATTATCTATTACATATATACAATTATCCTATGATTCTTTAATCACAGCCTTCAGCTGGCCAAGTTTTGCATTTCCATTCATATTCCACCATGTAGATAAACATATACAGGGCTAGACACTGATTAACTGGATTCCGAGCAAGTAACAAACTAACTACTGTATACATGTCAATTTTATGCCCCCTTATCAATTTTGCCCCTCTGCAACAGAAAAAATATTTGCCCTAAGTTAGCGTAGTCACATGGATGGCATGTAAGTCCGTGCTTCAGTTATTTAACTTGAAATTTCACCTTCATTTTATAATTGCCCTCTCATCTAAGGGTGAAAATTTCCAGGTAAATACATGTAGTACCACTTTAGTTGAAGCATGGATAAGTCCTATTTCCAATTCCATGACGAATGCTACTAATGTTTGGAAATATTATTTACACCTAAAAATACAAGATGTTGGAATATAGCTGTATAAAAATCAACCATATGCAAATATACTGCAAGGTGGGTATGGAGATTGCACTATTCATTCAACAAAAATTACAGTAAAAAAGAAAAAAAGAATTACCCAACTTTTAAACCTAATACAGAATTTTCCCTTAAGCATGATTGACACAAATTATTTTCAGGATGCACAAAACGGCAATGCACTATAAGTAGATATAGGCCTACTGGAATTTATTTTCAATTTAATAGGTGTCATTGTTTTCATATTATTCATAATTTAATTCGACTTTCAAGTTTAATTGATGGTCTCTTAGCCCTATAATAAATTCCAAAGCTATGTCTTCTCACCTCTCTACTCTACTTCATGCTACAGTCACATTACTGTTAGAAAAATGTTTATATCTGAATCAGCTGTTGTATCTGATTTTAAATATGTGTAAACTATTGGAATATTTTAAGTCCCTTATTCACCATTTGCAGAATGAATGGTAAAATCCCATTTGCAAGAGTTGTCTTTCTTTGGAGCAGGTATCTTGTATTGAACAAATCAGATGAAAAACTACTTCTTATTTTTGCTTTAAAATTTTAACTGACTGATAAAACCAATATAACTTAAAAAAACACGAAAAATTAACATATGAGGTAAATAAATTTTACCTAGGTCTGTATGGTGTATAATAAATTTTTTCATCAGAAAAACAAAAATTTGCCCACATCTTTACAAGATACCCACTATAAAGAGGAGATAATTCAGCAAAAGGGAGATAAATCCTGTAATCTGCAAGTATGGAATACTTAGACTCCAAATGTTTATATTGTGGGTCACAGGATCTCACTATAATAAGAACCTAGGGAAAACCCTGCTTATATCAAAGTTCACATAAAATCTTATATATTTTCTGCACTTTAGTGGGTGAATGAGAACATTACCTAGAAAGAAAACAAAACCCTTGGCATTAAATAATTACGAAGTTTGTCTCCTGTTTTAAAAACATACTCTAAAACTCATATCACACATTTAAGTTGTAAAAAATTCTCTTCAAATGAAAACATACTTGGATATATGAAGCATAAGAAGAATCGATAAAATCACCATTAACAATACACAATTAAAAGGTTTTCTAAACATCTTTACATCAGCAACAAATTTGTAGAAAAACTAAGAAAAAAAAAAAAAAAGAGGTACGTTTTCTGTTGATCAACATTCATCACGTCTTGGGCTAAACCATGTACACCGGGGTGTGAATGTGGTACCTATATGTTGCCATAGTGATGTGAAAATTTTTTTTACTGATATCAACAACATATAATACATGCTTTCAAAAGACAATTTCAGCTACTGTGATTTGGTGAAGTTTACCAAGATCAAAACAAGAGAAAAAAAAACAGCCTTAAATCAATTGCTTCACATGAAACATAAATTGACCTCTGTCAGCTTGTTAATGGTCTCAGTAGGTAATCTGAACTTGGTAAAATCGTGTTTTTGCCATTCCTAAAAGTTGCTTGGTTAGCTACCAGAATCAAGCAATCGGTGAAGGACTCTCCAACATTTCCAGAAGGAAAGTGTCTATAGGTGTGTCACCAATCAGCTTGAAAAAGAACAAATGTTCCAAACATTTGAGTCCAATGCTTCTCAGAGCAGGCAGCCTGAGAAGGAGTTTAGCAAATCGACCTGGTTCATCTGGGTATCGAGTCTTGCAGTATTCCTCTAATGAAGCATAAACCTTTTCTCTCAGTTGTTCCACTTCAGACACTGCTGATAATCCTTTTGCGTCTGTGGAAATAGAATGTTATATGATAAAAATATTTTAAATTGTCCAGAATGTTACATGTTAAACAATTAACAGTTATCAGGACAGGCTAACATATGATAAACCATTCACAGTGGTCCAGATAGACTGTTATATGATAAACCATTCACAGTGGTCCAGATAGACTGTTACATGATCAACCATTCTGTAGTCCAGATAGACTGTTATATAATAAACCATTCTGTAGTCCAGATAGACTGTTAAATGATAGACCATTCTGTAGTCCAGATAGACTGTTACATAATAAACCATTCTGTAGTCCAGAAAGAATGTTACATGATAAACCATTCAGTAGTCCAGATAGACTGTTATATAATAAACCATTCTGTAGTCCAGATAGACTGTTATATAATAAACCATTCAGTAGTCCAGATACTGTGTTAAACCATTCAAAGTGGTCCAAATAGACTGTTATATGATAAACCATTCAAAGTGGTCCAAATAGACTGTTATATGGTAAACCATTCAAAGTGGTCCAGATAGACTGTTTAGACTGTTATATGATAAACCATTCACAGTAGTCCATATAGACTGTTATATGATAGACCATTCACAGTGGTCCAGATAGACTGTTATATGATAAACCATTCACAGTAGTCCATATAGACTGTTATATGATAGACCATTCACAGTGGTCCAGATAGACTGTTATATGATAGACCATTCACAGTAGTCCAGATAGACTGTTATATGATAAACCATTCACAGTGGTCCAGATAGACTGTTATGTGATAAACCATTCACAGTGGTCCAGATAAACTGTTCTATGATAAACCATTCTGTAGTCGAGATAGACTGTTATATAATAAACCATTCAGTAGTCCAGATAGACTGTTATATAATAAACCATTCTGTAGTCCAGATAGACTGTTATATAATAAACCATTCAATAGTCCAGATAGACTGTTATATGATAAACCATTCAAAGTGGTCCAAATAGACTGTTATATGAAAAACCATTCAAAGTGGTCCAAATAGACTGTTATATGATAAACCATTCAGTAGTCCAGATAGACTGTTATATGATAAACCATTCAAAGTGGTCCAAATAGACTGTTATATGATAAACCATTCAGTAGTCCAGATAGACTGTTATATGTTAAACCATTCAAAGTGGTCCAGATAGACTGTTTAGACTGTTAAATGATAGACCATTCACAGTGGTCCAGATAGACTGTTATATGATAAACCATTCACAGTGGTCCAGATAGACTGTTATATGATAAACCATTCACAGTGGTCCAGATAGACTGTTATATGATAAACCATTCACAGTGGTCCAGATAGACTGTTATATGATAAACCATTCACATGTGGTCCAGATAGACTGTTATATGATAAACCATTCACAGTGGTCCAGATAGACTGTTATATGATAAACCATTCACAGTGGTCCAGACTGTTATATGATAAACCATTCACAGTGGTCCAGATAGACTGTTATATGATAAACCATTCAGTAGTCCAGATAGACTGTTATATAATAAACCATTCTGTAGTCCAGATAGACTGTTATATAATAAACCATTCAATAGTCCAGATAGACTGTTATATGATAAACCATTCAAAGTGGTCCAAATAGACTGTTATATGATAAACCATTCAAAGTGGTCCAAATAGACTGTTATATGATAAACCATTCAGTAGTCCAGGTAGACTGTTATATGATAAACCATTCAAAGTGGTCCAAATAGACTGTTATATGATAAACCATTCAGTAGTCCAGATAGACTGTTATATGTTAAACCATTCAAAGTGGTCCAGATAGACTGTTTAGACTGTTATATGATAGACCATTCACAGTGGTCCAGATAGACTGTTATATGATAAACCATTCACAGTGGTCCAGATAGACTGTTATATGATAAACCATTCACAGTGGTCCAGATAGACTGTTATATGATAAACCATTCACAGTGGTCCAGATAGACTGTTATATGATAAACCATTCACAGTGGTCCAGATAGACTGTTATATGATAAACCATTCACAGTGGTCCAGATAGACTGTTATATGATAAACCATTCACAGTGGTCCAGATAGACTGTTATATGATAAACCATTCACAGTGGTCCAGATAGACTGTTATATAATAAACCATTCTGTAGTCCAGATAGACTGTTATATAATAAACCATTCTGTAGTCCAGATAGACTGTTATATAATAAACCATTCTGTAGTCCAGATAGACTGTTATATAATAAACCATTCTATAGTCCAGATAGACTGTTATATGATAAACCATTCACAGTGGTCCAGATAGACTGTTATATGATAAACCATTCAGTGGTCCAGATAGACTGTTATATGATAAACCATTCAAAGTGGTCCAGATAGACTGTTTAGACTGTTATATGATAAACCATTCAGTGGTCCAGATAGACTGTTATATGAAAGACCATTCAAAGTAGTCCAGATAGACTGCTATATGATAAACCATTTAATTTATTTTTATTTTTAATTTTTAAATAGTGTTTTACACCACACTCAATAATTTTTAAGTCAAATGGCCAGTTTTTGATGGCAGAGGAGATAACCCAATTACAATGTATCAGGAAAGAGACCACAGGACTTCCACAAGTAAACTGGCAAACTTTCTCACAAAAATCAACTAATTTCCAGCGGGGCTCGAACTTTTGCTAACCACAGTGGACTTAAACATTTAAAATAACACAATTTAACATTTACATAAATTACATAAAAATAAAAAATTAAACAAACACCTTGATTGAATTGACTAGTCAAGTTAAACATTCATCTAAATTAGATAAAGCAATCACACTGCAACATTTACCAAAATTAAATGAACCAATTACAGTAAAACCTGTATATAGGGGCCACCCAAGGGACAAGAGAATATTGACCTTTATGTGCAGGTGACCCTTATACACAGGTTCAATGTAGTTGAAGTATGCAGTCAAGGGACTTTTCAAATCTGGCCTTTATAGACAGGTGATCCTTATATAGAGGTGGCCGCTATAGCAGGTTTTACTGTACATTTAAACATTAACATGGATTATACAAAACACATTTGAACATTTCCGACAACAGCCATTTAAACACATGCCTGGATTAAACAAAACAATAGGTTTTAAACATTTACCTGGACTAAACAAACAATAGTTTTCAAACATTTATCTGGATTAAACAAAACAATAGATTTCAAACATTTACCTGGATTAAACAAAACAATCGCCCTTAAACACCCTAACTCTGTCTTGTCCATCTTCATCTCTCTCATCTTTGCCACAAGCTCTGTCAAAACTCTGTCGAATATTGTGCCAACACCTGCCTGATGTGCGCTACTTCGATGTACATGTAAACCAGTGGCTAGCAGTATTCCATCTTTGACCACAATAGACCGATGTGAAAATGCGGCAATCAGAAGCTCGTTCCAACCTTACAAACATTTAAACAAATTAATGAACATCAAAGTAGAGAAATACATAATTTCTAGGCATTATTCAAGTAATCATATTAAAGGCTTTCCCCATTTTCCAACCATACATTTTTATAAAAAGAAAATAGTACTTCAATTCTGACCATCAATCTACTGTAAATAAGTTTTATTACATTTTTATAAGATTTTTCAATGAAATGAATGTTTTATTTTTCAGTTATTTTTCTTTGATTTTTTCAACTTTTACATGCAACTCAATGCAAAGTAAACGGAAATCCTGAATTCCATTTTTAGCTAATCAAAATACTTTAATTTTTTTTCTCTTTTGGGACTACTTTTTCTTCTTTTATTAAAGTTATCTCCCTAACACAGTCCTAACAACCTCTTCTGCTAGCCATGACACTAACTAGCACACCATTTGCTATTATATATATTATCTCAATATTACATGAATTAAAATAATTATTATTATTTATAATAAATCTTTGATTATCCGTTTGTTTGTCTGTTTGTCTCATGTTTTTAACTTTTTAACCTATATTTTTCCACATTTTAATGCACTATTTCTTAGTAGCAGAGTTATATATTTCAACCAACATGTAAAGTGGTTTGTTTACATTTCACGCCTCGAAGATTATAGACTCTATCTAGACATAGCTACAAAACGCCAGGTAACAAAACATGACTCAAAAATGTAATAAATAGAATATTTGAAAATTGTTTTTGAATAACATGTTTATTACATCTCGTGAGGCAGGAGAATACATATTTAACACTCGTGCTTTGCACCCGTATTAAATATGTACTCTCCTGCCTCACTCGATGTAATAACATGTTATTCAAAAACAATTTTCAAATATCCTCTACTTATTTGAATTTTTTTTTACTTACGCTTCTTAACAAGTAATCGCTATAGGTGGTATGGCCGAATTGCTAAGCAATAATTTTGAATTTTAAGGTCATCATGTTATTTCATCAAATGAAAATACAACACGATATTCTGAACAGAATGATCACAATACCTAAACCAGATTGCTGACGCAGACGAAAATTGTCAATTCACAGTCTGGCATATGATCTGCAATCTGACCTCTGTACCATAAATACCCATCTGAACAAGACTAGATATATGAGACAAAGTCAAAATATACCATAATACAAATTTTTATTACTTTGCGTTTTGCACCACTTAATTCAAAATGCTGATCTTCAAGTGCTTTTTCAATTAGAAATAGAGCAATCACAGGGCTCTAATGGTTCAAAATATTTTTACAATATGTTATCATTGAAAATGTAAGGTGACTTGTGGGCCTGAAAATCCATCTTTGATATTACCTGCTCTGAGAAGTATGACTTGATCGTCTAACGGGATCTCTGTAAAATGAGGTATTCGCTTGGCCCACTCTACAAGTGTAAACAACTGCTTGTCCGCAGCTTGGCAAATGTTGGTCACTGGATCTTTCTACAAATTGTAAAAAGTCGACAATGTTAATTATGACTACCAACATTTTGATAATAACAAACAGCTCTTCAGTTAAAAAACATACAAATATATGACAAAAGAGGACAAAAAGTATGACTTTAATTCATAAAACACTTCAGAATTAATGTATACATGGACATTTTGGCCCCGATATTTTCACTCTTTTACAACAAAAAGTATATTCACCCAGTCTATTGCCATAGACACATGGATGTCATGAGTGTACATGCTTCAATTTTTTAGCTTGAAACTTTTGCTTTCACTTTAAATTCGCCCTCTTAAGCAAGGGCGAAAATAAAATGGCAGCAAAAATATAAAGGGGCTCGTTTAACAATAATTCTTGAGTCCTTTATTCTAAGCCTTACTCCAAATTGTCATGGGACCAATCGGTGATGCGTTGCCATGGTAGTTAGGACTAAAAGTTAGGATTTAGGACTTTGGACCTTTTGTAAAACGGGCCCGAAGTCTACAGCAATTGTAATGACACCACTTTTACAGTCATTAATTTGTGTACACATGTTATTCATTTTGGCAAAATGAAGGATATATTTTTTTTTCAAACAAAAATAAAATCCTGCATCATCCTGTAAAAAAAAAAAAAAAATGCCAACACATGCTCCCAAGAGTGTGGTTTCCTATCAAATATTTTGTAAATCCAGATGCTTTGATTTTTGTTAAGATTTCTATTAGATATATCACTTCAACCTCTTTCAAAAAGATATAAACTTTTTTTTATTAATTTGACCAAATATAAAGACAATTTTTTTCCCACAAAGTTTATCAATGCCAAAAGTTGAGAAAAAGTCACACTTTGTTTCATTGTGTTTCCTGTCAATATTCAGGATCACTTTAGTGGTTGCATCTCATTGCATTATTATCAATAGATGAAAGCATTTTCATGGTTCATACAGATACTTGATTTCAAAATTCAAGGACTTTTCAATGACTCATAATGTTTTCAAGGACTTTTAAAAGCAAATATAATCAAGAATGCTTAGTTTTGGACACTTCAAAAAAAAGTTTTCATCTAGTGTCAAAAAAGTTTTACGTTGGCTTTGTTTTTAGATACATGTACATAGTTTTTTTTTACATCTTAGACTTAATTCTTACAATATTTTTGACTTTTCTGTTTTACAATACTCTTCTTTAACCCTTTCACTACTGCAACATACAATGTATACACTGTATAGTAGTAAGACATAGATGAGTTTGCAAAATTTATTTTCACTACATATTCTTGAGTAGTAAATTTGTGATTTTTTTTTCAATAACTCTAGAATTCATCGTTTATCCAATTTTCACAAAAATTGATTCATGGAAAGTTGAGTTTTTGGTACTCATGTGCTCATGCAATATAACTCATTTGTATCCTACTACTGGACATTGTATACAATTACTGCCATCTACGATGTCATTGCAAAATCCCTGTAATCCCTGAAGGCTTTTTAGAAACTTTATTTAAAAAGCAATGGATGTATATAAAGACGAAGAAATAATAAACAATTATCAATTTATTTTACTTGGTTTTGAAGAAAAGAACTTGTGATATCAATTTGAATTTACAACAAAAATATATTGTTTTATTTATAACTATAAGTCTTTATTCTGTATATTTTCCACATTTCATCTTTTGAACCTGGCATCCTTTCATGATCATTTTTATTGCGTATTCCATATTAAATGCAGCATAATCATTTGTAAATTTGACAATATGGTCCAAATAATTCTCATGGAACTCTTTCAATAATGACAGTTCATTATCTATTAATGTGAGGTCTGTTATTGCCGAGGTATTCGTGAAAAAAAAGTTTTGAGTCACTTTGATTCACCGACTGGGATTGCAAAATTAAACATATTTCATACAACTTCTTCAATACTTCAATCATTATCATTTTGTTCAAAGTAGGTAAATAGTTAACATGGAGATCTGAATCAACATCAAAAAGTTTAAAGTCATTTTCTTCATCCATATCTACATAAAAACCCTCTCGTATACCCTAAGTAATCCTCCACGTACCAATAAATGGCAATTAAAATGTCACTGAGTGAGTCGATCATATCATCTCATTTCAGTTCATCATTTTCCCCTCTGAAATACCACAGATTTTTATTATAATCAGCCATGTTTTTTATAACAGGATATCACATTGTAGTCTCGTATACTGTGAGACTTCCATTCTCAAAATAGTAATTGGGAAATAACACTTTGAAACGAAACTAAATTCGGGCAGTTTGGGGCACTACAGGAATACAACATTCAGAAATCTTAGCGGGTGGTTTTAGGTACCTTTGAGCGGGCAGTTTTGGCATTGCAGTCTTGAAAGGGTTAATAAGTTTTGTTCAAGGACTTCAAGGAATAAATTCAAGGACTTAATTTAAAATTCAAGGACATTTCAAGTACTTCTTTCCCCAATTATCATTTTCCAGGACTACCCCAAAATTCAAAGACTTTTCAAGGTCTGTGCCAACCATGATTTTTATGACTCAAATGTCATAAAGAGTGTTTTGGAAAAAATTTCCTTGTACTTTCTTGGAAGAATATAATGAGACAAATTCATTGTGAATTTCATTAAAACCCCTATGCAGTAATTAGATGAAAATAACAACTATCCTACAGGATACTTTCATAATTTTAGCATGCAGATAAGCTCTTCTTGTCTAAATTTCTACTGGACAACAGAGCGAATATATAGATGAGATATTTACAGGCCCAATGGAAATGTACCAGCAAAATCACTGCTAATTTGGAGTCCTGTCAAGTATTTGTGTCTGTATCAACACTCACCAATGACAAATGTAAACATACCCAAGTATCTTTATATATACCCAAGTAACTATGAGTATATTATATACAGTAATACTTCAATGAGTCAAAATTCAAGTTCGAAAACATAAAACGTTCGAAACACAGCGACTTTGACTTTGAAAATCATGTTTTTTAGTTTCAGAGGTTTTATAAGGAGTATATGACTGCTTTGAAACCATTAAAGACATATATGGTCATTATAATTAATAATTAGTGCTGCAATTAACTTAATTTTTGTGAAATTAAAACATTGAGTGTTTATGAGAAGGAGAAGAATTTTCAATACGTGATTTTCGTCACACACATAAATTTGAACTTTGAACAGTAGTTATTTTCACTGTTTTTATAGAAATGGGCCCAAAAATTGAGAAATTTGACTTATTGAAGTTCGACTCATCTAAGTTCCACTGTATTTAGACTGAAAATATACCCAGGTATCTATGTTTATATTACATGTTTAGACTGAAAATATACCCAGGTATCTATGTTTATATTACATGTTTAGACTGAAAATATACCCAGGTATCTATGTTTATATTACATGTTTAGACTGAAAATATACCCAGGTATCTATGTTTATATTACATGTTTAGACTGAAAATATACCCAGGTATCTATGTTTATATAACATGTTTAGACTGAAAATATACCCAGGTATCTATGTTTATATAACATGTTTAGACTGAAAATATACCGGAGTATCTATGTTTATATTACATGTTTAGACTGAAAACATACCCAGGTATCTATGTCTATATTACATGTTTAGACTGAAAACATACCCAGGTATCTATGTTTATATTACATGTTTAGACTGAAAACTTACCCAGGTATCTATGTTTATATTACATGTTTAGACTGAAAACATACCCAGGTATCTATGTTTATATTCCATGTTTAGACTGAAAATATACCCAGGTATCTATGTTTATATTACATGTTTAGACTGAAAATATACCCAGGTATCTATGTTTATATTACATGTTTAGACTGAAAATATACCCAGGTATCTATGTTTATATAACATGTTTAGACTGAAAATATACCCAGGTATCTAGGTTTATATAACATGTTTAGACTGAAAATATACCGGAGTATCTATGTTTATATTACATGTTTAGACTGAAAACATACCCAGGTATCTATGTTTATATTACATGTTTAGACTGAAAACATACCCAGGTATCTATGTTTATATTACATGTTTAGACTGAAAACATACCCAGGTATCTATGTTTATATTACATGTTTAGACTGAAAACATACCCAGGTATCTATGTTTATATTACATGTTTAGACTGAAAACATACCCAGGTATCTATGTTTATATTACATGTTTAGACTGAAAATATACCGGAGTATCTATGTATATATCACAAAACATACACACTAAATATTTATCACCTGTTACCATTGAAAATATACCTGTGTATCTATGTTTATAATATATGTTTAAACTGTAATCATACCGCAGTATGTATGTATACACTGTATGTGTGTTTAAATTAGTGCATTCATATTTTAGAGCTCGGAGGGGGTATAGATTCATTAGCACAATCTTGAATTTGCGCAAGTAACTTCATTAGCTTTGTCGTGTATACAGAATGACAGGATGGAGAAATTTTAGCGCTGCTCTTGAATTATCGCAATGACTTGAGCGCGAAAGGAACTAAAATTAGAATACAGCTAAAATAAGTACACGTACAGTATTTCACATATTCAGACTGAAATATACCTGAGCGTCTATGTATTTATTATATACCTATCAATATTCTGAGTTTTGATACTTTGGATTTCACAGAGTGTGATCTGATGTTATTGATCACCATACTGTAGTTTTTTGAATCCGTATCACCCCTCTCTGAAACTGATGACGAAGTAAACAAAGCAGGACTACTTTCCCTATATAATTGATTAGTTGATTACGGATGGGTATACAAAACAGTAACTTGATCCTAAGAGCCAGATCACGTTTTGTTGACAGAGGCAAATCATCAGATCAAACTTTACGCTTCGCGTCTCGTTTGATCTGATGATCTGCCCCTGTCAACTGGACGTGATCCGGCTCTTAGGTTCAAGTTACTGTTATAATAATCACCATATATCACATGTTTACACTGAAATATACCTGAGTATCTATGTATGTATCATGTTTTGGATCTACTGCCAGTTCAGCCTCCAGGATCTTCTCAACTGGCATGTCCGAGTTAGCACTGCTTGTACTTTCTACTTCACCTTCTCCCTTTTCTTTTACTCGTTGTCTCTCCTCTTGTACAGCTGAAAGTATCAAATGTTGACTCAAATTATAAGTAATAGTCCAGGAATGAAGTAGAAGAAAACTGAAAAACAAGAATGTTGGCATTCACACAAGCATGCAACAGACATTAGGAAAAGAAAACAGTGCAGAGTTTATAAACAAAAAAGTCTACTAAAACGGATCTATATAGAGTTCTGAAAACCATCCAATAAATGGCAGCCCCCACCCCCACCCCAATCACTACAAGTAGGGGAGGTAATTGACAAACTCTATACTTATCCAACTGCAGGCTTTCAAGTACTTTCTCATTCAAAAATTTTGTTGGACTCCAATGGTCCAGTAATCAGGCAATATAAATAACAATGTAAATTCTAAAATTTAAAGGGACAAGAGAGAAAATTCCCCCCCTTAATTTCTCTAAAAATTCATGATAACAGCAAAGCTTTATCTTAGTTTTTAATACATAAAAAAGAAAAGTTTACTTATCCCTATTTAATTATCATTATAAACTCTGTGCTTGACAGCTATAGTAAAACAATTCAAATTTCTTTTATCTATCACCAAAAATTAATATGAAACGATAAATGGATAAAAGGAGTGTTTAAGAAAAATAGGGACTGCATATAGGAAATATACGTCCATTTCAAGACCTGCTACTGTTTGATAGAACATACTAAAATCCAAATCCTATCCTTCAAAAGATTGAATTTAAAATGTAAAACTCATGGGATGAGTAAATGATCAGGAAACACAACATTGGGTCCCTTTTTTATTTTATTTACTGTTAAGTATGATAATTACATCCCTCCCTATCTTAATTTTTTTTTTTTTTTTTTTGGTAGAATCATGTAATCTCAAAATTGGCACAGAACAGAAAAGGATGGACAAACAGATTTTTTAATGTTTACTGGTTAAGTCAATTAGCTAGTCCCAAATAAAATCAGACGAGGTGAATTAAAATGTATAAAAATAACATAATGCATAAAATTTGACCCAAAATGAAGTATGCTCTATGAGAAGAGCCACAGAAATTATCTAAAGTTAGCATATAGCCATGCAAAACCATCAACCAAAACATGCACCTACATACTAACAAATACAGGTCTCTTATAGTGTTATAGACTGTCTGAGTGTGAGAGTTAGAAATACACCTAACAGTGCTTCTCTGTGTGTGTGTGTGTGTGTGTGTGTGTGTGTGTGTGTGTGTGTGTGTGTGTGTGTGTGTGTGTGTGTGCAAGAGTTAGAAATATACCTAACAGTGCTTCTGTATGTGTGTGTGTGTGTGTGTGTGTGTGTGTGTGTGTGTGTAAGAGTTAGAAATACACCTAACAGTGCTTTTGTATGTGTTTGTGTAAGAGTCAGAAATACACCTAACAGTTCTTTTGTATGTGTTTGTGTGTGAGAGTAAGAAATACATCTAATAGTGCTTTTGTACATATGTGTGTGTGTGAGAGAGTTAGAAATATGCCTAACAGTGCCTCTGTATGTGTCTGCATGTGAGAGTTACAAATACACCTAACAGTGCTTCTGTATGTGTTTGTGTGTGAGAGTTAGAAACACATCTAAGTGCTTTTGTATGTGTGTGTGAGAATTAGAAATATGCCTAACGGTGCCTCTGTATGTGTCTGCATGTGAGAGTTACAAATGCACCTAACAGTGCTTCTGTATGTGTTTACGTGTGAGAGTTACAAATACGCCTAACAGTGCTTCTTCTGTATGTGTGGGTATGTGAGAGTTAGAAATACACCCAACAGTGTGTGTGTGTGTCTGTGTCTGTGTAAGAGTTAGAAATACACCTAACAGTGCTGTGTGTGTGAGAGAGAGAGAGAGAGAGAAAGAGAGAGATATAGAAAGAGCTATAAACACACCTAACAGTGCTTTCGTCTGTGTGTGTGTGTAAGAGTTAGAAACACACCTAACAGTGCTTTTGTCTGTGTGTGTGTGTAAGAGTTAGAAACACACCTAACAGTGCTTTTGTCTGTGTGTGTGTGTGTAAGAGTTAGAAACACACCTAACAGTGCTTTTGTCTGTGTGTGTGTGTGTAAGAGTTAGAAACACACCTAACAGTGCTTTTGTCTGTGTGTGTGTGTGTGTAAGAGTTAGAAACACACCTAACAGTGCTTTTGTCTGTGTGTGTGTGTGTAAGAGTTAGAAACACACCTAACAGTGCTTTTGTCTGTGTGTGTGTGTGTGTGTGTAAGAGTTAGAAACACACCTAACAGTGCTTTTGTCTGTGTGTGTGTAAGAGTTAGAAACACACCTAACAGTGCTTTTGTCTATGTGTGTGTCTGTGTAAGAGTTAGAAATACACCTAACAGTGCTTTTGTCTGTGTGTGTGTGTGTGTGTGTAAGAGTTAGAAATACACCTAACAGTGCTGAGAGAGAGAGAGAGAGAGAGAGAGAGAGAGAGAGAGAGAGAGAGAGAGAGAGAGAGAGAGAGAGAGAGAGAGAGAGAGAGAGAGAGAGAGATACAGTCTTATATTGTTACTGTGCATGTTTATGTTATGCCTGTAATGTACATATTATTTGTGCATTAGAGTAAGTCTTATATCGTAAATTTGTGATTTTTGAGACAGGATATCACATACATTGGCCTTACACTGTAACACTGTGTTTTTATGAGAAAGGATTTCAAATACACTTGCCTTACAACACTGTTACTTTGTTTTGGGAGCAAGGATAACCAATACACTTGCCTTACACTGTTACTGTGTTTTTGTGAGCAAGGATTTCAAAAACACTGGCCTTACAACACTGTTACTTTGTTTTGAGAGCAAGGATAACAAATACACTGGCCTTAAACTGTTATGTAGTATTTTTGTGAGGGAGGATTTCAAATACACTTGCCGTACACTGTTGCTGTGTTTTTGTGAGGAAGGATTTCAAATACACTTCTTGCCTTACACTGTTACATTAAGTTTTTGGGAGCAAGGATAACAAATACACTTGCCTTACACTGTTACATTAAGTTTTTGGGAGCAAGGATAACAAATACACTTGCCTTACACTGTTACATTAAGTTTTTGGGAGCAAGGATAACAAATACACTTGCCTTACACTGTTACATTAAGTTTTTGGGAGCAAGGATAACAAATACACTGGCCTTACACTGTTATGTTGTATTTTTGTGAGGGAGGATTTCAAATACACTTGCCTTACACTGTTACATTAAGTTTTTGTGAGCAAGGATAACAAATACACTTGCCTTACACTGTTACTGTGTTTTTGTGAGCAAGGATTTCAAAAACACTGGCCTTACAACACTGTTACTTTGTTTTGAGATCAAGGATAACAAATACACTGGCCTTACACTGTTATGTTGTATTTTTGTGAGGGAGGATTTCAAATACACTTGCCGTACACTGTTACATTAAGTTTTTGGGAGCAAGGATAACAAATACACTGGCTTTACTCTGTTATGTTGTGTTTTTGTGAGGAAGAATTTCAAATACACTTGCCTTACAACACTGTTACTTTGTTTTGGGAGCAAGGATAACAACTTGCCTCACACTGTTAGTGTGTTTTTGAAGAGAGTACTATAAATTGGGACATTTTGGCGTGGCTAAAATTTGGCCACTTTGGTCACAAAATGAAGGGTTATTTTTTGGCAAGTTAAATTTTGGTCATATACAATGTATGTTTATATCATGTTTTGATATGGCCTACCATCATATCTCAGTCTTGTCTGTAAAAAATTCCAGGTGTTTGAAATATCAAAATATGAAAAAGTGCCAGTAGAACAGTAAGAATTCAGGCATCACATGGTATTTAATTTAGCTTAACACGTCCACAAAGTGTTATTTTAAACAATACCTTTGTTTGCTAATTTATAAAACACTGAAATATTTTTAAAAAGTACTGATAGAAACATTGTGTACATATTTTGGATGGTTTAATTTTGGCCATTTTAATAGGTGGCCAAAACGGCCAAAATTAACCAATGACCAAAATATTCCAATTTACAGTATATCAAATACACTTGCCTTACAAATTTACTTTGTATTGGGAGAGAATAACAAATACACGTGTTCATTTACTGTGTGTTTGAGAGAGGTTTAGAGTAAAAAGTATTCTCTATGTAGATGTATTTGTGAGTGTTTCTTAGCTTGTGCCTGTGTGTGTATGTGTGTGTGTGCACGCACACGTGTGCACCCACACATCTGTGTGTGTTGTAAATTGCTCTCCTCTTGTAAAAACACAAATTATGTGCATGTGTGAGAAAGAAAAGAGAGTGAGGTGGTTGCAAATTTAATAAACGTCAGAATACAAAATATGTTTCTTGATTTTAATGGTATGTGTATCATGTATGTGTGTTTATGCATATCATGTGTTTGGGTGAATTGGTCACTTTGTGTATACAAACCTTTCATGCATGTATATGAGAGGTAATAACAAGTCATCAGGGAGACGTATCTATACATGCTGCAGTTCAAGTTAGGACTGATGCATCATCACTAAGGCTATTAACACATACACCCCTAAAGACACATTTGGACTGGCCTAAATAATTGATGTACAGAAGATTCCATTTCTTTTTGAGGGGGGTTGATAAGTTAATATTAACTGACTGGTAACAAAAAATTCAGCTTGGGTCAATATTAAAAGCTCAAATTTTGACATTATAGTCTGTAATTTATTTGAACAAAAAAAATTCAATTTTTTAAAATTAAAAAAATAAAAACAATGATTCTTTACTTTTCAACTATTTTTATTTCACCATTCAGTGAACTAAGGGCACATTCTACAAAAGGTTCTAAAACCACACTAATGATATGCTTCCATTTTACAAAGAATAAGGACATGTGACTTATGAACAATTCAGGTGAGGTCTTTAATTAGGGTAGTGTTTATAAAATGGTCCTAAGTTTTGCTTTAGGGATTTGCAACATTTTGATAAAACGGGACCTTGAGATCTGACTTATCAACTTGGCTAGTTCATACATGACTTCTCCTTGTCTGATGTGACACAGTCTTACAGGTTATCTGTGTGAATGAACTTAGTATTAATTAGAAAAGATGATCAGTTTTTTTGTCGCTAAGTTCCGCCATGAATATTCTATCAACTGGACGTCACAGTAGCTATACGTGAAGTACAATAAATTTTTACCAGTATCATGGACTTGTGCCAGTGCAGTAAGGATTCTTTAAATTATCATAGCTACCTTGGCAATGAACCTCATCATGGCTACCTTGACACTGACCTCATTTTCAAGTCTCAGCTTAGAGATCAATGAATTTGACTCTTTATGCCAAACATGTGACAGAATGTTTATTAAATTTTTAACTCATCAACCTCTGAGTCACATTTGGACCCGTTCATTTCAAAGAATAGTTAAGTCCACTCCCACAATTCAGGGGTGCATGATTTAGAATTCAAATTTTGTAATAATTTTATATGCAATATTAACTTGTTCATTCCTGAATTATGATTTTAGATCATACTATTTATTGATTTGGGAGAGTCTAAATTTGAGCACAGGGGTTGTTGAGCCTGTAAGACCGATATCCTTGACTGCCAAGCTAACACTAGCTTTCAATTACCAAAGACGATGCATGTTCCTCAGATCAAGATGTTATATCAACTTGTCATGAGAATGTGTATGCTGTATGTGATTGTATTGTGTACAAGTAGAGAGTCACTGTAGTCTTTCTTACTCACCAGCCCCTGAAAGACAATGAATTCTTCTGTAAATCAATGACTTGGACCAGTTCAAATGTGTCTTTAGGGGATCAATGAGTTAATAATCACAAATCTAGTGACCAACAAACATGTTCTGTTAGCCTAGTCAATACAGTTAAGCTTACAACTAAGAAACCACCCAGTATCATTTTCAAATATGATGACCCAGGATGATCTGTGCAAACAAGACAAAATAAGAGAGGAGGAAAAAAAATTGTAAAACAATTAAATGAAACAGAGGCTACATACACAACAATCTCTCAGCGACTTATATAACAAGTGATCCTAAAACTAACAACACTAGAATTCCCATATGCAGTAAATGATGTGCCAATTACAAGTTTCACATTATTTCCCCATTTTAATTCTATTTCATTTTTTTCAATATTGAGAATGAAAAATGCAGAGCTGGAAGGGAGATAAAGAATTATATTAAAAAAAAAATTTAAAAACACAAAACTAAAAGTAAAAAAAAATTTCAGTTGAATATTCAAAGTAGGTTTTATATATATATATATATATATATATATATATATATATATATATATATATATATATATAACCCGAGACAAGAAAACTTGATGTAAAACAGTAACATTTATGATGCTGGTTTATTTAATGCTACACTAATAAAGTTACGTATGATACTGGTATGCTCTCATACATAAATCAAGCATGCAGAAGTGGTAAATAGGTAAGACCAATCAGAGCACTGGAAAAAATATCACCAATTGACATATCAGAGCAATGGAAAATTATTGATTTGTTCCATCTCAGGAAACACTGATTATAAAGTCACTGGAAAGAAAAGGAAAAACTAGTATGATGAACTGTATCATCTGCGTTGTACACAAGGTATGAACAGTACTACAGTGGCTGTTAAATGCTAACATATACAAAATTTATATATATATATATATACGCTACATGCTTAAAAAAAAACAGGACTTCAGATCAGCTGACAGACTGGGAAATATATCGGTGAGCTGGACATGAATTGAAGATACGTGTTGAAAGGTTGATCTTTTTTTAACCACTCTTGTTTTATTTTCTATTTTTACTCAGCTTTCAAAATATGAGATCCTGTATTCATATGAAAACTAGAAATCAAAGATTTGCACAGAAATCTAGCATGACCTGATTTGTTAGGTCCGTGCAAAGTTACTTCAAGCTATAATAGAGCACAAGCATGAAGCATTTCTCTACTGAAAGCATTTCTTTTTTTTTCAATCGTGTTCAATACAAAAATTCTACAACAAATGAAAACTATCATTATCAATTTCTGTATATGCATCAGATGCATCACTTGTTTTTGAAGACTTTTTTTTTCAAATAGCTGAAAGTTATTGCAAAATGTCAAATTCAATTTGTGATTCATGAGTTATTTCCCCTTTTCTGCTCACTTTACAGTGATCACCCCTTTTTGAACTTTGACCTATTTACCACTCCTACGTACTTGATCCAGAGTTCCAGTTTTCTGTACTGCATTTAACATCTGTAACAGCAATGAAGCATATATGACAAATTAGTTACTGACTCATTCTTGTAACTCCAGTAATCTTATATCCCCTTCTACAAACAACAAAAATGAACATTCCTCTGCCACGAAAAAATAAAACAAAAAGAAAAATAAGATGAACTCCAAGATATCACTGATCAGGGTTAAAACAAACTTTTTGGGACAGGGTCCCATTGGGAATTTTATGTCGCAATAGGTAAAATTAGGGGGAAATGTAATTACAAAATGTATGGTCATTTACATTTAATTCATCAGAAAAAAAGACACAAAACTTGTTCTTCATTTAGTTCTCTTATTTAACTGACAACATGGTTTTCATCAGAAGTTCATACATGTACTTAATAGTGAATGTGAACAACATGGTGAACACAATTGGGAAATTTTTACTCAAAATTGGGAAAAAGATAAAAGATTTTGCATTGGGAATAGGGCCTTTTACCTGCATGTTGATGATATTAATCCCTGTTGAAATACAGAAAGTATACTCTTGGGGACAGCAAAAAACAGTCTTTGTGACCAGGTGGTCTTTATACACAAGTGGGGGCTTCAGCAGGTTTTACAGTATATGGTTTATGGGTGGGGCTGTGAACGGTTAAAAAAATAAATTTCAGGGGGTGGGGCATGACCCCTACATAAGAAACATGACATATTATGATTTAGTGGTAGATATGTGAATAGTTTTCAAGACATCCATAAAAACATAAATTTAAGGGGTGGTAAATATCCCTCAAATACTGCAGGCCAATGCACATCAATTAACACTGATGCTTTACCCAAAAGTGACCTCCACCCAAATTTTGAGAAACCTAACACCATCATTAACTAAGCCAAGATGGAAACTTGACATTGATCTGAACACAATAAATTCAAACTAAATATATCCAAGGTAGCACCAATATTAATTGAACAGCAAGCCTGTAACAAATACTTAACATTCGGGTAAACACAGCAAAAAGTTTGCAAAGAAACCTAGCACTTTCAGAAACATTAAAAATTCAAGAAAAAAAAGGAGTCACTAGCCACTGAATTATCTTCAAAATTAATGTTCAACTTGGAAAAGGGAGTATTTTCTTCATCCTCTTCTATACATGGGCTCTGCCTTTGGTCATCAATGGGGGTCTATGGCAATCCACTGGTCTTATGGTCTATTGAATTTGAGGTTAATGGACACATGGTGTGTGTGTGTGTGTGTGTGTGTGTGTGTGTGTGTGTGTGTGTGTGTGTGTGTGTGTGTGTGTGTGTATGCCTATGCCCATACACATGTCTTGCCACCAGAAATGGAACTTAAAGTCACATTCCAGGGAGTTTCTGTATGACTCAAAGATTACTCGTATATACTGTAAATTTCATCATATTTTTATTTAAAGTTTGGTATACTATACCAATTAATTATTTAATTAATCACAGGAAACACTCAGAGTGCAGATCTAATAATAAACTCTTAAAATAGTATGGTAATGAGGAGATTGAAAATGATGGCATGAAAACCAAAACAAACTGTCAATGATGAATAGCCTAATCCAGATCCAGCACATCATTTACAAGTCTGCATAAATCTTACATTAGCCTATGCTGCATCGATTAAACCTTGTTAATCAGGCCGAAATTCTGTTTCAAATTTTTAAGTTATTTTGTTGGACTGTTGTACTAATATGGATTTGTCACCAAATGCCAGTGAATGGCATCAAATTTTGACCTATGCTTGGCTTTTTTGGCCATTGAGCAGTGAAGGTTCTTTAATGCTGACAACTATTGTGACACGGGACCATGGTTTTTACTGTCTCATCTGATGGACAGGAATCTGACCTGCGGTTGGCTGGACTCTAAACTCATGACCTCACGATCAAGAGTCAAGCGTTTTACCGACTGAACCAGGCAGGCCATCTGAAGTTCAGACATCAAATTGTTTCATGATATAATTGCAACTAATTGAGATGTGAATTCCTGGTACTCACTTTCCTGAGACTGTTGACTGTTATGTATTCAAAAGAAAATCTGATATGCTTGCTGCTTGGTTGCCGGTAAAGCAGTAAAAGCATGTGACATACCATATAAGGAAAACACTTACCAGTACTACTCTTCAGATTGTCAGCCAATCATATCTGAAGCATAGTGAAGTTTTCCTTATATGGAATGTCACATCTTTTACCGAAGTAAAGTTTCAGATTTCCAATGGAATTTGTTAATGAAGTATATACTGATACAACATCAACGATTTTTTAAAAGAGATTCTAATTTCCTTCTGTGTTAGGAATGGTTTTCTAAGGAAAATGTCAAATATTTCACCTATTACAACAACGCTCTTTATTTTTAGCCAGTCAAGTAATGTGTCTTTTACGAGGTATTTCTTTATAATATATGAACTAACCTGATACAACATATCTCCGAGGAACAAACATGGTTGTTACAACATGTATAAAGAGGGTTTACCGTATAATTTGGCTTCTGGGGTTTATCTAAATGATTTATTATGACAAACTGAACCATCTTTCAGTCATTCAGTGCAGGCCAGTTTGGTATGCTGGAGGAAAAAACCCAGTTACAATGTACCCTGAAAAGAACTGCAGTGCTCCACACTAGATGCATTTTTTCACATTTTACACAATAAAAATCAATGGATAGGATATACAAGAAAATTAAAATCCATGTAAGATATTCAACACAATTCAAATCCTAAAATTATACATGCAGAATCTGATCCAAACACTAATTCTCCAGAAGAACCTGTTTTTGGAACTGATAAAGAAAAAAACAAGATAAGCGTGCATTTTCTGAATGGTTCTTAGTCAAAGAGTTTGTTAATATCCATATACATATAAAAAGCGTACAATCCTTGTAGTGATAATGCATTTTTGCTGACCTAGATATTACTTTACGTCTGCATTGAGGCAAAATGTCTACAACAAAACCTTTCCTCAGTTTCTTGCTGACCTACCGTATAGATGTTTAATTTCACGGGGAGAAAATTTCGCATTTTTCTGAATGGATCTTATTCACAGGTATTAAATTTTGCACATGATTGGTTACGAATTGGCTTTCTGATACTTCATAAGGTATTTTATTCACAGGTATCAAATTTCGCAGAATTTTCATTGGCCGCCAATATAGTGAAATTAAATCCCCCCTTGAATAAAATCAACTATACAGTATATGTTCCTCCTAAGATTGTATAATGTATAGTACAAAAAAGCACTGATCATTGATTAGCTTAGCAAGAAGTTAAAAAATAAATGTTAATTTCATTTGTTATCATCATGAGGTGTTTATACGTTGATCAACAAAAAATCTTTCACATCTGGGTCTGAAATTTAATGACCAACTCTATTTACAAAGATATTACAATTTAAAAGCATGGACACCATACATCCTGTTGAACACCTATCATTCACCTCTAAAGACACATTTGGACTTGTAAGTAATTGATTTATGGAAGTTCATTGTTTCTCTGGGGTTGAGAAGTTAACTTTTCTTGCACACTCATTTTCAATCAAAAGTTTAGGTGCCAAGAGTTTATTTAAAAAAATACAGAGAAACACTATGTACAATGCAATTTTAACACTTTTTCAAATGGAAACCAGAATTGAAAAATGCCCAACTGACAGACATTTTGTGGGTAGGAAATCCCCACTGCAATTAGGAAGTAGTGGGTATGTACCTAAATGCTACAAAAATCAACTGGAGCACTGCAAAATGGCGGCAAAAATAAAGGAATGGCGACAAAAGAAAAAAAAAAAGAACCAAGCGTGATCCGCAATCACCCCTAAAACAGATCCTGATATTCTCGTACTACATCTTATGTCAATTTTACTCCTCTTTTCCAATGTGTTGTCACATATCAGAGATCTTTTTCCAAGGTCAGGTTACAAGTATCGTACACACACAAGAGCAGTGACAGAAACGGGGTAAATAATCTCAGTGTACGAGATTTTTCAACAGACAACATGAGGCATCATACACTTACCTTCTCTTTTCATTCCCATTGCCAAACACTTCATATATCTACAGTACTGACAGCGGTTTCTTTGTCGTTTATCAATGATGCAATTGCGATCATCTCTGCAAGCGTAAGTGAGATCTTTCCGTACTGTTCTTTTGAAGAATCCTTTACAACCTTCACAACTATTATAAAAGAAAATTACAATCTTGATAATGGTTAATGTACAACTGCAGATATACTCAGATGACAAAAAAGTCATACACATACTTTGCAGAAACATAAATCATCATATATGCAAACACTTTAGGTACATTGAATCAAAACTGAGAATAGAATGCAGAGGTCAACAATGAAAAATCGCTGTGGATTCAAATGCTTTAGGAATACAGAAACTGAGAATAGAACATATAGTATGTAACATTTCAGATAGAATTCCAAGCTTTTCCAACTTTGGTGGGGTTTTCTATCCCTTGTATATAGACATACACAAACAACATAAAAATGAACCAAGAATTATCTATATAACTTCAATCATAACTCAATATACATGTATTTAGCAAAGACAAGGTCATTGACAAATAAAAAGAATCTAATAAACTTGTAGAAATACAACAGCATTAATTACAGCTTTAACAATAGTATATGCAGCCTTTTTATTCAATTTTATAAATACCAAGATCAAAGACTGAGAGGAAGGCATATCAATTTTGTCTATCTGTTTGCCTCTTCGTCTGTCTATTTGCAACTTATTTGTTTCCGTAACAATTTCTTTTCTAAAATTTTAACCATGTCTGGTATAAAGATTTACATCAAATATGGCCTATGATGACTTTTATTATGGCCAGGTTTGGACAATATTTACCAGAGAAATAGGACATTGCAACCTTTATAAATGACTTACTTCTCAAGAGTATCTCAAACACATATTGTTTTATCTTACTTTTGTACCACATGAAATTCTCGAAGCCAAGCGGAAAGTTTGGTTATCTCCATTTAAAACAGAAATTACTGAAAATGTTGGCCTTTCAATTATTTCAGGAAATTTCTGTTAAAACTTCAAGGCTGCAAAGTTTAAATTTAAAGTGGTGTACAAAAGAAAAAAAAATATGGTAACCTGTAAACGCCATAATGTTTTCCAGAAGCACGGTCACCACATATCGCACAAATGTGTTTACTGCTTAGGGTTGTATGTGGCATGTGTGGGTTTGGCGGGGATGCAGCAGAGCCTGGAGATCCAAGTGACATCATAGATGGAGAGGATACTGATGAAGATGGTGAGTGGAGACCAGGTGAATGCATGGGCTGTGTACCCGGTGACTGTTGTGATGGTGCTGACATGGGGGGCATTCCCTGTCCATAGGAAAAGAAAGACTGCTGTGAATTGACTGCCAGTGAGGAAATGTCTGGTTTTATGTCCTGTTGACTGTTCATTCCTCCCATAGAGCTGACTGGCATATGACCAGACATTCCCAATCCCCCAGGACCTGACGTCATACCAGTGTTACTACTGACACCACTGTCTATAGAGTCTGAAATTACAGAAAAGAGAGATTATACTAGACACTCAAAACTCACAAGAATTAAGTAAAACTACACATCACAACTTCACAAATCATTATTTTCAACGTGCATCTACCAAAATGTGAAAATATTCAAAACCTTTTTGAATGCCTGTCAGGCTTTTTTTAATGACAGTCCTTAGTTGTATAAACCTGTAAATTAGTGATTTAACCCGTTCACCCCTAAAGACACAATTGGACTGATCTAAGTCATAGATTTACAGAAGGGTCCACTGTTTTTCAGGGGCTGACATGTTAATGCAAACAACTAGATGACTTCATGTGAACAAGGTATAATAATATTGCCATGTCCAATAATTAGAAGGTCTAGTAATTCAACACACTTTATACATGTAACTGTAAAACACAGTTGTCTCATTTACCTCCTTCAAAATCTGTTATCTGCTACAAATACATTGTAAACTAGCCTCAATTTGATAATCATACTTAATTCAATAATTGGTGACCTATTTGAAAATCTGACACCAAACATTTACTGAAAAATAAGTCTTCCAGACACGAATCCCTTGATACATATATATATGATGGTAAACCCAGTGCACAAAGGTCAAGCACACCAGACAGTAGACTGTTCATCATTTGTGTAATATAAACATGTATATATTAATTTCCATGTATTTAAATTAAGTGATTCACTTCTGTGATTGACATGAAAATGTCTATTTTTAAGCAGATATACAATGTAAATATATGTACATGTAGATCCTATCTATGAGTCTACATTGTAATTTTTATCATATTCATGAAATACAGGTATTGTCAAAGCTGTTACAAATATCTGTACTTTATACAATGTATACATGTGTACTTTATACAATGTATATAGTGATTATAACAAATGTATACATGTGTACTTTATACAATGTGTACATGTGTACTTTATATAATGTATATAGTGATTATAACAAATGTACCAGGGCTCAACACTAAGGCACGTCCGACCGACCCTGACTAGTAAAAGATTGGTCCGGTCTAGTTAATTTGTGTCAAAGTAGCCCGACTGGTCGGGTTAAAAATATCACTTCAAATAGAATGAAGATCTATTATTAAAAAAAATGTTGTAAAAAAACTATTTTCTTCTTTTTGTAATTTATTAACCGATAGTGTGACATGTTACATATATTTGTAATACGCCCTCTGGTGAGAGATTGGTATATAAAATAACCGGGAAATTGTAATATTACCAGGAAGACGCTTAAAGCCACTAGAATGACACATAAGATTATGTTTTCGTATCTGTGAATTTAATGTTAAACCTATATTATTAACATTTAAAAGTAAATTATTCCTAAAAATTTTCATTACGATTAATTCTATGGACCCGCAAACATTCAGACTAAAGCTTCGGTCACACAAGTGCGTGCAACTTCATAGCCTAACCTAGGCATATTTAAATTTAACTGGGCATATTTTAATTTAAGCCGGCATATAGAATGGTAACTTTTCTTTTTTGATAGTTTTGTTTGATGTCACGATATCTCTAATAAAGCAGTTACGATAACTTATCTGATACACTGAGTGACTGACGACGGCTTCTTTATGGAGGCATATACAAGGAAATCAAACGGCAGAACAGAAATCAGAATTTATTTTTACAATAATAAGTAAACTTACATACATACTTGCTTCTTGACTTCTATAAATAAATTGTCACATTTGTTCTTGATAAAATTATAAATCAGTGGAACAAACAAATCAGCAATAAATTGAGGATAATTTACACCACTATATGTATATTTTATACTGTAACAAAAATATACTTGTATTCCAGTCCTGTTTATAGGCTTGATACTCTAGAGATTATATGGAATAATATATAAATCATTAATTTCTTTTTATTCTTATTTGTTTTTTATATTGTTTAGTAGCTACAAAATGAGACATAGATATGCACAAGTCCTCTGCCTGTTGTCGAGTTCTTGGGGCAATTTATCATTTTATGAAATTAATATGTGAGCTATATTTTACCACTTATATTAAAATCTCTAATATAGCGTACCCTAATAAAGTAGGATATGAAACTCTTTTCTGGGAAGTATCTATATATATATGATGTAACAGAGGTCAGGTCTAGTGATGTTGAGGTCAGGTCTAGTAAAATTTTCTGGTACTGTACTCTAGTTCTTTTTAAAGTTAATGTTGAGCCCTGTGTACACATGTGTTTATATATACATGTATACTTTGTACAATACATATATATATATATATATATATATATATATATATATATATATATATATATATATATATATATATATATATATATATATATATATAGTGTGTACATGTGTACTTTATACAATGTATATAGTGATTATAACATATGCATACATGTGTACTTTATACAATGTATATAGTGATTATAACATATGCATACATGTGTACTTTATACAATGTATATATAGTGATTATAACAAAGTCTAGCACTGTTTTAAGCCTGATTCAACAAATTTCCAGTCATATGGCGGAGACCAGATTTAAATGGTGAATGAGTGAACCTGGCAACAATGTACCCAGGGAGAGACTTGGAGTACTTATAATTATACTGTTACAAAATTCACATTGTCACATTGTCATATAGTAACATGTAGCTACTGACCTACAATTGTACAAGTACTGGTACAATGTAAACACTGATCATAGTACAAAAGTTAAAGACAAGTGCTGCTGTATTCTGTTAGGGAAACTGTCAGCTGCAAATTCACATACATGTAACATGGCGGGTTGGGAGTAACCTTTTCATTATCATATAAAGGTCAATTCTACCGGTACTCACTTCTCAGTTAAGACAAGCTTCATATGAAAAGTGTTTTATTCATCACTAAATACTCTTTGCTATGGTGACAAGTACATTTGTACAAATGATCAGTCTTGCCAGTGTTATTATACATGTAATTTCCCACTTAATAAATTTACCGTTTAGCTGGTTTAGCTGCATTTTCGGAAACAACAAAGGAAAATCCATACAACTTTAAGCATCACTCAATCAAGACTTCTTTGCCATAGTTCAGATGAAAACCATGTTGTCAGTTAAAACGTTTTTATCTAGGTTAAATGAATCACAAGTTTTGAATCTTTATTTTTATGAGTTAATTTACCATGGTTACTTTTTCCAGTTTGGCCCATTGTGATGTAATAATCCCAACTGAAAAGTTACAGGACCCTGTCGGTAACCCTTGATTAACAAAAGCCAGACAATCAAGACAACACCATTGCATTACAGGCCTTTTTCTATAGTTTCCACAAGCCGAAATTCGGGCCCCATTCCCAATTCAAAATACATGTGTTTTTTCCCCAATTTAATAAAAAAAAGTTCCAATTTGGCATACAGAATATGACCATAATGAAAATTATATTATTCTGAAGGAAATGCAGTGAAAAAATAGAATCTACTGCATGTGAATTTACATGTGCTCTAACTATTTTTCCCAATTTGACACAAAAGGCTTTTATAAGTTCAAAGCAAAGAGGACTACCTTTTATGTACAGTCAACTCGTGTTATAACAGCACTTGACATAACAGCATTTTTGGTTAATGGCAGAAATTTCATTAGAAGGAATTTATATCCATGTTAATTTGTTTGATATAACGGCATATTTGGTTTCCGACTCCGGCAGTGATTTTCCGGAACAAACATGCATTTTACCTGTAAAAATTCCGCAAAGCATCAAACATGAAAAAATGTTTTAATTTATAAAATTGATAAAATGTCAAAAAATTTTTATTTGTTGTTATTTTTTTTTTTTTCATTATATAACGGCAAAGCATTCAAAAATGCCTAAAAAAATGTTCCCCGAGCCGCCATAAAGTTTTTTCTACCACGATCAAAACATTTTTGATATAAATAGTAAAAATAACAAGTTAAAAAAAATTTTATTTGTTGTTATTTTTTTTTTTTTCATTTATGTAATAAAATAATACTGATCTGACCCTTGGACCCCTGGGTCGGGGAACAGCAAACAAACATATTTTTATGTTTGGCCTAGGGCTTTAACAACGAAGGATGTTCATGCAAACTTATTTTGGCGTCAAGCCTGGAAATTTAATATAACAGCATATTTGATACAACGGCAATTTTACTGGGTCCCAACTTGGCTGTTATAACAATAGTTGACTGTACAAGTAAATGCATTTAATGTATTAACATGTACAAGTAGCTGGTGATTTATTCTAATTTTTTGTTATTCTTTAATTGTACAGATACATGTAGTTCAAATACCACTTAGAATCTGTCACTATATATAGGGGACATTACCAACTAAAAGTAGAAAGCAAGAGCCTATTTACCTGTGCTATAAAAAATTACCTACCCGATGATGATGGTTCTTTTGATTATATGAATCAACATATTAAAATCTAGGTATGGTATATAGTAACAGGGGGAACCTTTGCTCCAAGTCTGATCTAAAAAGATTTACACCTTTCACTTCATTTGTTGAACTACGCGATACACAGTGAACTCCACTTGACTTTTAATGAGACTGTACTAATTACTTGTAGTCATGTACATGTTATACAGGGGTTTTCCAAGGCCATTTTGGGGTCTGGTTACAGGACCCATTCCCAATGCAAAAATGGACTATATTTCCCCCAAAATATGCAAAAATTCCTAATTTTTAATGTCAAAATAAAGTATAAATTATTTTTTAACGAAACCTTCAATAAAGTTTTTCTGTTTTAGTTAGAATGTCATATATTTTCCTGATTTTCTCAGACCCTGGATCCAGAAATTAGGAGAAAGGAAATTCCCCGTTATATCAAGAATATACTGTAAATTGGGATATTTTGGCCAATGTTTATAGTTTTGGGCAATTTGGCCACCCTATTAAAATGGCAAAAAACTAAACCATCCAAAATATGTACACTATGTTTGTACCGTTACTTTTTAGAAATATTTCAAATAGTGTTTTATAGTAACAAACACGGGTATTTTTTAAATAACATTGTGTGGATGAGTTAAGCTTAATTAGCATCAATTCCAACTGTTTGTCTACTGGCACTTTTTTTTTTTTTTTTTTTTTTTTTTTTTTTTTTATTGTCCTCAATACAATAAGGATTCCTTTAGTTGAAGAACTCTGGAATCAACATATTACATTAATTACATATTATGTTATATCAAAGTGAATGTGCATACACAATATTATGGCTACATATTAGGTAAATGTGTGTAACATTACTGAAATACATCTACATAAGTACATACACACACATACATATACATATACATATACAAATATATGCGTATATGCGCACATATATTATACCCATATAAACACCATATGCACATATAAATATACACATACACACATAAATAAACATGTATATACATAACTAAATTTTTATGGCGCTAATATAAAACTTGTATACTGAGGACTTTTATATAGGGAGAGAAAGAGAGAAAAAAGGAGAAAAAAGAAAGATGGATAGAGTAAGAAAAGTTTAAAGAATTAGTCAGGTGTATATGGTAGTGATTTGCACAGGATGAACAAATGTATTTTATAATAGTATATTTGTAATAATAGGTACAAACTTTCCTCCTATATACAATTATTGTATTTAATAAATACATGAAATTTTAAAAAGTGGAAAACTTAATAGAAGTTTAGTACTACTGGCACTTTTTAATATTTTGATATTTCAAACACCTGGAATGTTTGACACAACAAGACCGAGATCTGATGGTAGGCCAAATCTAAACATGATATAAACATAAATGGCCAATATTTAACTGCCCAAAAAATAACCCTACATTTTGTGACCATACCGATAGTTGCCAAATTTTAGCGACCCAAAATATCCCAATTTACATATGTACAGTACATGTATATATCTCGTCCCCATGCATTTCTTACAATGTATATAAAACATGTACATACTATATGAATTTTCATAACAAAATCTGACCATAACAAGATATAAATCTATCCTCCTTCCACTATAAGTGTAGTTGACTACAGGCATGTACGCACGTGCACACACACACACACACACACACACACACTCACACACACAGTGTGTGTGAGTGGTCAAATCTGTATTGGGCGATCAGAGATCCTGTTAGAACTACATGTACATTGTGTACATAAGTACATGTATTTACTCACTGAAAACTGTTTATTTTTAGTACAACATAAACACAAACTGCAGGATCTTGACCTTCAGGGAATGACATTAAAATCAATAGTTTATTATATTATTTGTAATGTGCATTACCCTAAGAACTAACAGAACACACAGACATATACTGATACATACAGACACTGATAGATCATACCAATACTAAACATACTGATGTACAATCTCTGTAGATCTAAGTATTTATCAGTAGATTTCATGGTGATTGATAGCGTCCCATGTCTGGTCTCTTGTCAAGACTGAAAAACATTACCTCATTTTACGTGTATATACTGGTAATGTCAAGGCCACATCTAAATTCTGTAGTCAAATGACCATGTAGGCCTATAGTCCAATATACTATTGAACTAACTAACATGTGCAATTAATGCACACACATCACTGAGTTTACATGATATACATCATACATATATATGTACATTGTAATATATATTTCATACTTTGAAAATGATTTTACAACATAAACTGAACATATGGCATAGGATATGGGTTTTATTACTCAGCTTCAATGTCAGCCTGTTTATGAGCTTGATCAACAGAATGTGTCAATGGTCTGGAGTGTTGTTAGTCACGTTAGTATTAAGAAGAAGAGGTTTATTTACAAGAAAACTGATGGGTCATTGGTCCATCAACATGTGATCGATCATCTGAGGGGTAAATGGTCTAAAGGACATGGCCAATATAAACTGAAGTGGAATATCAATAATAATATAATACTGTAACAAGATATTTGTTTGAAAACCAGGAGTTGTGTTTAGTGTTTACAATACTCAATAGTTGATACAAATGACATGTTTATACATATATACGTGTGAAAGAAAACTCATCTGTGTATAGTTACATTTTGTTTGCTTAATTGCATCAATGAAAATAAAAAAATTATTACTTGCATAACAAAAGAGGCTTAATCATGTTGTCCATGTTCACACACAAACACACACACACACATCTTACACATACAAGCCCCTTTCAAAACACATTACCTTTCAATTCTTGGGTTTTTGTTAGGGCTGCAATGATACACTGTAATGATGATACGATACGTATTGTGATTCATACCTGATGATACATTACATTTATGATACACAGGAATAAAACAACTAAGTTGTAATAAGTCAATAATGACATCATTGCATTTCTGTGCACTTACTTTTAAAAATAAAGTTTTTGTTTCACAGATCCTGTTTATCCTGTTTTGTTTACTTTTAATGTCAACTAAATGAGATATATCCTGTTAAATAAATTAGTGACTACATTTGCACAGAAATATATTTGACAAGGAACATCATATTTTGGCTCTAAAATGTTAATTAATTTTCTGAAACCATCAGATTCCATCAAACTGAAAGGTCGTAAATAAGTCACAAGAAACTGAGCTATTGCCTTTGAAATAGCCTTGGCTCTCTGCAAATTGATTGACAACTTTGTGTTCACTAACAGTTGAAAACTACATTGCCCCTGCGAATCTACGATATATTTTAATTTTAGGCTTCGATTCATAATTAATAATTTATGTTTGGATGATGCCGTTTCATGTCAAATGACACGTTTGTGGTTTTATCAGTTTTGTAAGGTATATCCTGTTTCAAAGACAACAAGTGGTGCCAGTTTTTCAAACTTACATTGAGCCTCCTGGCATTTGTTGCTTTTTGAACCCCGAGTGAGCTCATATCAGTGACTTTGTTTACCGGTAAACCGGAAGTAAAGTAGACAGAGTCTAAAACAGGAAACGGATAAATCTGGAAAATATTGTAAGTGTATCTTGGCATAAAATCAACGTACCGTGTATCGTACCGAAGGTAAAATACCGCGATGTATTGTAGTTCCGTATATCGCTGTAGTACTAATTTTTGTAGACTCACGGAAAACAATCAAAACTTAATGTACATAGCATTGCATTATTCATGTGGTTGTTGTTGTTATATTGTTGTTTAACTTCCCACTCAAGATTCTTTCACTCATATGGAGACATCACCAATGCTGGTGAAGGGCTTCAAAGTTTGGCACTTATGGCCTCAGAACTGTAGACAAATATGTAGAACCCAGACCAGGAGTCACAAGTTTCAAACCAACATCTCCATCTTGTGAGACCGAGGCTCAAAACAACTAGTGACTGCAGGCAGGAAATGGACAATTTTGAAGCTTGAATTGAAGGCAGAACTTATATAGTATGTACAAATGTACATGTAGAACTAGAATGTTTGTACAGTACAGCTCAGGTGTTTTGTAGATTTTGCACAAAACACAGTGGGCATATCACCTGAAAACACTGTGGAAATCCAAGTGGTTTTCTGTGTAAATGTTCACACCTTAAAGGTACAGGTATACCCCCTGGTGTGATTCATTGCTTTATTGATGTCATCCCACTCTACAGGTAATTTACCTGAGGAACAGCACTTACTCACTCAGAGATGCTAGATTTAACTATTACACTTTTATTTCAATGTAAATCAGTATTTTTCTCAAATGTATTAAAGGGGTTTGACATGTTTGATGGTGATGTTTTAGCTTATTTTACAAATCTTATTTTGTAATCTTTAAAATTTATATTAAATCACAGACGTGTAATCTTCGTCTAATTAAATTTAATAAATAAATCATAATTTATTCAAAATCCGGGTGAACTACATATATTAATTTATTACGATCCATGCGAATTTTTTTTTAATGATATGTAGTCAACAGCTTTGGGCGCACCGGCACAAACTTGACTTCGATCTGGATTCTACAATTTATTAATGATGAATAAAATCAGTTACATCAGTCACCATGATATTTTGGTGATGGGTAAATACAGATACGTTGCTAAAAACTCAACAGAAAATGACGATATTTCCTAATTTTCTCTCGGACTCAACGTTTTTAATCCGCCTGAAAAAAAAACTGCTCGTGCTAAGGGGTCGGTTACATTCTTCCTTCTTGAAAACTTTCTATCTAAAAAATGACGGAAATCTTCAATATTTTAATACAATTAACTGATATTATGAGCCGTAAACATAAATCATTTTCCCGGCGACCCGAGTCATGAGTCGTGTAGGCTACAGCATACATGGTACAGGTAGATCACGTGATTCTCGGAAGGGAGAATATGGCGGTACATCACTCGTAACTTAGAACGACTTCGGCGCGTGGAAAATCGAGTTTTGTATTTTATATTACCAGATATTCGAATAAGCAAAACATAGATATGATTTAATTTATAAACTCTGTGTTTCTTTCGACGACAATTTCGACTTTAGTTCTCGGAATGACGATGTCGGCGGTCGTTTTACCAGTCAATACTCGAATGACGGTTGTCAATTTCGGCGCATGAAAAGTCGAGTCCTTTACTTTATACGAACTTATAGATGCACAATAAATATATTCAACTGAGAAAACATTGTTATGATTTTATTTAATTTTTTTGTTTCTTTCGACGACAGAAATCTCACATCATGACAAAAGTTGAAATAGATCTATGTTATACATCATCGGACTGTAGGCCGAGAAGTCCAACGTCGTCACATTTAGATTTTTTGATTTAGCGAGTAATTTATTAATAATAAACGAAAATAATATATTGTTTTAAAATTTCTCCATAAATTCATTTAAAGTAAATGTAGAGTAGTTTGTTTTATTTTAACAATCGTATGTATACAGGCCTAGTACGGGTGCTAGCTAGAATCTGACATGTAAATAAGTAAAAAAAAAAAAAAAAAAACCATATACACGTAATATCAATAATTTCTTTAAAAATAAAAACACAATTCCACAAACTTTTATTTGCCTGTTAGTAAGACCCCCCTTTTTTGATAAATCTAGTGGACATCGTTTTACAGGTAGATTATCGATAAGACAAGTCAGTCAGTATTCACGCCTCAGTGATTTTTGCTTCTCTCCCGATGAGATGAGAGGTGCCGACAAGTGTTGGCTCACAATATTTTATGACCCCTTATACACAACCATGGGACAAAAAACACAGTGGTTTTTCAGATTTTCCACGGGGCATCTTCCCACTGTGATCCGTGGAAAAATTACGAAACACGTGAGCCGTACTGTATAAATGTATACATAAGGTAAATTATACAAACTCAGTATATTTAAATATTATACAGCTTAATTTATAAAATTTGTAATCAATCCATGATCAACCAAACTGTATGTGTGAAAGACAAATACATAATTGTTCAATTACCATTGTGTGTAACATGTAAACATCTACCTACCAGTATACTAAACACTTTGCTTTAAAGACATACCAGGTAAACATGCACGCCTTTTCATGTGAAATGAATTTACATGTAGCCAATGATACTACTACTAAGTATGTTGGGTAAAGTATTTGTATACTTGTACACTGTGTAATCGTTTTATTACATGAACCCAGGGTTCAAAATTAGCAGGAAGTACTTTTAAAAATTGAGTAAAATAATTCAAATTGGAAGATGATTGTACAATGTAAAAGAAATATATAGCGAGTGGCAATTTCTAGCATATTTTTACTGAAGCATGCACTTTGAATCCATGGAATGTTAGCCATAATCTAGTTTGCATTGAAAAAAATTACTACGGGTTAAAATACCCTAAATTTGAAAAGCTCTCTACAGTAACATCCACATGTTATTACATGTTACACTTTCAAGATATAACTTCTGTACATTTTCACAATAACACACGTTTGTTATTTTCTGTAATAACTCTAAAGGGTTATACCCTGGGCTGACATATATATCAATGTATTTTATTTTTTTCTTACAACATACATGTATGAATGTCTTACTGGTAATTTCACACGTTTTTAACCGCCGATATTACTGTTATAAGAATCCTGTAGACCTGACATTTGTAGTCAGTAGTGGCACATACATCATTGTTCTTGTCAAAAAACATTGATTGTATGATGGTGGTTTAAATAAAAAGGACGTGTGTGTTTTGCCTCCTGAAGTATAACAACCACGGTACTAAAGCAGCAAACATCTTCAGCATTATGCTTATAATCAAAGTATGCCCATACTTTGCATTTTAAAGCAGACAACTTTCTGTTTCGAAGATCAACAACCGGGCAGAAATTAACAAATTAAAGGTAATTTACTGAATGCACACCAATACCAACTTTGATTTGACGTCATCCTGAACCCAACATTTTATAATTATAACTTGTATCGGACGGTCAGAGTATTGATATACAATCAGATATCGATATGTACCGATATATTAATACACCCCTAATGTACAATAAACTAAATGGGCCATGAGGCTCCCATCATGATCATTTGCTTCATATAATCTGGGTTAAAAATGTGTTTGGAGAGCTTCAAACTGTATAAGAAAGTTCAACTTCTTACTGATGAAATCTGACACTATAGTAATTGAGTAATATCAAGAAACTGTGCGTGCAAAGAAGCAAAAAATCCAGATTGGCAGAAACAAACTTTACTGATCATTTGAACCAATTATCAGATAAATTTAACTTGATTTTTGTAAAATTTATCGATTTTGCTGGTAATTATAAGACCAACAAATTTCAAAAACTTTGATAGTAATTGAAGAAACTCATTTAAAGTGTGAAAATTTAAAACTATTTCCTGGTTTATATCTTGTATTATATACAATGTATAGGATCGGATCCAACGTAATCTGTTCCAGGAATTTTTCATCCCATCAAATTGGGCCAAAATAAGGCCCCAATCCCAATGCAAAAACAATGCATTTTTCCCAATTTGCAGTCAAAACTTCCTAACTGTAGTCAAATGACAGTGAATTAGATGTGATTCTTGTATTTTTACATGTGCATTTCTAGATTTCCCAATTTCAATAAAAAGTTGCTAAAACTCCAATTCAAAAGGCCCGGGCTCCAATCCCAACAGAGTGTGGAAAATCCCTGTTTTCATATCCTTGAAATAGGATAGGATTGAATCACCAAAAATGTTCCAAATGAATTCTGCAAACTGACAGCTTATATATTATAAAATAAATTACACCTTTTTTGCCATTCTATAAACTTTCATACTTTTCACAGTTATAATGTTTTGATTTTTTCATTGTTAGCCTTCAGTGTGTAAAACCAACTCACATACCTACCCCAACCAAAACCAACCTACACTACTCACACCATCCCACCCCCACCCCACCCACCCCCCTCACCCCCCCACCCCACACCCCCCACCCCTACCTCACCCACACCCACACCTCACCCACCCCACCCCCCACACATTCAAACCACACATCCACACACCACCACCCCACCAAACACCCCAACACAACCCGTGACCAGATTCTATTTATTCATATATTCATCCGATTTTCTTCAGATACATGTATTTAAAATAGCATTAAAGATCGGAAAAATTTCTTTCAGATACATGTATTTAAAATAGCGTTGAAAAGCATATGTATTTACATAATACATGCACTTTCCAATAAAAATCACGGCCTTATTTTAAAAATGAATATAAAACACATAAAAATCAGCCAACTTTAACATAGTCCGATCGTGTAAAGGACCGAGATCCCCTGACCGAATTACAAGTACATTTGATATGGCTAAAGAGTTTATCTGAAAGGTCATCGCATACGGAAATACAGCTGGATTTTTTAGGGTACGGGAAAACTTAAATTCTAATAAAAAAAATAACTTCGAAAAGAAGATCTTTAACGTTTTACATGTTTGATAATGTATATAGATCTGAGTCAAGAATAAATGAATGCGTATGCTTTTCACTATATCCAGAATATGAATGGGTATGGTTTCACACTTTCCCAAATACATGAATGGGTAATAGATAAAATACTGCAGACGATTCCAGCCAAAAATAATTGCAAGTAACCACCCCCCTGCCCCATGGACTGCGCCTGCTTTCATGTCGAAATAGAGAAAGCCATGTCTCGTCGATGAGAAGGGATACATAAAGGATGAGTCTGAACACATTTTATCATATTCTCGACAATAGGTCAGGGGTAAAAAATAATCATTGTGATAGCTTATATCGTTTAAACCACTAATCGAATGTCTGGAAAATCTGAAAATCCTCCTGTAATAATGTGAATATAAACACTAAGTCATTACAAATGCAGGAGTGTCAGAAGCTTTTTTTAGATTGGGGCAGCGAAGTGAAAGGATAATGAGAAAAAATTGTAATTTTAAACTACAATCTGCCATTTTATGTATCCGAAATTGAATGATCATCAATAATATTGATGATATAAGTATCACAATTCAGTGGAAGATCTAGAAAATTATCAAAGGGGGAGGGGTTGTGGCTGATGACACAGAATTATATTTTTAAAACTGTTCCTACATGTACAACTGTTATGATACAATGTTTACCTCACCAGAGGCAGGCTGAGTATTTAAAGTTGCAGGGGGCATGCAAATGTAGAATGTCTTCGCTGAGAGGAATAAGGCATGAAAATTTTGGAAAATTTGTTATTAATTTTCCAACAATTTATCTGGAAACAATTTACATTTTACATCTATTTTCTTTACTTCAGAAATGCACTCTCACTGCTACTGCCCAATTTCCTCCTGGTAAATGCTCATGATTCTAAGTGTTGGATTAATTATAAGGCAATATTTCATTTGGGGATCAGGTTTTATGCACCTTTCATAAAAGTTTTACAATTTGGGATCCTTTGGATGCATTTCTCTGCATCCAAACGCAAAAAAATGCCTTGCAATTTGCTAATAAATCACAATGATTATCATTCACCAAAGAAGGTTAATTCAGTAAAACGGAAAAACTTAAATTTGGGAGCCCGATGGGGTATTCTCTAGCTTCCAGACACAAAATCACTGTTTTCCCTGTTGTCCAGGGTACATGTATGAGACATTTTCAATTCACACCTCACCACTTTAATGGTATCAAAACCACTTGGTTGATAACATGCAACTTGTATTACCTGATTGCAATTTGATTTCATTTTCTAGATGTTTTTTTTTCTTTTTGTTTTTTTGCAAAAATTTTGGGCGGCAACTATCTCCCCTGAAATGATACAGTGTTCCAGCCAGGATTTGGAAAGGGCAGGGTGTTAAAAGTCATTTTTTGAGTGTAGGGCACTTTTAGTGCATAAATCAATTTTAAAACGGGCACTTTTGTTATTATGTTATAAAAAGACTAGTATATAAGTGAACATTAGGGCTGTGTACTGATTGAAATATTTTAGGGCTGTGTACTGATTGAAATTTTTCAGGGCTGTGTACTGATTGAAATTTTTCAATACAGTACGTATTGAATATTTGTTCTTTCAATACACAATCTTGATGTATTGTTCAAGTCTCAAGAGACAACAATTTAAGTTTAATTTAAGTATAATTAAGTTTAACTTACATTTTCTGTGTTAGAATTCTACATATTTGTGTTTTCTGTAATCATTAACAAGTATAATGTACTGTACTAAATGATTTACTGCAGAATACAAACCTATGAATGACCTATTGCCGACTACTAAAATTAGGTCAAATAACCAAGATTTTTTTTTCCTAAATCATTACAAATCTTAGATAAAATATCAAGTTAACAACAAAAGATAATATAAAAGATAAAAATAAATACATTGTTCATTCATTAATTTTGTTGAGTACGATTACTTTTGTCAGTTGATATAAATTAACACTCTTGTGGCACAAAACACTGATTTTAGACATTTCAGGTGTGTTGCCATGTTGCTGCTGCCTCTCAATGTGGCAACATCACAATTACAATTTACATGCTGTGCACATCGTCATTTACTTTCTTAAAATAATTCTGTGGTCGTCGACCTCGGAGGTGACATGGCCGCGGGAATACACATGGGCTCTATTTTCATTCATTTCATACAGATGCTTAAAACAAATTCAATGCGATTTACAAACATTTTGAAGACCTGTAATAAGACTGTCTTGTGTACCGATACAGACAATTTTGTGTATCAATATATTGAAAGGGGGTGACAGTACTAGTGATACCAGTATGAACCGATATATTGGTATATTGATTCCCTCCTAGTGAACATGGACCATTTAACGTGTGTATTATGGTAATAATACAAGTATAAATTACTGGTACAGATAATATTCTGAAAAACTGATTTAGAAAGAAATAAGTAAATCACTGACACAAACAGGCCTTGACCTTAATTTTTTTAACACTATGACTAGCTCCAGGCAAGCAGCTTACTCCTTGAATTTGGTTACCCGCAAATAAAAAATTTCCATAAGACTTTTAAAAGTCTAAGTAACAAAAATCACAGGATCTATCATTTTTGTTGTAAGTCCAATTTCTGTTGGAACTTTATTATTATTACTATTTTTAAAATGCGTTAATTACACAATGACTTATGTACAATGTATTATGTCAATATGTGTTTAAATCAGTGTAAATTACAAAAGTCAGTTTTCAGTTTTGTTATTTAAAATAATAGCTTTCCATCTTTAAGCATTTCCATTAAATTTGTTATTTACTATAACTAGTTTTTTTTAATTATTTACATGTTTGTTTATTGTTGTTTAACGTCCCACTCAAGAATCTTTCACTCATATGGAAATGTCACCAATTGCCGGTGAAGGGCTCCAAATTTTGGCCTATGCCATTGAGCAGTGAGAGTTCTTTAACGTGCCGACACCTACTGTGACACAGAACCTCAGTTTTTACTGTCTAATCCAAAGGAGATTAATTTTTTACCTACATTTAATTCAAAATGAATAATTTAATATTTCTACATGTATCATTACAACACTTTAACACATCCTGAAAGTCTAGTATTGGTTCTTGTTACTACATTGTACACGCACGATTTCCTCTTCCATAAACTGCAACCATCAATACACGATGTATTCTCATCTGTGACAATTTCGGCCATGAGGTAAAGACTTAAGAATTGAATTGTCAATAAAATAATTATTAAAGTTTATAGAAATGTTTTTAATTCAAAGCTAGGTATAGAAGGAAATATGGATCACATTCTAAACTTGAGCTTTTTACGTGAAGAATGACAAGATAGCATTAAAACACACTGTAACTTTTAGGAAAAAAATTATCATGATAAAAAATAATAGAAAGGGCATCGGGTGTCAGGGTCACTACAAAAAAGGCATCGGGCGCCACAACAAAAAGGGCCAGCGCTGCTCCCCGAGAAAACATTCTAGCTGGAACAATGTGATATATTATATGCAAGCATTAGGCCATAATCTTGTCTGAATGGGACTAATTCATGTACCATGTGATACCCGAAGCTTGTGTGGAGTTCCATCACCATTGGAGATACTATTATGGTACTATAACTCATTAACTGCAGTCAACACACGATGTGTTCTCTGAGATTTTCAGCCATGAGGTAAAGAGTAACACACTTAATTGTCAACAAAAAAATTATTTTAATTTGTTTATAATTGGTTTTTTGAAATGTATTTTGAACTACAAATAATCAACTTTTATCTAAATCCTTTGCTTGTTAAATACTAGAACTGGTGTTTACTTGCATTGGCGACTGGGTGACGGCTTATCTTATTCCCTATAGTTCGATTTTAAAGTACATCTACTGATGAGGTTTGAGGGATACTTACAAATGAAAATAATGAACTCACTAACAAGCATTCAATCGCTCTATTTACATATCTTTTCAAATTGAAAAACAAAACAACAGAATCGAATATCCCGCCTTAAACATGATCAGTCTCATGATGGAACAGTGAAGTTCAATGAATTAGATGACAATGCAATAATATTTTTAATGCTTCGTTTTTTGGGTATGTGTAATTACTACAAAACAGATAATTTGTCAAAATTTAAATTGCTGAAACTTGAGAAGAAAAAAATTAACATTATGAAGGAATAGGCCTACACAGTGAAAATGTTAGATATCGAAGTTTTATGAAATACATTGAGAAAATTAAAAAAGGTTCATTTACTTTTGTCACCATACTGAGTCCAATAATAAAAGCTTATGAATAAAATGTGAAGGGAATTCTATCTATTCGTTATTTGGTGTAAATACAGGTGTAGATCACCTCACCTTGTTTACAAAACTGCAGGTAGTTGGATTACAATATGCAACAAAAACTATAAATGAATGAAAACATTTCCTATTTCTAGCTTTTGGATCAAGTTGTGCCTTCATGGAAGTTCAAGAGTTCACCTCCAGGGCAAGGAAGACTGACCTAAACGCAAATTGAATGTCTGGAAAATCTGAAATTTCTCGTGTAATAATGCGAGTTTGAACACAGCAAATCATTACAAATAATATAAATGCTTACTGCACTAATCTTGTCCGAAGTACAATGTCAACAAATATGACAATGACTGGGTTTATAAAGTACATGTTACTCGTTCGAATTGAACTCTATACACAAGGTACGCTCAACCCCAAATTTTTCAAAATGGCGTCGAGACTGTAGCGGCCATCAATCTTACCAGTAACAGGCCATATTTTTAGCAGATGAAAACAAAACGGGGTATGGAAATGATGCAGTTACAAGGATAAGATACTTACCCATATCTGTATGGTCCATACTGGCTCGCGAATACGTAAAGAAGCCAGATTGTGGACAGGTTATTTATTTACAACATCAATTTCTTCTGATAAAAGTAAACTGACCCAATTTACCATAAGACCGACGGTGCGTCAATTTCCCACAATTCCATGTTGGCATTTCATTCATTGAATTTAAGATAGTGTTATTATAAGACAAATTAATTTGGTTCATATATTGATTTCGAGTGGAAATATTCGACAAAATACAACATAAATTAGAATTTAATTAATGTCACGCACTTTAAATGCTAAGATGGCAGAAATTCATGCTTAATCAAAGGTCCTATGTGATCAAGGTGAGTGTATCAGTGGGTCAGAGTTCAAGGTTTACCTTGGGTAACGTCAGGCTTATAATGTAGATACACAAACCACGAGTTGAGCGACAGTTCACCGAACTTTAAAGTCAATAACCTCGCATATTGTTGATAAAACTGTATTAAGGAAATCAGAATTCATAGAAAGCGGCGAGTGGCGTAATTTGATCGTATTACATACATAATATATCCACTGCATAATCAATTAGAGATGTAATCATGTATGCAGTGCTCATGAATGATCATTTGAATGGCGTGGATCCAGAAAAATGATATCGATTTTAGCTTTCATAAATACATTGTGTAGGACTGTTCTAGACTATGTATTTATTGAGAATAATTCATACACCTACATAATATTCTTCCTGTGGCGGATCTTTAATTCCAGCAACGTTTTCACAAGTGAAATTATGGTACGTCTAGGGTCTATGTAGTCTATACACAAATGCTAACTTCAGCCGGAAACTAGGCCTATATGACTAGGGTTTGGAAGTAAGATTGCTATTTAGGCTTACCAGCAAATAAATGCCTACACTGCTTAGTCTTCTTTTCAATTCATAATTATATGTACGCATATCGATCATTGACATCACATTTCCCCACCTCAATGTTTCTGTTAAACTTGATTGCATTTTCATGATATAGAATCCAGTATCAACTTTCACAAATGCATTCATGCGTGACAAATTAAGTTTATTCTGTTCACTTGAAGGACTTTAAGCCGTAACCCCCTTCCACCCATTGACGAATATTTTTTTTTATTTTTTAAAATTCTTATTTTGGTGTGCAATATAAGACAAAAAAGATATATACACAGGCATAAAGATTCTTAAATACTAACATATTTTGTGAAATTGGCTTCAGAAACCCAGGTTTGACAGTTGTTTAACTCAACCTAGGCCGAACTTTCTGCCCCAATTTTAAGCGATTTTTTTGGTAAAATCAGGTTTTATAATCTTAAATCTTAAAGACGGGACAGAGAGTTAGGCCTAAACTCAACCTTATTTTTTGTATTCATATGCATACCACACTAGACCTGACCTTATTTTCAAAAAATATATTAGAATATATTATTATGCCTGTGTATATCTCTAATTTGTTATTGTACATCAATGTAAGTACTTGTTTTTGTTGTTGTTGAAAACACAAGAAAAAGCGCCCCCGTATAGATTCCCCCACCAATTGACAGCACCTTCCCCCTTATTGCATGTTTAGCTATCTATCCGTTTCCGGTTCTATTACTACAAAGCTATCAATTCATACAAGCCAAAGACTAACAGATCAACTATAATTTTTGGTTAAAAAATATAAAAAATTGAAATCATGAAATCTGGTATTAAAATTAATTAAATACACTCAAATCTTTGTCGATTTATTTCATTGATACATTGTATAATTAAATTGAGAATAAGCAAAAGTTTTTGAAAACATTTCTCCGATTTGCTAATGTTGGATTTGCTTGACTAATACATAAACAACAATAATGTAATCATTATTGTACTCCGGTTTATGAACATTATACCAATATATATATATATATATATATAACATTACTCCATTTTAGTCGACTTATAACAAAATAAAAATGATATCAATTAATATCAATCATTAATAGCCAAATTTAAAGTCTGCTGGTGCAACGTGGATACCTCATAATTTCAACATCTGCAAAAAATATTTTACATTTTCAAACGTTTAAGAATATCATTATATTTACATATCTAGATTGCATTATGTCAATCAATTTTTAAAAGCACATATACATGTATATTCTATTTTGAAATCCGGAAACAAGAAGGGGGGGATTACGGCGTTTTCGAGATCCGGAATGGTTCAGAAATTACAACGCACTGATCAAATTAAGGGCAATTTGTATGGCACGCCATAATCACATTAATGAGTTAAACCTAGTTTTTTCTCAGATAAACTTAGTTTTTCTCCAGTTAAACCTAGTTTTTCTCCAAGTATTGTCGGTTTCGAGTTAAACATATTTCTTCTCCAGTTAATCCTAATTTTTCTGTTAACCCAAATTAACTGGAGAAAAACTTAGTTTATCTGAGAAAAACTAGGTAAAACTACCCGAAATGCTCATTAATGTTAATGTGGCACAGTTAAACCTAGTTTTTCTTAGTTTAACTAGTTTTTTCTCGACAAAAGTAGGTTTAACTCATTTTTGTGATTTTGGCGCAGTTAAACCTAGATTTTCTCAGTTAAACCTAGTTTTTCTCCAGTTAATGTGGGTTACAGAGAAAATCTAGGTTTAACTGAAGATAAAATTGGTTTAACTGAGAAAATCTAGGTTTAATTGATAAAACACACTGAAATTACAATAATGAGTTAATCCTAGTTTTTCTCGAGGTAAACATAGGTTTTCTCAGTCAGACCTAGTGTTTCTCTAGTTAAAGTGGGTTACGTGTTCAACCTAATTTTTCTCCAGTTAATCCTAGTTTTTCTCGTAACCACATTAACTGGAGAAAAACTATATTTAACTGAGAAAAACTAGGATTAACTGCGCCAAAATGATATTAATACTCATTAATGTGATTGTGACGCAGTTAAATCTAGTTTTTCTCAGTTAAACTAGATTTTTCTCGAGAAAAACTAGGTTTCACTCATTTTTGTGATTTTGGCGCAATTAAACCTTACTGAGAAAGTTAGGTTTAACTGGAGAAAAACTGAGTTTAACTGAGAAAAATTGGGTTGACTTAAAATGTGATTTTGGCGTGCCATAACTATGGTAACGTGAATGATTAAACCCCTTGATCGGAACTCTTCATATCCGATAGGATAGGTAAATGTAATGATCGAATTATTCAGGTTAGGCACTTTGGTTGCAGTGAACACGAATTTACCATGGAAGGTGTAGGAAATCAATATAAATAATAAAAAGCAAGTACTGATATGCAGTGCCGTGTTGTAAAGCGGATACCAGAGAGAAGAATAAGCCAGATAAATATCCATGGATGGACAACAATTCATTTAAACGAATTTCCCAATAAAAATATGAACCTACAAGTGAAGCCTATGACTGATACGCCCTCACTGTTACCGATATAAAGTAATATCAAGAATGTATACCTAGCCAACAACTCTAAGATATAGGAGAATGTTTACAAGTTAAAATATTTGTTGTAGGACCTTTTGTGTCAATCTGAACTTATCATTTATCAGCTGCTACGAAGACTACTGTAGGGTGCCCACCATTTTGTAAAAATATGCCTTACATTTTGCCACGAGGAGATGATGAAAGTCGCATGACAGAGAGTGATCTGTCGAGGGATCTCGGAAACGACGTAATCCTCGTGCATCAATTTTTGTCTAACTCGGCAATGACTCACGGACAAAAAAAATAATTGTGCACTCGGACTGAGATTTCGCCATCAATCCCTCAAAGTGGTGTTGAATTGTATTACTCTACCCTTCCCTAGTGAAAGAAATAGGGGAATAATTGTCAACAGAAGTTGTCAGAGGACAATGTAGCTCGCATGACAGCATTGTATCTCTAATACTCAACTTATGCAATTATGACTGATTTTTAAAAAGTAGGTCAAATGGCATTATCTAGGTCATGAGGTCATGGAACCATTTGAAAGGGCCGAACAGAAAGATTACACACGTAAAATATAAAAGCTTTACTCCTTATTATTCAAAAGATATAGCCTACCCAAGGTAAGGGATTTTTCAAAATTAAGTCCAACGACATCATCTGTTTCACATATAAAAACCGTAGTACTTAGACCTATTGCAAGGGTTACTCATAAGGATTGCGCCCGTAAAGTATAACAGCTATGCTCCCTATTGTCAAAATCCATAGCCAAGGTTGATGTTTTAAATAATAAGTCAAAGGTACGGTCTATGTCACGAGGTCAATGGTCATGGTACCATCTGACTGGCTTATCAAAAGGATTACAAATGCAAAATATCAATGTTATACTCTTTATACTTGAAACGTTATTGCAACAAAATCTAATGTCCTCCAAAGGGAAGTATCAGTATGCAAAAAAAAAAAACTCAAATTTCACATATTTTCGGTCATTTACTGGAGCTTTGTATTGTGCAGACCTAATACTATGTAACTGATATACATATTGTCGTCTTTCACTTGATAAAGGCCAAGTGGCCGAAAATTTGTGAAATTTGAGTGTTTTTCTGTTATTGCAACGGTTGGTCTTTTTAAGTAGGTCCAATGACATTATCTAGGTCACAGACTGGTAAAATGCCATGGTGTCATCTGCAAGGGCTGTTCATAAGGATTGCAAGTATCAATGTTTTGCTCCTTATATTTCAGAAGATATCGCCAAAGTTAATGTTTTTGAAAAGTAGCTCCAATTGCATTATCTAAGTCATAAGCTCAAAGGTCACGGAACCATCTGAAATCGCTGATCATAACAACTGCACACATGAAATATCAATACTTTAAAAGTTATAGCCATGAGTACAGTTTTAAAGTAGGTCATATATTATATAGTTCACAAGGTCAAGGTCATGGTACCATCTGAAAGGGCTGATCATAACGATTGCAGATTTAAAATTTCAGTTCTACTCTTAGCATTTTTTAAGATATACTTAGAAAGTATAAGGTCAATATAATTAGGTCAAAAGTCAAGTTACCTATGAATACCCCTCATCACAAGGAATATAGGCCTAGATCTACATGTGAAATACCAAAACCGTATCCTATATAAGTTAAATGATAGTCAAGGTTTTGTTTTTGTTTTTGTACACGAACGAAGCCGGGGTATGACATTAGCTCTCCGGACATTTTGTCCCTGCGAGCTAAAATTGTGTTGAGTGCACGGAGAAGTCTCACCCTCGTGAAAAGAATCTGGAGGTTGACAACAACAAATAGAGAATTCCATGACCTTTGAGTCAAGATTTGTTTATTTGAATGGTGCTTTATGCCACACTGAACAAATTTTCAGTTACATGGTGGCAGCCAACTATTAATGGTGGAGGAGATAACCCGGTTACAATGTACCCGGGAAGAGACCACCGCCTTCTGCAAGTAAACTGGTAAACTTTTTGACAAAATCAGCTAACGTTTCAGGGGAATTCGAACCAACTCTGACTAGAGGTGAGAGATTTCACGATTTAAAGCGCAATTTTCCACCACTCAGTCACGAAATCCCCTTTGAGTCTGAAGACAGTTGTTCCATTTCTTGCCTATTTCTAATCACAACATACAAAGCAATTACAAACAACCGCCACCTTACACGTGTCTACCTCTAACCATATCGGCATTTTACCTGGAAGAAAAATATACGGTACATTCTCATATATCCTATACAGATTTTAATTACTTTCCAGGTTACTCGCATTTACTCTTGGTTTGTTGTTTGCGAAGGAAATTAATATATTGATTTAATCACTGTGAAACTATAAGGGATATAAACAAGTATTCACCAAGACCATCATCGTCGTAAAACGATGAGATACCATAGATCAGCTTCAAATTTTATCAGGTACAAACTTCATCAGGTGCAAACGTCATGCAGAATGTGAGTTTCGATGCCCCCTTTCCGATCGAAGATCAGGTACATGTTTTCTGGTCAGCCCGATTGCCTTTCCGTTAGCACCTTATTTGATATCCGTCACTTTTTCCCAATTGGAATTTTGCTTTTTTTATTACGAAGATCTCGAATTAACACCAGCAATTCGGCGATATCTCCAGAGTTATAGCACTTTAAAACAAGAGGACCAAGGGGATTTAAGGCGCTCATCTGACAACTTTGGTCAATTATGAAACTATCCATTGATATTTTCTGTTTACGTATTTCCTTGTGACCTTAACCTTCAACCCCATGGCATTGAACATTTTCCTTAGATTTTTCGTATATGTTTGGATATAAAAAGTCAATAAAGTTTGCTTTTATTAAGTCAAATTGAAAGAAACAATCGTCTTGAGCATTATAACTTTGGTAATATTAATGGGGGGAAATTACGGGAGAGCAACGGACATTGGGCATAACTCATTTAGACTTTCCGTCCAGGTAATTCTTGAATGACTGAGGGACACAGTATTTTTTCCTAAGATGGTTGAATCATTATCAATAAAGTTAAAACACCACCAATCTCATCTATTACCAAAAAAAAAAAAAAATCCAAAACTGAAAACGTGCAATGTTTTACATATATTTACACCAAATGGCCGTTTAAGTTCATTATAGCTCCAGGATGGACATTACAGGGGTGGAAATTAGCAGTCGCCCACTCGCCCATAGCAAGTCATTTTCATGCTGGGCGAGTGTATTTCCTTTAGAAGTGGCCAAGGTGGCGAGCACAAGTTGCTGAAATATTTTATGACACCTGTGCGAAGTTCAGTAAATTTGATACGGTACTCTGTATTTTATACTGATATACATACAGGCATCATCGCTCATTTAAGCAAACTGTGACATATTTTCTACACAAAATCTACTATACTTTCCCAATTTCCTGCCCCCAAACCACCAAACTTGTCCTAAAAACTTTTATAATTTTTTTTTTCAAACCACAAATCCCCAATGACTGTAAAACAACATTATCTTCATGTCTGTAGGTATATTTATCGTACAGTAACTCACATGTTACCTCACATATCATGCATTTAGGTCTCTGAAGAAATTCATTTTCTTTAAACGATATTTATTTTGTCATGAATCAAAAATACTCTCATTAGTGTTTGATACAAAATTATGCTGTACTGTACTTGTGAAAAAAGACAATAATTAAAGAAACAATTAGAGAATTTTAAATTTCATTAATTTTGTAGATGATATTCTAAACAGAGGTCTGAAACTATCTTTAAAATAAAATCTGGGCCCCTGAAATTTGAGCTTGGTTAGTAAATTCTGAATCATAAGGGCCCAGATTGTCCGTGGATAAAATATCTTAAGCTCTACCCTTGACGTGCCATACATTTTGTCAAACAGTACTAGGTATATATCCTGCCTTGTTGATAATGAACACCCAATATTTTCATAACTTTACAGTATTTTCAAGATAATCTTAAAATGCACGTGGTATTGCTCAATTCAAACCCATGTACTTCGAATGTTACTGACTATTGACCCATGGTGCACAACTCACGGACTGGAAGGAAGACAAATAAAAAGCTATTCAACTCCAGTGTGTCTGTGGTCAGTGTCTTACTCTATGGCAGCGAAACGTAGAAGGTGACAAAGGACATCCTGGATATCTTGCTACATAAATGCTTAACTCATCAGTCCCTGTGACCACATTTGGACTCGCCCAAATCGATACATAAAATGGTCTACTATCATTTTGTTCAGGACTTAGCCGTTAAATTACACATGGAATTATTGTAGAGTTGTTATCCATATTATACACTCTTGAATTCTGAGGGTGGACTTTACCATTCTTTTACATGATTGAGACCAAGTGAGGCTTTAGTGGTAGATGAGCTAAAATGGACTCTAAAGATACATTGGCCACAGAAAGTGTGGAATGAGATAATGGTGAAAAGATTTGAAAAAGGACTAAAACCCACCCGTACCATCGAAAGGAAAAGGGGATGGAAGTGATTAGGACATGTTCTGAGACGATCTAAACAATAGATGCCGCCGTCGGACGTTTCAGGCCGGGGGAGGCATAAATCATGGACTTTGGATAAGCAGCAGGTCACACAAGTTATTTTGATAACCCAAAATGTAAATTAACCTTCAAGTGAACTTGAGTCACGTTTAGCTTTCACCATCCGCTTTCAGGTGACAGCATTTTATCATCAGTATTATGTTTATAATATTTGAACACATCAACTTGGTCTACAAAATGATTCAATGGAGATGAAATAATTTAGAGAAACATATTTACCCAAACGTTGACAAGATTCAGAATCGCAATGTGGTTTATACTTTCGTGTGGTTTTTATATCCCTATGTTTACGGATGCATTGCGTAATACATGTATAATTATAATATGCAATGGTGCTGACAGGTATCCTACATAAGGTAACATTAGTTATCGGATACAATCAACAACTAAACAGCTAGAAAACCTAAGTTTGGCTGCACAGTTCAGTAAAATGATACGCTAATCTGCCCTATATTTGTTAACCTTTTTACTCAAATAACTTGTTGTTTATTGTGTTTGAATTTGATTTAGTTTTCTGTTGATAGATCCAGATCTCACTGGTATAAGGCCTACTAAAGATTGACATTTAAGGGAACTCCGTCGACTTAGTCATTTAGATGAAAGTTTTCTTCATTTTAGATTCAACAAATTATTCGAAATTTCAGTTATTGTAACAGTTTTATCTTTAATATGAATATTCTTTACATGGTTGATACCATTATACTGTAGAATTTCGACTACTTCAAGAAACAAAATGTAGAACAACTTTCCTCGACATATATACGTCCCAGTTTTGAAACCGTTTACCATCTAGGTCATTCGTTCCATCGTCGAAACTGGATGTATATTATTAATACGCCTTCCGGTGATGGCTCTTATTGTTTCGTGGGTATTATATACCCTGTAGACACTACCAAATACCCGAGGAGATATCGTACAAACCAACCGAGAAAAGAACTTTGAAAACTTTGAGAATGAATTTTATTGGATGGTGGGTTGGCCAATGGTCTGAATGTTAAAGGGTGCATACTTATTTCTGCATTTCATTTGCTCAGGTAAAGCCTTGCAAATCAAGGCCTAGATTACACAACTATCGTTTTATCGCGCAAAAATAACGCAAAAGTCATGATAGACCCTAATCCCTTCCAAAATTCCACATCGTCCGAGAGCTTGAGAAATGATCCAAATTCGAATTCCTTGTTTAACGAAACTAAGATACCTTGTATGATACCACCTTTTGGTTTTGAACGCGACATCTTTTTTTTTAATTCGAGTTCAAATGATCCCATTGACAGAAACGATCGCCTTGTCCATTTGTTTTGGGTTTTTTTTTTTGCATAACTTTAACTTAATTATAATGTTTATATTGTACCAATGCATGGTCGCTTAGATACAGTTAGGTCGAAAGTCAGTGTCGGAAATTCTTGTCGATTACAGCGAGTTTCATTGTGACAGTACCATGTTATGTGTCAGTTTAATTAAGTAAACCCTTATTTACATACATTTCTCGTATTTATATATGGTTATCTGTTAGCTCTTGATAATATGCAATGTAATGACTGTATCATTATCCAAATGACACAGGTAATAATAACGTGTTCTACAATCAACAAGGAACATTATATTTGATTACTGATAAAACTATAATAGGAAAAAATAAAAAAAAGATGTGTTTCCGGTTACCCGATCGACCCCTTACATTTGAGAAGTAATTTCAGAAAATCGATTTAGACCGATTTGGAGATGGCTGATTGAGTTGTAGATAAATAACCGTCTTCCTTTAACACAGTTCTGAAGAACAGCATACAACAGGCACAGTTTGTTTTATATATATATATATATATTATATATATATATATATATATATATATATATATATATATATATATATATATATATATATATATATATATATTGGGGGGGGGGTTGAATAGTGTTTTACGTCACCCTGAACTATTTTTCAGTTATATGGTGGTCCCCTGGTTTTATAGGTGAAGGAGAGAACCCGGTTACAATGTGCCGGGAAGAGACAACCGGCCTTCTGCAAGTAAACTGGCAAACTTTCACACAAAAATCAGATTAGGTTCCAGCGGGGCTTGAACCTGCGCTGACCGGAAGTGAGAGACTTCATGGTTCAAAGCGTGATACTCTAACCACTCTACCCAACAGCCAGTTGTTAATATTTCTAACTTAAATGTAAAAGTATAAACAAAATACTTGACAAATCTGTCAATCCTATAATGATAATAATTATAATGACAATACCGCTAACGGTATTAAGTGGTAGAGCCTTCCACTGGCATGAAGAAGGACCCGGGGTGGATTATCGCTACCGGGTCATACCAAATATTTTTTAAACGCAGTATTGATTGTTCCTTTACCTAGCGCACCGCGTATGAAGTAAAAGCCATGAGACTTTCGGATAACACTTAAAACCGAAGTCCCGTGTCACGGTTGGAGGAGCACGTCAACAAAAACTCTCACTGCATCGGCGGAAGTCCATCGCACAGATAAAACATTGTGACACTTCACATAAAGCTGGTGACACCTTCATATAAGTGAAAATATCCTAACGAGATGTAAAGCAACAATTAAACAAACAAATAAAACAAACCACAAGCATTAATTTGCTTTGAATGAATGTAAATAGCAACCTATACGATATATAGCAACATTACATTCAAACAACATCAGTACCAATTTAACTACTCTGTTTCAGAAACCGTAACCGGAAGTGTATATATATATATATATATATATATATATATATATATATATATATATATATTATATATATATATATATATATATATATATATATATAATCAATAAATATGTTTCACTTTTAATTAATTTACGTATTCTTTTAAACAATGTTAGATTGTGATGACTTTTCTAACTTTTTACTATAAATAAGTTAAATGTTTATAAAAAAACATTTCGCATTTCATGAAATGTATAGTCCGATTTACATAAGATGGCGGGGCGGAGTGACCTTTTGATTATCATACGAATGAATCTACTCACTTTTCGGTTATGACAAGCTGCACGAGAAACGTTTTATTCCTCACTGGATACTCTCTTATGTATGGTGACAAGTAGGAACGATTACTCTAGTCAGTGTAATTTTAATGTTATGCTTTATTACCTAAAATTTAAACTCGTCCAGGTCAAGAAAGGGTTTTACAAGCTTCCGCCCCGCCAGAATATTTGGAATGTACTATACGTATCAGTGACCGAATGAACGAATATAGTGATATTGCAGAAAGCAACCGAGGTCTCCATATTGGCGAACAAAAAGAGAAACTGATTCACACCAAAACAGAAATGGTCGTGTATAACTTTAGTTGCATATATTCCCTCATACGACGAATTTGAAGATTTGAACTGAATTTATGATTGCAATGTATGTTTTACATTCGTAACACCGATGTTCAACTTACCATTAAACGTAATGAATGCTTTATCGGTGTCAAATCTAATCACTCAGCCGTTATAATTATATGGAATGTTTTACTTATGCAGGAAAATCTTATTTGGCCCTTGGGCTAAATAGGTGACATATCTAGTATTTAAATAATTGCGTCATCCAAAACCATGTTTTCCCTGAATTGTATTATGCGTTATCATAAAATATTTTAACCAAGATGCCAATAGAAAACTTTGTCGTACACACTACTTTGGTGACCGGTGGGGCCAGTGTTTGGGAATGTGTTAAATACAATTTAGTTCTCTAAACTTCTACATAACACAAAATAGTATCATCAATACATCAGGAGACAATATATAAATCAGGTGAAATTTGGACACACACGGAACCTGACCAGAGTTGGGATCAGGTACCATGGAGGAGTAAGCATCCCCAGTCAACCGGTCACATCGTCATAAGTCCACTCTTAAATTCAAAATATTATAAACATAATACCAAAGTTATAATGCTCAAGAGGATCGTTTCTGTCGATTGGACTTCATCAGTTGAGCTCCAATTTTACAAAAAAAGGTTTTTTAAAGGAAAAACGGTATAAGACAAGGCCAAAAACAAATCCAAACGCACAGCCAAATCCGTCCAAGAGTAACCATTGTAAAAAGATGACTATCTGAGTTTTGAAAAATTTAGAATGAAATAATGATATAACTGAGGAATGAATACTTGTCCTATTGATAATCGGTAACAGACGATTCAATAACTACTATCGAACAGCCTATTCAACATTTCATCAATGAAACACTCTCATCCATTGCAAACAAGGTCATGACCCCTCTTTGGGAATTTGTCAATTTCAGCCCTTCAAAGTGCCAACGATCATGATCTTTGAAAAATTGAACTTCGTTACGAACATAATTTTTGCATCATTCTCTAAAGCTTTCCAAAGGCATTATAGTTTAGCTTTTCAAATATCAAAGTAAAATTGGTATTATATGTCTTTAAAATGCTAATATTTTTTGGTCGCCACTATTCTTTACATATTTTAACATCATTTTCATAAACTTTCAGAGGCATTTTGATATATGCATAGTTTAGCATCTTTTATTGCTGTCTTTGTAATTTGATCCGATCCCTCAAATTGACCATCCCACGGTACTCCTAGGGAGTGCGAACTTAACAAGTTTACTAACAACAATAGAACATTACAACCATGTCTCTACACATTACCCTGTCAGTAAGGTGTAATGTGTAGAGACGATGTAATATATTTTCGCCAATCATATCTTAAACTAACTGATGACATTTACACCGAACTTGAACTTTTTATCGAACTCGAGAGGTTTCCATATAGCATATGCGGTGAGTGCGGCATGCTAGCAGACGACTGACTCCTTGCGGACACCTGGTCCTATCCCGTTTGGGATTGGCAATTGTTCTTTATGTTGAGACCATTTTTATATCTATTGTTTTCGTATTCTAATGGACTTGGAGTTTCGACTATCCATTAGTACTTCTTCAGTTTTACATTGTGAAACCATGGAATTTAAAATCGTGATACCCGCGTATTGATGCTAGTGACAAAGTTTGGTTGGAAATGCACTATTCTTGAGAAAACTGTTATTCACCAATTCACCAATGACAATTCATTGTTTCAAAAGCATTAAGAACTATTAACCAAGAATGATCAACAACCGATAGTATTGCCACGAACATTTGACTAAAATGATAGGATCTGGTGGGTCCGTGAAATGGTAGACAAACCCCGCTCATATCTTCACATATCTGCAGAGAGAAAGGGTTTTTCTTTTTCAATTTTGAATGTTATTTTACGCCACATTGAATAATTTTCAGTCAAATGGTGGCGGGGAGAACCCGGTTACAATGTACTTATACCCGTGAAGAGACCACCTACACTGTATCACATGATCAGACTCCTTCCAGTGGCATCTGAACACACACACTACACTGTATCACATGATCAGACACACACACACCACACACACATACTGACACACACACACACACACACACATATACACATACACACACACACACACATACACACACACACACTGAATACAAGTTTTACTTGCATTACTGACTGCCAGCATTCCCAACACGGCAATGTTAATAGCAACATTTAGATCACATGTTCTGATTCTTAAAATATTTAATATGTGGGTTTTTTTACAGCAAAAAAACAACAACGACAACAACATCGAAGGAAGATATCAAATTGTAAAATATACATGTATGAATTCACCATTAAATAGTATCCATATACTTACGTTTGTTCCGGAATATACTTCGGAGACTTCCAGATAGGCTCGAAATCAAGGTAAACATTCAAAGATTTGGAATTCAATCCCTGTATTAAAATATTCATGAAACCACGGCTGCTTACTGAAGCATGCAACTTGCAATGACTATAAATGCTTGACAGTCAATGAAATACGCTGAAATTTAGCAATATTACCCGGCTAAAGCAACAACAAATAAAATCAATTATTTTATCCAAGCCGTTGCGATTCCTTGTTATCACGAAAACATTAACATAGAGCTCAGATTTTAAAAAATACATATTATTACGTAATTAACTTATGGGTATGGTGAGATGTAGAAATGTTGGCCCTTCAGATTTTGCAGGCAATATTGCTTTCCAGTAGACCAATAAATATCTTTCCATTTCCAGGGAACTGACAATTTGCAAAACTATTCGATCATCGACATGCAATTGATTCCATTCCTTGTTCATATAAGAATATAATACCTAAGATGTAGAAAGTAAATTTAACGAGCACTTGTAAGGAACACGCAAACGTGTTGCTAAACAGTGTCTATTTTGCTGCTTGCATCTGAATTTGAATAGTATCACATGTACCATATACAATGTCTGTTTAAATATATATATATATACGGAAATCCGGCTCATTACACAAACATACTGGCTATTCAAAACAAATCTTATGGTCCTTTTTTTTGCCAATCCAGTTTCCTTAGTTACGTCTTAAAGCAGGACAGTGTGATATAAAACATCTCAGAAACCAAAGTATAAAGTATATGATGATAACAATACCGGTGGATTCTAGACATTCCAAAACGGGGATATTTTTGTCATGTTAAAAATCGTTTAATTATCTGCTTATTATTGAATTTGTTTAAAGATAGCCACAACCCCCACCCCCGTGGACCCAATAATAGATTATATATATATATATATATATATATATATATATATATATATATATATATATATATATATATATATATATATATATATATATATATATATATATCCATTTCCTGCAGCAACCATACACTCAGTGTTAAACGAGGCGGCGTTCATATCGGCTTTAAATGAAGTCCATCGTATGACGTCACACATTGTTGTTGCTTCATTCATAATATGACGTCACACCAAGACCTATTTCATTAAAAAATTCTATACTTTACTGTTCTACCTTGAACTTCGCTATGTTTCAATATCTTGAGTACGGTCACGTATAAGGCGGAGTATTAAATTCCATTAATTAGTTTTTCAATTGGACAACTAAGGTGAGCTAGCGGGCGCCATTCTATTTATCTATCAACCAAACGGCAACCATATTGACAATAAATGCACTCTGAAAAGCGATCATTATATATATATATATATATATATATATATATATATTATATATATATATATATATATATATATATATATATATATATATATATATATATATATATATATATATATATATATATATATATGTATATATATTATATATGTCTCTGAAAGTACTATCAGGTTTCAACATAGTATGGCGGCGGCGGGAATAAATCAGGACAATCAAAGGACGTACAGAAAATTATGTTTCAAAAGCTATCACTTTTTATATGAATTAAAATACAAAACAGCATAATCTTGACAGACGAACAAGTATTAATATAATACGTTAGCGAAAATTGTCATGATTATATTATAAATGTACAACTTATACGGCAATTTTTACGTCAATAACTCCATTAAATCATAGATCTTGAAGTGAGACTGTGAAAATATTATTTTAAATCAATTCTTTTCAATGTATTTTCACGACGAATCGGTAACTTTGATTGTACATAATGACTGCTTTACTGTCGTTCCCGTTCTTATTAGCTTCAAATCAATTTCAACTATGGTTCGTAATGCTAGTTTTAGGGATTAACTCCAAATATAAAAATCTAATAGGGACAATGCTGGGTTGATTCCGTTGTTATACATGCGATATAGTTCTATGACAACAATTTCTGTCATTACACTGGTATAACATCATAATAGCATAAAAATTCTTCAAATTACTTGTCTTTGTACTGAGTTTCGATGCAAGTAAATTCACATTCTAAATGTTCGCCAAACCATAACGGTGTGTATGTGGGCGTGTTATCTTTTCTCGCGTTGGTATATATGCAAGTTTTCTGTTACACGCCGTCAGGAATATAGCGAATATATTTATAACATTTCCGTTGTTAATTCACTCACGACTGAGATTTCAAAGAGCTGTGTGTGTGTGAGAGAGAAAAACTATATCATTTACATGTGTATATGTATGGAATATTTTTATTGAAAACAAATGTTTCAGAGAGAAATGATTTAATTCGATATTAAGTTCTTCATGCTTGATTCGACAGGGCATGGTGCACGTGTAGACCAAGGTTCAAGATTATATACCCTTTTCCCACTCCACTTTTTTCTCTATCAATCAAATACACTGTTGTAATAGTTAGTTAATTATTGTTTTCGCCACATCCAACGATATTTCGTTTATATCGTGGGAATTATATATATATATATATATATATATATATATATATATATATATATATATATATATATATATATATATATATATATATATATATATATATATATATATATGCTAGTTGTGACTCGAATAGATTGGCTTTAGTTCTGAGTTGAGGTTAAAAATGTATTATGGCATCGCCCCACATCGTAGGCATGGGTAGGCAGAGGACTGAGGTGCACTGGGCGTGCTAATAGGCGCCCTGGGTTGCAATAAGGGGTGGTTAAATGTCTCATGAGAAAATAAGATTTATAAGCAAGGTTTGACCAGGTGCTTTTTCGCAGATTTCTTCTACGTTTTATATTTACTGATAAAGCATTGTCTTCAGCACCGTCTTAATATAATAAGACAAGTGGGGCGAAGATGCGCAATACTATCTAATGGTAAGATGATACCTTCAAATTTTCGCTCCTGATTATTTCGCCCTTTTACGACAGAAATTATATATTCATTCAGTCTTGAATTCGTGTTATATAAATCCTGTAGAATCAGAAAATTTCGCTGTGGTTTTAATTTCGTTTATTTCATTGTTTTCATTTATAATCGAAATTTAAATCATGACGAAACTTTACATAGATATCCAGTTAAAGTAGTAAGTTTCTCTACAAACAGATGTTTTAATTCAACAAAATCTATTATCAACGAATGTTATAATCGTTGTCAAAATAACAAAATATTTTGATTCTACAGTAAATATATATATATATATATATATATATATATATATATATATAATATATATATATATATATATATATATATATATATATATATATATATATATATATATAACCCATACAATTTAATATTGAATTGTACACTTTTTAATCATCTTCTGTGTTTAAAGTCCATGTATTTACGTTTAACTCCTAATTTTGCACGAAAATAAAAACATTTGACCGTACACTCGACGATCTCTAAAAGATTGAAAAAAGATATAGAACAAGAAATAAAAACATGTATAGGTCTGCTTAGATAATTTGACATATCCGTGTTCTGTCAAAAACCAAAATAATACTTGATATTTCCCAAATGTAGGGATATACAGGTAACACTTGACTCCATGCATTGTTGTATCTCTAATATTTTTGTGCCCGAAACAAACCTGTCACCCCTGTTCTGGTTTGCTATAGACTCGCTGTGTTTGAAAACATGTCCCAATTTATCTTGCCATAGACCTACAGTATTTACATAACAGGAAGTTTATCACAGTGCCTTTATACAAAACAACGCTTTTCACAAATATTTGCGAATACATGAATTAGCGATCTTTATATTTTAATTGCGTGAGTTACAAGCGGTTATATTGAACATTTATGTAAATAAGGGGATGACACCAGGTGTCCGGAAGGAATCTGCATCCTTTTTTTCATGCTACACTCGTCGCAAATTTTACATGGAAACCTCATGACTTCGGTGAAAAGGTTAAACTCAGTGAAACTGTCATCAGTTCGTTTTAGATCTGATTGGTAAACGGGAGTCATAGTTTGTATATATTACATATCTGTTACTATTTCAGTAGGTAGTGTCATCAAATAAAAATGGCTATTTACAAAGCTGCGAGAACTAAAGATTTGGTAGGAAGAGCCATACTATGTTGTTTCTATCTGTGGACAACCACATTATAACCTTTCACCCCCGAATGTGTGAATAGTATGCTCATTTCTATTTTGTTTGTTTGTTTATTTTTGTTTAACGCCACTTCCAACGATATTTCAGTTATATCGTGGCGATTGCTCATTTCTATGGTTCAAGGCCAATGCATTATGGTCTGTAGGGATGAAATGAAATGTTCAGACAAATGTCCGCTAGATACTTGAATTCGCATAGTCCTCTTTGTGAAAACGCACAAAAGTCTCCCGAACTAAAATTAATTAAAATAGAATATCGGCTGATATATACAGTGCAAAATGAGTGGGCGAGTTGTCCTAAATCCAGCCTATATGGACAGATAAGCAAATTTACATGAACCACATCCGTATTATGAACCGTGGCAGCATCTTTTGGCAAAGTATACTAGCAGAGACACGAGAAACATTCTGGTTTAATACTGATATTATATTGGATACCTGACAGACGACTTGTATGCTTGTCTTGTGTTAAAATATGAGTTTACATGGGTATAGTAGAAAAGAAACAATAAAAAATCCTGCCCTAACCATACTTTAAATACAAAGTATCGACAAAATTACACTAATACACACATACGTTTTCAACATTTGTTTTGTTTTGTTTTTGTTTTATTTATTTATTTATTTATTTATTTTTTATTTATTCATTTATTTATTTATTTATTTTTGCAAAACTATAATGTGGTAATGTACATTGATACCCCCTCCCTCTCTCTGTTTATATCATGATGTTGTCAGCTATTAAGCCGCATTTAGTGAAGAGACTGAAAGAGATATCCTACTTATAACCGAAGCTTTGGATTTAATTAGATCAATTTTGAAGTCAAACTCATTCTTGTGTGTGTGTGTGTTGTTTACAATTTTATCGCGTGCATCTGATAGCAGGTTCAGACTAATTACCGAATAAGACTCTCTCTCTCTCTCTCTCTCTCTCTCTCTCTCTCTCTCTCTCTCTCTCTCTCTCTTTCTCTCTCATATATATATATATATATATAAATTAAAAGAAAGGCTTTTTAACATCATAGACAACTGCTTTTTCACTAAAGGTGGTACCCGAAAATTTAAATATCTAGTGATTGGCTATCAGGATACTTATTTCAACACTCTGATTCTACTAAGTATACTGAAGTTGATATAAAAAAACATGCTGGAATTTCTAATAGACAATCGGAGACGTGGTCTTTCAACTGTCGGCATTCTCTCTCTCTCTTCAGAAACTGCTGAATCAAAAGAAGAAAAAGTTAGCGGGTGTCCTTTAATTTGACATTTAGATATATCGACGACGTCAATTAATAATGACAATTTTCATACATATGTCAATGCGATATATCCCAGCGAACTAGAAATTAAAGATACACACACAGAATCAAGTACACACGCTTCATACTTAGACATTTTACTTAATATCAACACAGACGGGAAATTAGCAACCAAGCTATACGATAAACGCGACGATTTCGGCTTTCCCATCGTAAATTTTCCACATTTAAGTAGTAATATCCCTCACTCACCTGTATATGGAGTTTATATTTCACAAATGATCCGATATATGAGGATTTCATATACAGAGGTAAACTACTCACTGACAAATTATTGACACAGGGATATCGAAAACCGCGTTTAATGTCAACGTTCCGCAAATTTTATGGTCGGTATAATAGTCTTGTTTGCGACTACTCTGTTTCACTAAGTGAAATGTTGAGTTGCCTTTTCGTTGGCGGTTGTTGATCTGTACCAATTGTGACGAGGATACACTCCTCACGTGTTTCATTGGACTTGACTGTGGACTCACACGGCGGGTGTGACCGGTCAACAGGGGATGCTTATCCTCCATGGCATGATCCCACCTCTTGGTTTCCAGAGGTCCGTGTTTGTCCATTTTTACCGGATTTGTATCTATGTCCTGGACATCCTATTGATTTATGCTTTGGTATCTGAGATTTTTATATATATATATGTATATTCTGGGACAAATATAACATGCACAATACGATCGATATGGGACACGACAATGGTATTGATACCAGAAACATAAAATTGCCAGTATTAAGACATACAATAAAGCCAACAAAAAAAAAAAACATAATGAAACCAAAAAAAGATATTAGGGTTGTAGGTCTATTTCGTAATTATTTTGGAAAGATATGTTTGCTCTTTATATATCTGTTAAATGAATTACATATATATGGTTTTCAGCTAAGCACCACATTCCGCACTGGTAATGAGGAGAATCCCGTGGAATACCGACCCTTTAGAATCTTACTTTTGTATCTCGGTAAAATGTTACAAGCTTTCAGGTGATTGAAAGATGATTAATTGACAGGGAACTTTAGTAGCTACTTACTGGCATACACCATTCATTAAATTGAAACTTTACTGAATGCAGTGTAAAGTATTAGATTTACTAAAGGGATACCTTAAGATCGTTTTCATAAACGCAAAATAAACTTTCAGGCGTGAAGATTATTTTACGAATAATGTTATGACGTAAAATAGATTTAAGATATTTGAGTGTCACAGATAGTCATGCAGCACGATTTCAGTGAAAATATCACCGCATGCATTTCATTACCGTTTTGCATGAACAAGAAAACACATTTACAGATGCTGGTGGCTGGTGGATTTCTAATTTGTTTATAACGCGGGATATGTACACGGAGGTTAATTACACTTATGTAACATATAATTATGCATATTAGCGATTACAAGTATTATGTATCTTTTGTTCTTTTCATAATTATCAGAATATTTATATGTGTTTTTGAATATGTTGACCTTTTTTCATTCAACTTGTCAATTCACCAGCAAATGATATACAAGTGAAGATTTGAAATGCGGGCATATATCTCTCTCTATCTATCTACAGTCAAACTTATGTAAAAAGCACCTGTATATAAAGGCCATTCAAATATAACATTTGTTAACTTTTTAATAATGAATTTACCTATAAAAGGCACCTGTCTACAACGGCTACATTTACCCGTTCCCTTGAGTGGCCTTTACAGTTTGACTGTATCTTTGTTTGTCTATCTATCTTTCTGCCTGGTTGTCTAACAATCTATCTGTCTGTCGATCTACTTATCTATCTGCCTATTTTATATACATGTATATCTGTCTGTCTGTCTATTTATTTATCTGTATGAAAGTATCTATCTATCTATCTATCTATCTATCTATCTATCTATCTGTATGGTATGTTCTGTGTATCTATCTGTGTTTGTCTGTTTTTCTGACTGTCTGCTTTGTTCCGTGTATCTATCTGTCTGCTTGTCTGTTTGATATGTTCTGTGTATCTATATATCTGTCTGTCTGTCTGTCTGTCTGATGTATTCTGTGTATCTATTTGTTCGTCTGTTTGTCTGTCTGTTTGTCTGATATGTTCTGTGTATCTATTTGTTTGTCTGTCTGTCTGATGTTCTGTTTCTAACTGTTCGTCTGTTTGTCTGTCTGATATGTTCTGTGTATCTATTTGTTTGTCTGTTGTCTGTTTGTCTGTCTGTCTGTCTGATATGTTCTGTGTATCTATCCGTGTTTTTGTATTTTCATACACATCATAGTAAAGTGTACACATGTGTTATTTGGCTTCTTAGTGTCAATGTTCAAATTTGATAAAAAAAAATTAGTGATTTATTTCTCATATCTCGTGTTCATCTTACATATCGCTTTTGTATTCTAATCTTTCATGTATTACTGCAGACAAATAAAACATTATCAGTGAATAGCTAAAGTATGTCGCTCAGTACAGATCATTTCTACACCAGTGTGGGAATATAAACCTGACGCGAAGTTCAGAAATACAAACTTTATATGTAGCCTTCGTACGCTGTGGTTCATTAACTTGTTATATACAAATAACACTTAAACAATTATTCGCATAAATCTAGTGCTAGAAAGAGTAATAACAATAAATTATATGCATAAAACATTGCATGCTTCTTTGAGCGTTATGAAATATCATTATGTGCATAAAAAGTGGAAGCAAGGTTCAGTACGGACAAATGTGTAAGCGTCAGTATGTGTAAATATTTCATCTATCTCTCTCTTTCTCTCTCTCTCTCTCTCTCTCTCTCTCTCTCTCTCTCTCTCTCTCTCTCTCTCTCTCTCTCTCTCTCTATATATATATATATATATTTATATATATATATATATATATATATATATATATATATATATATATATATATATATAGTCCAACTTCCAATGTAATAGAGTATATATACTAAAACACACGGAAGGAACGAACCACCAATACACCCAAACAAGGTACAAGCGTCTGCGTCATATGAACTGTCCTACCTACTCCGTTATCTACTCATACTGGCAATAATCGTATTACTGAAAATACTGGTACGTGGTGACTGACGATTGGCATAGATTACTTATATTTCTTACTAATGTATGAGTAGCATGCTCCGGCATCGCAAAAGTAACATGTGCGTGCGTCAGTGACATGTTGTACTTTTTAACGCAGAAAGACTGGTACTAAACAATTTACATGACTTTGGTCGGCACATTGCTGTCAGCATTACTTAACATGAAATATTCAATGACACGTTGATCTATAAATAAACAGCAGTAGAAATCTCGTTTTGGGTCGGGATGACAATCTTATCACACAAAAGCATGGCGTGTATGAATGATAAAGGGCTCCTGATGCCACCTCTAGATTTTCAGATTTATGTGTTTGACCAATGTCCATCAGATTCGTAAGTTGTCTCCTGGACACCATAACGATTAATATATTGGTATCTGTGATTTTATATTTTTTCCAAATGATATAAATATAATATTACGAAGTATTCTGCTCCTTACTTCTTTTAACTTAACTATCTGAATTTCACAGTCCGCGTGTTTGACTAACCTCACCAGATGTCATTTCCTCTTGCATGTGATTTCTCTATCTATTAATATTTAGTAATAGAGTATGGAGGCAATATGACCAATTAAGAACCCGAGATGCTCTGTTGATGATTAAGATGTTTTCTATTTTTCTCCCGTTCAAGGATACCATGATACAGTTATACATTTTACTGAATGACCTATATAAACCATTCTTGAATTAGAACCTACATTTTTATAACCGTTCTAAAACAAAAATGTTACCCAAATAGAATGTTTTTTCAACCGAGGAAAAGACAATGATTTTACAGAGCTGACTATATCCACAACCACTCTTTCGGGAATTTTGTATTTGAGCCTGAGGCTGGGAAATCAAATGATAGAAAACAATGAAATCCGTCTGACGAAATATATCTAATTTTGTAGATTTTTTCGCGCCGGAAACAAAAAGAGTTGTTCTCGCCATATATATATATATATAATATATATATATATATATATATATATATATATATATATATATATATATATATATATATATAAGTTATATACATATGTTGATATTTATGAAAACATAAAAATCACAGTCTCTCAAAAAATGTCATAAAAACCCTTTTCTCAGCCACTGGCGATTCACTGTATTCCAGAAAGTATGCTTCATATGATAGATCATTGGAATATTTTAACATTTGCGTCGATACATTTCAGGGCGATCACGCATAATATGGTCTGCATTCTTGAATCGTTTAGGTGATCTCAAAAGAGATAAGCTACAACACATGAAGAAAACGAACCGTGCATGCATACATTTCTGCGCATGTAATATTCAGTATACACTTATACACTGGATATGAGGACAATAACAATAGCTAGTTCGTTGTCCCCCAAGGAGCTAACTATTTCCCGGCGCGAACAAGGGGTCAATAAACTTGCTATTGTCCGAATAACAAGTAAATAAGTGTTTTATTACTAGTATAAAAAGACCTCAGTTATAAAATATAAATCTATAGAATATCCAGGATATAAGTACAACTCTGGTGAAAATTGACAAACGCGGACCTCTGGAAATCAAAAGGTGGGATCAGGTGCCATAGAGGAGTATGCATCCCCTGTCGACCGGTCACACCCGCCGTGAGTCCACAGTCAAAATTGAAATACATGAGGAATGAATCCTCGTCACAATTGTACAGATGTATCAACAACCGCCATCGAACAGGCAACTCAACATTTCACTTAATGAAACAGAGTAATCGCAAACAAGACTATTATACCGACCATAAATTTGACATCAAACACGGTTTTCGATATTTCGATATCCGTTTGTCAATAATTTGTCAGTGAGTAGTATACTTTTGTATATGAAATGTTCATATGTTGAACACGCAGGGGTATATAGAATCATTTGTGAAATATAAATGATAATACAGAAATCATAAGATTCTCGGTCGTCATATTTTTTATGAATCGACCCAGTAGTGGGGAGCAAATCCGCCTTTCTCGTGTGATAAACAATCATTTGGAAGTCTCGGGACAAGTCAGTTTATATGGTAAAATAATAACATTCCTAAAAATCATATTCCGTAAATCCTCCAATGAGAACGCAGCAGTATATTATAAATTAAACAATTTCTGTTTGCTTTTGTTTTTAAAAGAGTTGTAATATTTTACACTCGAAAAGAATTCCTCTCTGGTAGACAAAACTCAGTTGTCTATATTCATATCATTTATGCTAACCTTATTGCGATAGTACTCACTGCGCAGTCGCAGATATTGATTTACGAAAGATAAAGGAAAATAGAAGAAAATCAGCGTGTCGTACAAAACGTTCTCTTATGGATTCTGCGAGAATGAAGTATAAAAAGGATGTTCAGGCCAATTTTTAAAAATCTAGAATACATACTGGAGACAAATGCGATCGTTGGGATGAAATAAAAGACCTGTTACGACTGCAAAGTCATGCCGACCACGTATCTAGGTCACTTCACAAGCTGTCTCGGCAAATCTCGAAACACATTCACGATGCATTATTAATGAAATTTCCAGTCACACAATCTGACATTATTTATAGAATATTAACACTTTAACGGCTGTAGTCAACATACATTTTTAAATTCAGTGTCAAATTATTCAATTTTACCTGTACAGGTATGTCCACTAATACATAGCTAAGTTCAGCTACATAAGGCTAGATAAAAATGTATCTGGTTCTCATATGATATCTTGCCTATGAAATTCTGGTCTGTTAGCTGTTTTATTGTTGAATGACAAAACGCCCACCTACCCGTATTTATAGAAAGAAAAATAATTTTCCTCCTTTGATTCCAATGAGTTTGACATAATGATTAGCTGAGGACACACTTTTCTCCCATTGTTCACAGATTTTACCTTCATATTAAAGGGAAATTATTTCAGGTATTGAAAAGCTACACGCGCTATGACGTCACAATACAATTTCAATGATGCATGGTGTCTGTGGCGTCTAGAATGCAGTGCATAATGTCAGATTTTATTTGCGTAGATCTACATATAGGGCCTACATGCATTTAAAACATCGGAGAAAAATAATCTACCCCAACCTCGGGTTCGTCATTCAAGAATCTTACCCTCGGATTGAGATTCCTTTGTCATACCCTAAAAGTAGGGGTAGATTCTATTAATCATTTGTTATAATATTTACCAAAGACAAAAAATGGAGTACCAAGCAACAATGTTGTATGCATAATTTATAAAAGCATATGTAAATATTATCAACAATACAGTACAAAAGTTATTGTTTTAAAAAAGAGGCCTAAACGAATGCCCATGACTATCAAAAGATGTGCCTTACTGATTCTTTCTGGCTCAGTTTGTCTTTTTTATTATTGTTTGAAATGATACATGTGATGTAAAAAAAGGAAATATCCTGAATAAAAAGATTTAAAAAAAAGTTTTGTAGGGCAAAAATCCCGAAAAAAGCAAACCATATTTATATAGGATTGGGAACAAAACATAAAATAAAATGCCTACCTACCTTGCCACATTTTCAAAATCAGTCAACCTGTCTGAGAATCAGATAATTTTTAGATGGCCTGATGTAATCTAAGCAGCTGTCGTAAGTTGTCCTGGTAACCTATTTAAAATACCATATTATATAATCTCATCGTCTTTAGATATGGAGCATTCTATCTGCAGTTTATCTAGATTTCTGTTTCATTTAAAAACGAGTATTCTGTGTCACAGCTTTAAAGGGTATTTGGGTATTTCCCCGGAAAATACAATCCGGGAGATTAAGATTTGCATTCCAGTCAATTATCCCTTATTTACATCCTTCATATACTTTTTGCGTTTAAAATGATTTTATATTCTTTTGATTTATGAAGGAGTTCTATGTGTTGTTGTTGATATATATATATATATATTACAATACCAAAGTTACAGAGACCAAAGCAAATGCTTGAGACGATGTGCATATATCAGCTTAACTCATCATCCCCTGAAAAACAATGGACTCTTCTGTAAAAATGATTTAGACTAATCCAAATGTGTCTTTAGGGGTAAATGAGTTAACAATAAATGCTTATTTGCCAGGAAACAGTACTCCCAACTAATAGAAAATATAATGAGATTTCACAGCACTGATGACAGTGACAGCATTACATCTTAAATATTCAAGTTATTTTACAACAATAACTGTAAGGTAGGTGAAATATCAACGCTCAACTCCTCATATTTCAAATCTCATAGCCAAGGTATAAGTTATTTAAAAGTAGGTCAAATTGCATTATCTATGACACGTGGTCAAATGTCATAGCACCATTTGAAATAGCTAATCATAAGGATTGTACGTGTGAAATATGAAATAAATATAGTGGAACCTCGCCTAAAGAACACCTCATTAATCCGACCACTTTGAGCCAGTCAGCCAGGAGGTTTTAATTGCGAGATTCTACTGTTCTATCTATATCTCAATAGGTATAATCAATATATATATATATATATATATATAGTATTTTCTAGGTCAAAATACCAAACGTCATTATACCATCTGAAATGCTTGCTCATAACGAATGCTCTACTAATTTTGTTTCAAAAGTTATAGCCATGGTTAATGTATCAAATAAGAAAGCTTAATTGACAGTGTCTAGGTCACAACGTCAAAGGTCATGTACCATATCGAAGCATGGTACCATGGGCTGATCATAACAATCTTACATTTCAAATATCAAAGCTATACTTATAAAACTTCAAAAGGTATTATCAAGGTTAATTTTTAAAACTCGGCTAAAATTCAATTCAAATATCAAGGTCATAAGGTCGAAAGTCAAACTGTACCAATAAATATCCCTCAACACGAGGAATCTAAATGTGAAGTATCAAAACCATATCCTATGTAGATCAAAATATATCGGCCCAGGTTTATGTTTTTGTCCACCAATGACGATGCCGCTGGAGGTATATCACTAGCTCTGCGGACATATTGTCCTGGCAAGCTAACATGAGATTAACAAATTTGATTTAAAACGTGTTGTCACTGCAAACAGAGAATTAGCAAGTCTTTGTTTTTGGTTTCTCATGGGATTTTACCTGTAACTTGTCTTAATAACTTTAAATATTTAAAGAGACATTAGCTGTGTTTGCTTCCCTTCTTTTTTACTATTTACATTGATATACAATAACACAAAAGAGGTCAACACAGGCATAAACATTCTTAATATCCGATATATTTTGTGAAAATTGCTTGAGAGAGCCAGGTCTGGCACTTTTAAATTGCAATTGATTAACTCAACCTTACTATTTGTATATAATATAACACTGGACCTGCACTTACTTGTTATTTTACATCAAGTTGAAGTAGTGAAAGAATGGAAATATATTTGTTAACACAGCTAATGCCCCTGTAATAATTTGTGAAAAATCATTTATATAACTGTGTGTTAAAATTAGTGTTTTTGGCACAGAGGTAATAGTTTCAAACAAGAGGCTGGAATGTCACATTCTTGGTATTTTATTCTGTAAGTGATTTCGCCTGTTGGCTCTTCAGACACAGTCTGTCTGATGAGCCGACATGCGGAAACACTCACAGAATAAAAATAAAAGAAAATGTGTTGCTTTCAAGATCTGGTATGGAATTATATATATAAATATATATATATATATATATATATATATATATATATATATATATATATATATATATATACATATATATATATATATAATAAAAAAAAATATATATATATATATACTAATCGTTTCATGACTCAAAACTTTTTCTTCATACAAGAAAACTGTTCAAAGATATGATCAATGTGACTATCAAAGATGGTCAATTAATCATGATTACAATTGCAAAACTTAACATGACAATGCAATTCAATACAGTACACCAATTTCGAAGCTTTTATATCTTTTTGCTTATGAAAAAATGAAATTGCTTTATCTATGTTCATCGAAAAAAAATCACTGAAGGTCAAGGTTAATCATTTTTGCAGAATTTGTGAAGATTTAGTTTGTGCGAAGATTTGAGTTTTAAGTCTCTTGCTTATTTTGTTAATGCTAACTTCTTCCACAAATCCTCTAGCCTTGACTGAAGTTAAGGTCAAGAGCAGACGAAGATCCCTTAGTTCGATTCCCAATCATGGCAGAAGTTCTGAAGACTTTTGAATATTAATGTCGTTTTACGCCACACTCTGAAACTTCTCAGTCTTATAGTGGCGGCCAGTTAATAGTGGTGGGGCAGGTAACCCGGTGAGGATGCACCCGGAAAGAGGCCACCAACTTTCTTGGAAATAAGATGTATTTGAGAACAACTGTGCCCCCTTGGTAGCAAGATAGTCCAATGAAAATTGTTTTAGTATAAAAAGTTAAGGTCTTGCTTCTTTGGTCTTTTTGTAATTGAAATAAACTGCATTATCAACATATTGGACATGTCAAAATCACAAACGAAGGTTGCAGAGATGGTACTCATCAAAGTCTGTGTGCATGTGAAATTTGAAAGCTTTACTGTGTACTTGTATTAGTTTTCCTGTGATTGAAATAATATCCAATATACATTTGACCTTGAGAAGGAAATATTCGAAGTAGAGACATAAGTCATAGGTTGCAATGGATAGTTCTCATTAATGTCTCGCCATAACTTACGGCGCGCACGCGTGTGTGTGTGTGTGTTTGTGTGTGTGTGTGTGTATATAAACACTGCGTAACTTATTATCACAAAGTAAATATGTCACCTGCTGACTTTGACTCCGAAGTTTTTTTTCTGATTTTCTGATATTTTGACAAGATATCAAAGTATACATCTTTCAATGTATGCTCACTCTGTATGTGTATATATATACACTTTTATTTGGCAAATGATACAAACGGGAACTAGACTGTTGTTACTGGTAGCAAAAGAGTCCAATGAAAAGTGTTTTAATGTAAAGGGCAAAGTCTTTAATCCTTCAGGTTTTAGGTCTCGCCATTATTTTTTTACATGTACTTATCTGTATTTATTTTAGCGGTATTCTAATATTAGCGCCTTTCACACTCAAAATCATTGCGCTAATTCATTGCAGCGCTAAACTTTCTCCATCCTGTCTTTCTTTATACACGACAAAACTAATAAAATGAATTGCGCGAATTCAAGATTGCACTAATATGTATATGCGCCCCGAGAGCGCTAAAATATGAGTGCGCTAATTTATATACACATACAGCATATAAAGTTATATGGCGCCATCACCAGCTTTAGGTGAAATGCCGCACATTTCCATGTGCTATAAACTTATACAATACAAGTAAAGGTTTCTGTCGTGACAGGATCTCGTTTTTGAACAAATTTGACCCGAAAAAAACATGTGACTCTCATTTCTTTATAATCAGTACCCGGTGCTTGGTGGAGAAGCATGTAGAGTCATTACCAAAGTTTCAAATATTGGATGTGATGCGGTACCGGGAACAAACCCTAGACCTCCTGCCTGCGAGTCGACGGTTCTACCATTAGACCATCGAAATCGGTCGAACACAACATTAAAAACAAACAAAACAAGCGTTTTGATGGGAAAAATTACCCATTCGATTCAATATGCATACCTTTGCTAAATGAAATTTGGTCAGTTAAAATGCTCGGTCACTATTTATTACTATGGGTCACTGATCTTAAACGTGGTTAAGAGTCCTGTTGACCTCCTTGCTTAAAAATACTCACGGCCGGTCAATGACCACTGGAAATGTTCGCATCAGTTAGTGCTAGTTTTTCATACCAAGGTCATCGCTTTTGGCGCCTGGTCATTTTTTTCATAACTTTGTGTATGGTACAAGCCCTGACCATTTAAATGGATGTCAATGACCAGGTAAAATTAAAACATGCAGACAAGATCCGAAACTATGTCAGTGACTTCAGGTAAATGTAAAACGTGTAGACAAGATACAAAACTACGGCTTGACCATAAATGATAAATAATAAGCATTTTCATCGCACAAAAAACGTATGTCGGCATGTACTGCAGATCAGAGTTTCCTCTCTTATGTGGCGTAACGGCATACGATAAAGAAGTAAATTCTAAAAAAGGTGTCCTTTTCTCATCTTAGATTTGTATGATAACGATACTACTTTCAGTGCTCATTTATATCATTTTATTAAGTAAGAACAGGTAAAGAAAAAAACAACAACAAATTCTGATATATGTGTACAGGAAAATTATTGGCAAAAGAACTTCTTCAAAACTGTTTGTCATGCAAATGGTGATTCTTACTCATCATAACATTACACTATAAGTATTGGTTTTTCAATGTACTTTTTGTCACAGAACAAGCTTTGTCAACACATACATTCAATATCCTTTTTATCATATACTTATCATTAAAACAATGGTCATAATTTAAATATTTTATTTAATTCACAACAAATCACATGGACATCAAAATATTGCGTAATGTGCCGTTATTATAGAACGTATGAATATAACATAAAAGAAGTCCCGGAACCTCAAAACCGATTCTGGGCTTATATGGTAGGGTATTACACCTTTTCATTTAACCCTTTAAACCCTACAGGCAATAATAGACTGATCTAAACAATAGAAAAAAACATACCATCTAGAAATTTAGGGTTGAAAGGGTTGATGCTAAATGTTAACTTTTTACTACTTAGATTGATGTATAATAACAAACAAGATATATACACAAGCACATTATTTCACGATAGATCAATGTTCATATTCATGGAATTGCAAGAAGCATTCGCTATTTGAAAACAAAAGTTCTCACTATTTGAAGATAAACGTTCTCAATATGTGAAAATAAAAGTTCTCAATATTTGAAGATAAAAGTTCTCACTATTTGAAGATAAAATTTCTCAGTATTTGAAGATAAAAGTTCTCAATGTTTTCACTGAATGTAAATAGTGTTCGTTCACAAAACTGATGGCTGTGTATTACACGTGTAGTTTTGCACACTAGGTCAGATATTAAATCATTTGTGGTGGCCCTGTGAAAGGGCGTTAGACTCGCAGGCGGAATCTCAAGGGTACCTGCGACTTTTAAAATGGAGTGATTGTTTCTTCGCTAATTGCTCTACATAAGAAGTGAAAGTCAAGGATCAGATGATATTTTTAAAAAGCCAGATGTCCCAATATCACGGCTGGTGTGACACGTTAAAGAATCCTCACTGCATTTGCAAAGTTCATAGCACAGGTCAAAATTTGTGGTACTTTACCTAAAGCTGTTTACGTCTCCATGTGAATGAAAAAAATATCCACGGGACGAAAAACAACAATTAAAAACTGCACTCATGTACAGCAGTGAATCCTAAGAATTCGTGCCATCTCTGGTGGACCAGAAAACATCCTCTAGCAAAAAGATAACTTTAAAGATATTAGCATATAAATCATCAGAACGCCTTTGACAGCTTAAATCGCTATAACGCCGGCGTAACTGTGTGTGATCTACCACATCATACCACACATTGGGTGACCTACCTGTCCGAATAAAAATAACGAAAGCTGTACTGTCTTGATCACGACAAAATGGTATAATTAATTAGTGTTTTGAGAAATTAGCATAAACGGTCAGACATCAGTGGGTGTGTGGGTTTATTATTATTGATATTATGACAGGTTATTTCACGTTTAGTAGTGATGATGGTTCTATATGCCGAACTGACATCAACTATTTATTTTGTTTGGTTTATGTCGAAACAAGAACTTGTCACTTGCATGGATGCTTTTTAGCTCACCAAAGTGGTGGCAAAATGGGTCCGAGAGGGTATTTTTCGTACTTTTGAGGCGTTTCTCTTACATCTTTTCAGACCTTGCCATTTTCAATAGTTTGTTTGACTATGATGCATTCATTTTTATGTTTTACCTTTTATATTAGGAGAAGAAATGCTTGTGTGAAAGAATTTTGCTGAACTCAGATTTTTAGTTCATTTTATGAATTTTTTAAGTCTGCAAAAAACGGGTCATTTTCTTCACACGGTCAGCTTCTCACTCTGACGGGATTTTGACGAAACTTTACAGCAAGCAAGTACTCACGGTCCTCTTCCATGCCAGTGCTTTAATGTCCACTCTCCCATTCATAGATGGAGATTAAAATGATTGAGCTGATCACTTGACGCCTGTAATAGAGCATTACTCAGACGTCGACACACGAGATGACGTAGTCGGATCGTTTAGTTATGGATTAAATTCAAGATGGCTGACAGCCAAATAACTATAATTTTCAATTAATCAGTTTTTTTTAATATAGGGAATACTACAAGCTCTCATCGGAGCATGAAAGAGAACTTCAAATGACTTAAATTTGATTCGGGATATATCCTTATTAAACTATAAATTCAAGTTGAAAATTTGTAATCGACAATTTGTTTACTTTTATCCATACGCTGGAAAAAAAAGAGTTCACAGGAGAATGCAACTTTTTCTTTATAGAAACAGATCTTTGTAAAATAAAAAAGACTTAGTTTATCAATTACGTTTTATGAATAATTGTACGGAAGATGAAATCAATAATAATACATACACGATGAAGATATTATTCCTACGATATCCATTTGTGTCGCACACATGTGCATGTGTTTGTAATTGTCTATTTCGAAGACTTCCCGTGATTCTTTCCAGACCATTTACCACAATTATGCAAATAGAATCTGCTGGCCACCAACAATATAGTTTTGAGTTTGTCGAGAGAACACATTAATTTTGATTTGCATCATATATTGAATTTGTCCACACATAATTACCTTGTCTATTATTAGTCTACTGTATTCACAATGTTAGCGTATCTTTATTATATTTTAGGATAATTTTACTTCACACGAGCAATGATTCCCGTCAATGTTTAACATTGCATGCGGTAAATAAACAAAATATATATTCGTAGTACAGATTGTGATTACTTTACTAAAAATAACTGAGTTTTATATTGCTGTTTCCGGATGTAGGGTGTGCCTGTCAACTGAAAATTACGGCAATATAAGGTCTCAGTGTCACTGTTAGTCTGTCGATAATTCTTATGTCATCGTCACATGACTGTTAAGATGAAGCGCTAGAAATGTAGAGCGATTAAATGGATGTATGCCAACAAGGACCCAAGTCAGTTTAGTACTTTAACGTACCACGGCTATTGTGACACGTACCCGGTTGCTATATATCTCCCGATAGTCAGGATACCAGGCTTTCGCTATTGGATTTAGGTTCCGCCAAGAATTTGTGACTAGCTATGGTGAAGTGAGGCACATTACGACCTGTGTTTACGGACTGACGCCAATCCATTAATGGTTCTTTAAGAAGCGGCGCTAGTCGTGTCAACGGACCTTGCTTTCATCCGGAAGACTGGCGACATTTACTTTTTTTTAAAGTGCTTGGAAAAGCAACTGTCACTACATTTTTAAGTGTTAAACAGGGTTGGTACTGGTAATCAAATCCGGGTCCAAGAATAAACCTTTCTCGAGTTGTCTCGTTCCGTCATGGTGCGTCAATAACAGTACATGCAGTTTCATTAGGGAAAAAATAGGTCAGCATCACTTCCCGTTAAGCAGTGCATATATATATATATATATATAATATATATATATATATATATATATATATATATATATATATATATATATATATATATATGTGTGTGTGTGTGTGTGTGTGTGTGTGTGTGTGTGTGTGTGTGTGTGTGTGTGTGTCCGGAATACCCATTGATACACAATATATGGTTGTATTTATAAGTCTGAAAGTAAAACATCTCTAACGGAAATTGCAAACATAAAAAGTGACGCTATCAAAACCAGTCACCCAACATTGTCCCGTCAATTCAGTTAGATATAACGTGTTAGTCTTTTTAACAAATATGTCCCTGTAACATTTATCAAATACAATGTGAAAGCTTTATCGGTGAGAAAAAGAGATATATAGTCTAGAATGCTTCATACTGGCAAGAAAGAGCTGTACAATCTAAAATGCTTCATAAGGACTTAAAATAGCTATACTTTAGAATGCTTCATAGCTATATATTGTCTAGAATGTTCCATAGGAGTAAAATGAGCTACACAGTCTAGAATACCCCATAGGTGCAAAACGAACTGTAGTCTAAAATGCTTCATTGGGTGGTAAAAAGAACTTTGAACAACACAGTATAGAGTACTTCATAGGGGCAAAACGAACTGTAGTCTAAAATGCTTTATAGGAGCATAAAAAGACCTTCATGGTCTAAATTGCTTCATAGAGGCATAAGGAACTATAAAGTCTAAAATGCATAAAAAACTTCATTCAATTGCTTCATAGGGGCATAAGGAACTATACAATCTGGAATACTTCATAGAGGCAAAAGTCTAAAATGCTTCACAGGGGCATAAAAAGAGCTTTATGGTCTAAAATGCATCATATGGGGGAACAGAACTATACAATCTGGAATGTTTCATAAGAGATAGAAAGCTTAACCATGGAATGCTTCATGGGATAAAAAAGCCATACAGTCTAGAATACATCAATAGAACAAAAAGAGCTATAAAATCTAGAATGTCCATAAAGGCAAAAAAGAGCCATACAGTTAAGACTGCTTCAAAAGGGTGAAATAACTTTACTGTCTAGGATGCTCCATTGGGAAAATAGTTATATTACTATAACTTTAGTATTATGTTTATAATATTTATATAGTCTAGAATTTTTCATAGACCTATATATAGTACAGAATGCTTTGCAGGTGCAAAAAGAGTTATACAATCTAAAATGCTTATAGGGGTAAATGAGCAATACATAGTCTAGAATGCTTTATAAGGACAAAAAGAGGTATATATAGTCTAGAATCCTTCATAAAAGTGATGAAAATGTGTTAATAATCTAGAATGCTTCATAGAGTAGAATAACTATATAGTTTACAATGATTCATAGGGCAAAAAGAGCGTTACAGTTTAGAATGCAGCATAGGGCAAATAGAGCTATACAGTCTAGATTGCTTCATAGCGGTGAAAAAGAGCTGCACAATTTAGAATGCTTTATAGGGACAAAAATACCTATATAGTCTAGAATGCTTCTTAAGGACATAAAGATCTATATACCATCTATAATGCTTCCTCGGAATACAAAGAATTATAAAGTCTAGAAAGCTTTATCGGGGTGAAAAAGAGTTATACAGTATAAAATTGTAACCGGGTTCTCTCCCCCATCCTTAAAAACTGGCCGTTGTTGAGTGAGGATTAAAACAGAAAAAAAACACACACACAAAACAAAAAACAAAAACAAAACAAAAAAAAAACAGCGAAAAACAAAAACAAAAACAAAAAACAAAAAAAAAACAAATTAAATAAAAATAAAAAAAAAACCAACAAAACAAAAAAATAAATAAAGTCTACTCAATGCAATCTATTTCACTAATGTTAAATTAAATTCGTCTGTTTTATCTGTTGGTAACAGAAATATTGATGTGTCATTTGCAATAAACCCATATGATAATTGATATTGATATCTTTAGATTTATGTATAGGTACGTACCGTGTTAAATCATTGAAGAAAAAAACTATTCTTTAGTCGATCAGTACAAAAGTTTAAATTCATTGTCTCTCTATCTTTGTCTCTCAACTTTTAATGCATCTCTCTCTCTCTCTCTCTCTCTCTCTCTCTCTCTCTCTCTCTCTCTCTCTCTCTCTCTCTCTCTCTCTCTCTCTCTCTCTCTGACAATTGTCTTGCGCAAATGCAATAGTAAAATAAATGATAATTTTGGCTAATCTTACCGGAAATTGGGGGTATCCACAGGCCGTATAAACTACTTTCCGTTTGAAAAGGTTTAAAGTTTGCAACCATATTTGTAAACATCAACTTAATAAAACGAATAGACAATATGTACTAAATGCCTGTACACGCAGTACTCCAGACACAGAATTTAAACTGATTTCTGATTGGTTAAAACTCTAGCTAGGTTCGTGCGGTACATCTCTATGTTTTACTTGGGTCAGACGAACTGTGGAAAGTTCACAAGATGTGACAGTTGGGTTATTTGTTTATATATAGCTTCTGTCGGATGCAAAATAAAATGAAACTATATGTAAAGTAGAAATCTGAGAATATGTAAAGAAATGCTGATAAATATATTTAGGTGGACGGAACGCTCAAGTAAATGCCGGCTCATATGTCCGATTACAACAAGGGGACCGTGAGTGCACATAGCCTAGTTGAAAATGTTATTATTAGAATGCGTGCAACGCACTGTTTTGGCCCGAAGTTAGATAGAAGGAAGTTGATACGACTGTGATGTTTACGGATTTTGTAGTGTAAGTTTCCTCGTCTTTATCATACCTTGAGGATAATCATTTTTTATACATTGAGGTCGGCGGATCTATTTTGAGCTAATTAACGTAAACATGGATATTCAGTGAAGTAGGGTTCATGGAGCGCACACTGGCCGACAACAGGTTATAAATATACCAATAGTTAGCAAGTAAACATACATACATACATACATACATACATACATACATACATACATACATACATACATACATGCATACATACATACATATACATACATACATACATATAAAAACCAAAAATACATACATGCATACAAACGTGCATTCTCTAAAAAGGGTTTCTCAATTTCTCGGTGGTAGATAGATATATTGGTGAATAAACCTTGATTGATTTATGACGTTCTACTTGAAACAAAAATGAATGAATTTTCTGGAATCTTATCTTATGATTGAATTTGAGAAAGCTTTTGATTCTGTTTCATGGAAATTTATAAAAACATCAATTTGTTTCATTCTGGACCTGATATCATCGATTGAGTGCATATATAGAGCACCGATGCTTTTCTCTGTGTGACTCAAAATGGAATCTTGTCTAGTTTCTTTACAATAGGCCGTGGCTGTCAAGGCGATCCTGTTTCTTCGTATCTAAATGGCATTTTTATAAGACAAATTTGGGCGTATTCGTTTGGTCATTCCTTGATCACTTCTGGAGGTCTCCGTGATCGATGCTGGAAAAAGCACAAATGGACTCGTCCTGGATTTGTGTTTCTACAGGACCAGTTCTGTTCATGTTTTATTGGTTATTTTAAGGAAGTAATACAGAATGTTTTAAAACAAATGCAACATAATTGATCCAGAAGCAATAGTAACATGTTCCACTACATTGAAAATAAGACAGCCTTGAAGATAAGAGGTATACAGATGGAAATCATTATAATAGTGATGGTGAATCTGAAAAAAAGAATTGCGTTGCAATTTCCGCACCGATATTTTATATTTTCTGTCTATATCTTGTCACGTGATCTCTTCGAGTACTACCTGGGTCTAAAACGGAGAAGCAGAATCGATCCCGGATTTAAACTTTTTTTTCAAACGAACTGTAGTTGGATTGATCCATGATTGATGGTTATGACCAAAAGAATAACACCAAAATAAGAATATAACAAAGATAAAAAACTAATATATTTAAAGAAGTTAAAATTCTCTAGTGTGCTTATTATACACTGTTGTCTTTTTAGATAGCTCTGACAAAAGTTTAAAACGCACTTTAGATTTATGTAATCTGGACTGAAGCCAAAAAATATTTCAAAGACCAAACTACAGCTTCTGCAAATCTGATGAAGAATACACTGATAACAGCTTTTTACAGTCCCTATATTTCATATAATTTAACGACATACATTATACAATTATGGACTTTTGTTTTGGTGAATATGACGTGATATGAACCTAAAAAACTGATATTGACCCAGGCGTTAGCTAGCCATATCCGCTTTTCTGCGCATGCGGAATAGGAAGCTAGAGGGGATTCCCGCGTGATTTATTTTCAGAAAACGATGTAGCATGGAAAACCGGTGTACATGATCTGTTGTGAACTAGTCACATGTAAGCGATTTGGCCAATAGAAACAACTATATTTATTAAGTATATAATAAAATAGGATAAATTCAAAATATACAAAGCCATGTAATAGTGAATTCAGTAGGACTGACTTTCCGATTGGAAAACCTGACACACAGTATAACTCAATGAATCTAATCATTTCTGATGTTTCGCGTTCTTCACTGAACTACTTGAATATAAAAAGTCTCAGATATTAAGGTATAAATCATTAGGATGTCCAGGATATAGGTACAGATCTGGTAAAAAATGAACAAACACGGATCTCTTGAAATCAAGAGGTGAGATCAGGTGCTATGGAGGAGTAAGCAGCCCCTGTCGACCGGTCACATCCGCCGTGAGTCCTCAGTCAAATCAAAATGAAATACGTTAGGAACGAATCCTCGTCATAATTGGTATAGACGTCTCAACAACCGCCATCGAACAGGTAACTCAACATTTCACTTAGTGAAACAGAGTAGTCATCATATGACTGAGAAGCACAAATGATCCGATATGCCAGATCTTGTTGACACTCATATACAGAGACAAACTACTAACTGATAAGCTGTTGTCACAGGGATGTCGGAAGTCGCATTCCCCAAATTTTAGGGTCGTCATAATGGCATTATTTGCAATTACTATATGTCACTAAATGAAAGGTTGAGTTACTTGTTCTTTGTACGTCTGTACCGATTGTGATGAGAATATGTTCCTCACTTGACTGTGGATTCACGGCGTGTCTGACCGGTCAACAGGGGATGCTTACTCCTCCATGGTACCTCATCATCCCACCTCTGTATTCCAGAGGTCCGTATTTGTCCAATGTTCACCAGATTTGTATATTGTCTCCTGAACATCTTGTAGATCTGTGATTTTCATATTATGAAATAAGATTTTGTCAATGCTACCTATGACGTTTCATACATAATTCGAGTATGTAAAATGTTTATTAGTCAAAATTGTTAAAGTTGTGAAGGTTTTCTGTAGAAATAAAGTACATGTAGTTTTTATCAAGAGATTTCTAGTAAGATTTGACTCAAAATGTATATATAATTAAATGTAAACAATATCATGATAAATATAGATAATTTGATTTGCCATTTTCACATGAACAGTTCTTCTACTCCAGTGATGGTATGCTGGTTTTTCAATTTTATATTATCTTTAAGTGTTGCTGAAGAGATATTAGAGACGAATATTGGATATATTCTTAGTTTGGTGTAAAATGTATATTTGATCCAAATTATAATTATACTGTTATCAGCTTTAAGGCTTCATCAGTATATTTTCCGAAAATAAAGGATTCTTTCTTTTATCTGGACTGATATTGTAATTGCGGAGTTATTGTATAAAAAATATATAGTAGTTATTTAACAGGTTAACAATCCTCCCAAAAAGTGCGTAGTGTTATTAATCTCAGTCTCACAAAAGTACATTTTGTGTTAGTTATTTTGTTTAAAGCAACATTAGCTGTGTTTTGTTTTTAAATTTTCTTTCCCTTTTTACTACTTGGATTCATTTACAATAACAAAGAAGTGATATACACAGGCATAACAATTCTTTAATTTCTATATACATGTATCTTGTAAAAATTGTTTGGGAAACCCAGTTTGGCAATTATTCACTTGTAATTGATTAATTCAACCTTACTCTCTATATATGCCTACCACACTGGACCTGACCTTATTTTCACAAAATATATAGGAATATAACATTTTATATGCCCGTGTATAGCTCATATTTGTTATCGTACATCCAGTACAGGTAGTAAATGTAGAAACAAATTTTTGGGGGGTAGACACGGCTAATGCCCCTTAAAAAGCAATTTGTACAAAGGATTCGTAGCCTCCATGGCACCTAATCCCACCTCTTGGTTTCCAGAGGTCCGTGTTTGTCCATTTTTACAGGATTTGTATCTATGTTATGGACATTCTATTGATTTATACTTTGGTATCTGAGATTTTTTATATTGGTAAATGCGTGTTTGGAACCACTGAAAATAAGAGCTTTTTAGAGTTAATACCCGAAAAATGTCCCCTTTAAGGGCTGATACTAGTATAGGAGAATCGTCATTAGAACATAATATCTGATACATATTTTTAGTCCTGACCTACTTTAATAAAAATATGAATATTAATTGGCAATACTGAGTAATCAATATCATTCTTTTAGAAGTTTTATATTGTCTTGTTTAGTGTATATTTTACAGCATTAATGATATTCAAATATGTAAGAAAATTAGTTGTAATATTATATTTGGTTTGCAATTCCGGAAAACTGTAGTATTCGTTATTTTCTGTTTACTAAATCTTTAATCTTACTTCTTTATGTCAAGTCATTGAAAATATCAGTCAGCGATTTATTTGAAATAAAAAAGTTCAACGTAGAACAAACTATTGGAATATGGAATTATTTGATATATTTATGGCATCAGTGTGTAAATTCCGCGTCATAGTATGCAAGCCACGTCAAAATTTGTCTACACACCCGTGTCATTGTACGCGTAACACGTCAAATACGTCTTAACCGCATGTCATGGTACGCTTGCCACATCAAATACGTCTCAACCGCATGTCATGGTACGCTTGCCACGTCAAATACGTCTTAACCCCGTGCCATGATACGTATGACATGTCAAATACGTCTAAGCCCTCTGTTATGTATGCTATGAACGTTCGTCGTAAATATTATTATCGATTTATTTTTACATCATTTTAAATTTACTGGCGTGCTATTCAAACTTCAGATGTCTATTTCTACAGTAGTCGGGCAGCGAATCTTAAAAGATATACAATAGTCAAACTGTAAAACTTATTTGACGTGTATTGCGTACTAGTGTGTGGGATCACGACGTATTTGACGTGGTTCGCATACTATGGTACGAGATTTCGACGTTTTTGAGGTGGCTCGCATACTATGGCACGGGATTTCAATGTATTTGACGTGGCTTGTATACCATGACATGGGATTTAGACGTATTTGACGTGGCTCTCATACCACGGTACGGGATTTCGACGTATTTGACGTGACTCGCATACCATGGTACGGGATTTAGACGTATTTGACGTGGCTCGCATGCCATGGTACGGGATTTAAACATTTGACGTGGTTCGCATATCATGGCACCGGATTTCGACGTATCTGACGTGGCTCGCATACCATGGTATGGGATTTCGACGTATTTGACGTGACTCGTATACAATGGCACGGAATTTAGACGTATTTGACGTGGCTGGCATACCATGGTATGGTATTTCGACGTATTTGACGTCACTCGCATACAATGGCACGGAATTTAAACGAAGACGTAGACATCACCACCATTTTTATCAGAAACGTCTCACTACTGATCTCAGCCAAGAATCGAACCCTGACTGCGATACAATCGTCGTCATAACTGAGCTACTCCGAGCAGTCACTGACTTATGGACTTTGTATTGAGATTTTGATTATGTTATGTGTATATACATTTATACATGCAAACTGCTCATCATCTCCAATCTAGTCACGTGGCCTCAGTGAGGGAGTGGCTAGAGCAGCTCACCTCTAATCAATGTGGGTTCGACTCTCGATGGAACCGTAGACACTTTTGGGATACAATTTGCGAGTTAACTTGCGGTAGGCCAGTGGTCTCTGTCCGTGTTTTCTCCTCAGCCATTAAAATTTACTGTCACTACATAATTGAAATAATGTTGATTGTGGTGTAAAACACCATTCAAACTAGGCCCAGTATCATTCATTCCCGGTGCATTTCATTCCAGTTAATTGCTTTTGTTTAAAAGATGATATTAGTTACATCCGAATAGGCATTGGCTGTATCTCTTCCAAACATCGGCAATACAAACTGGTACGTAAATTAATTAAGTTCTTTCGCAATGAACCGCTTATTTCTATTATTAGTTTTATCTCTACACCCATTGACCTACGTCAGGTGTTCGACTTAAACTAGAAATACATTTGGTGCAATTTCAGCTTTGTGTTTTCCTCTGTGGTTTAATTTTTATGTTTTCTTTACTTCAGTTTAATCTTTGAACTGCGGGAATTGTAATAAATCACTTCAACTAGTATAATTCATTTCTAAACAGATAAACGGTAAACACAATTTAACCACGTTAATATTCTTCGGGGCGTAAATGTACATTTGTCATATGCACATCTTATGTGAGTATTGTAAATCTCTTGATAATGTGATGAACACAGAAGGTATCAGAAGGTAATTTAATTACGTTTGAAAGATTTCATATGGTATAACATCCGGGTCTTAGTCAATGAATGTTTAAATAGACCTTTCCGAACATGTGTTGTCGGTGACAGTGCGTGCAAATCCCTACTGCACATACTGTCGCTTGACTGAATTTCTTGGTTGCATATATTGTCGCCGGGCATTAGCTGTGTTTTTCCCAAAACAATTCTTTCTTTTTTACTACTTAGATTGATGTATAATAACAAAAAAAAAGGTAAACACAGGCATGATTTGTTTTAAATACCTAGGCCTATATATGCTGAGAAATTTTTCTGTTCATCTTATACTAAAGTAATATTCAGCACTGTTAACATCATTGAAATTGTTTCTTAAGCTAAGATAGTCATTTTTTTACAGTGGTTACTCTTAATTTCGGCTATACTTTAAGAGATATTATTTGGCCTTGTATAATACCACTTTCTCACAAATTGGAGCTTTGAAGTCTAACTGACAGAAACGATATCGTCTTGAGCATTATAACTTTGGTAGTATGTTTATGATATTAAGAAACCCAATTTGGCACTTTTTTCATTTTACTTACAGGTATATCGACGATGTTCTGAACATAAATAATTCTTAGACAGATGTATCCTTCTGACCTAGAGCGATATCTGCTTCTTACTTTACTCCTGTCGATTGGAAAGACGGTCAACTTCACACATCCCTTTATGACAACGCGACGATTTCAATTTCCATATCACGAACGTCCCGTTTTTGTAATATTCCACTGCCTTGACTCATTTCACAACTTAAACGTTATGCCAGGGCATGCTCTTCTTATGAATGTTTTATTCAATAAAGTACCTATACAAGGTTACGTTGTTGAACGCTTGGAGTCGTCGTTTAAGAAGTTTTATGGTCGATACGGGGATCTTGTTAAACATTATGAAGTTCCCCTCTCAGAAATATTAGATAGTATTCTGGAGCACGGCCACAGACAGTGACTCCCTTTCACCAATCCTGCTTTTCACCGAACTTGACTTTATCATCAAACTTTACCTTTTCACCGAATTTGACTAGAAGGGTTTTGAAGCGACGGGTGTGGCATGCCAGCAGAAGACGCTGACTCCTTCCAGACACCTGGCCTTATCCCGTTTGGGATTCGCAATTGTTCTTCGTGTTGAGACCATTTACACATCTAATTTGTCGTGTTATTATCACCAAGTTAAATTCGGACATTTTATTTGAATCATTTCTGGACTTTTAAATTCAAAATTGTGTTTATTTTCTACAAAAAAAACTTTCATGAAGATTGACAGATTGTTTACACTAATTTTTCACTTGCAGAACTCTAGTAATACAATGGATTTAATTACATCTTACAGCTTGTTTAGGATTATACTTTTCACCTTGCAGACTTTGTGATTGTAGTAACAATTGATTTAATTACAACAAATGACACAGATTAAAGCGTTAGGCACTTCAGGTCAGTATATTCAGTAATTAAGTATATAATTAACTCAATTTCATTGTGTCATCCACGGTATTTACTTGATAATTATTGTAACAGACCTGTTGTATCCAAAATTGTCTTTACCTGTAAAATTTCAACTCGTAAGTTCTCAGACACTATAGATAGCACCGACTCGGAGAGACCACGACACTGGTCAGTGACGTGCATTATATTTTGGACTTACATTTTACCATTTACTATTTCGGACTTTTTACAATTATATTATTATAGATATTATATTGTTTACATCGTTGCGGTCGATCAACTTATACAGTGTTCTTCCTGGAAAGGACATAGGGGCATCTATATCTACTTTACGGCCCACAGCGCCACATTACTTTACGGCCCACAGCGCCACACACATTCCTTTCGCCAACATTCCCTCACCCCGCTCGTTACGGCACAAAGCGCGCTCCAGCGACAACATTAACATCAATTCATCGGCACATACCGACACGAACACCCGTATGATAAATGGTGGATGAATCCTAAGGGTAAAACAACACCCGGGTCATTTAATTTTGTAGTACTTGATCCAATACCAATTCGAGTTTCCCCAACGCAACAACCCAACGATGGACTATTACTACCGATCAACATGGACATATTCACAACCAAGGACTAACGCGACGTTTTCATTTCAACAAAACGTGTTACAAGTGTCACGCCTTACCTTGCAAAATCTTGTGATTCAGATGTGGCAGGACCGTGCTCAGAATCAGGATTATTTGGAAAGAAAATGTTTTATTTTTCAACCAAAAAGTATCAAATTTATGGACCATTCAAAAACTACAAAATGGAATTATTAGGACCGCAAATTCTTAGGAATGCTCAAATTGAAATTCAAACTCTGACTTCAAAACTTCAAACGACAGAAAGTGAATTGTGGACATCAGCTTCGTCACAAACGCGCGAATATTCACAATCAGAATTTGAAGCTGGATATCATTCGATAACCAAACGGGGATCTTGTTGATTACGCTCTACAGTTTTATGAACTCGGTGACAGTGTACCGATAGAAATTCAAAAATTGAGCAACTAAACTCAAAATTGACACACTAGAAGTTAGGAATCAGGATCTCGATGTAGAAATAGAGAATCTACAGTATGCTTTGAGCACGGCCTTACCGACACAGAGACACGCGACAGAAATTTTTATCGCTAACCCATTCAAAACACAGGATCCCCGGAGCTATCACCAAGTTAAATTCGGACCGAATCATTTCTGGACTTTTAAATCAAAATTGTGTTTACTACAAAAAAAAACTTTGAAGATTGACAGATTGTTTTACACTAATTATTTGTGCGCAGACTGTAGTAATACAATGGATTTAATTTCAAATGGACAGCTTGTTTAGGATTATACTTTTCACCTTGCAACTTTGTTTGTAACAATTAGATTTAATTACAACACGTTAGGCACTTCAGGTCATAAATATGTATATTCAGTAATTAAGTATATAATTAACTCAATTTCATTTCTTTGTGCACTTTGTCATTTTTGCTTGATAATTAGTAACACCTGTTGACACATGACTTATCCTCAAACCATTGTCCAAATTGTCTTAAATACCAATGTAAAACACTCGTAAGTTCGGGACACCTGATAGCACCGACTCCGATACTTTGTTTGGAGACCACGTATAATCACTGGTCAGTGATTGTTCATTATATTTTGGACTTTGATTTTACCATTTATTTCGGACATACAATTATATTATTATATGTTGTGATATTAATCATCGTCGCTTACAATAAATTCGGTTATAACAGTGTTCTTCCTGGAGTTGTATTTTTAGACCATAGGGAATACGGCATCTATATCTACTTTGCCACATTACTTACGGCCCACAGCGCCACACTCATCGTCTCTTCTTTACTCACCCCGCTCGTTCGATACGGCTCCAGCGACAACATTAACATCAACGACACAACTCATCGGCACATACCGACACGAACACCCGTTGTGATATTATAATGGACTTGAGTTTTGATTATCGATTGGTACTTCTTCAATTTTACTTGTTCCATCTGACTATCTGTATCATGCATGCGGTAGTGGACCTAACTTTATTTTCACAAAATATATAGTAATATAAGATTTCCGATGCTTATGTATAGCTTTTTATGCTCGTTTACACCTATTACAAGTAGAAAATTTAGAAATATTCGTTACTAATAATAATTGTCTACAAGTTTTAAGCAAAAAAGTCATTTGTATAAAACTGTACCCTGTCATTTTAAGCGTCCCTTGTGGCTTGTTTACGAACATATTCCGTTTCCTTTTGCAAACTATGAAGATGTTGACTTATCAGTTATGCATACTGAATTTGAAAGAAATCTTATCAATAGTCATTCTTTATGAGAGGATCTTTGATAAATACCAACTTTTTGGACCCCCTTATACGTCCTAGTCCCTTTTTATTAGCAAACTTTATGCAGCATTATATGGAGATACTTTCTACAATGTTTGGTTAGAACTGACCAACTGGTTCTTGAGAAGAAGTCCAAAATGTGCGTTAGTTAAAAACGCACGACAACAGACAAACGATGACCTCAAACTCCAGGATCCACCACTGGTTTTAATCACAATGTATACGAATCATATAAAAATAACATAAAAAACTATATAATCATTTTGATATCATACTCCTTCTCAGCCCGAGGTTCTAGATATCAGCCCGATGGTGACAACGAACGACACATGATGAAATGTAATTGGATGATACACGGAACTATTTTTTTCTTTTCACTGATCGCAATATAAATAAAGAAGTTCCTAACAGGGGTTGTCTCACGAGAATAATTAATGCATGGTGGTGCATTACGAGAATAATATATGCATGGGGTGCATTACGAGGATGATTAATGCATGGTGGCGTGACCGTATACAAATGCAGTCATATTCAGAATAGAGATACGATAAAACTTTATTCTAACAGGGCAACGATTTGTGTTTAGTTTCACAGTACATATTGACGCCTACGACAGTTTTGTTACCAAAATGGCATGACTTTAAAAGGGGTACTATTGGCACGTATTATACCAAGAGGTGACCTGTCCTTCGGATGAGACAATAAAAACCGAGGTCCCATGTCACGGCACAGAACCCTCACTTTGCCGTAAGTGCCGACCAAAATTTGAAGCCCTTCACCGGCATTTGGTGACGTCTCCATATGAGTGAAATATTCTTGAGCTGGACGTTAAAAAAACAATAAACAAACAAACAAACCAAGAGGTGACAATATGTGCAGTGAGGGATTACAAATATGTTGTTTCAAACCGAGTTGTTGGTCCTTGCATTCCGAATCAATATCTGTCAACGTTTGTCTGTTTGTTTGTTTATTGTTGTTTAACGTCCCACTCAAGAATATTTCACTCATATGGAGACGTCACCGGGTGAAGGGCTTCAAATTTTGACCTATGCTCGACACTTACGGCCAACAGTGAGGGTTCTTTAACTACCAACACCTCACACGGGACCACGGTTTTTACTGTCTCATCCGACAGACGGGAAACCGGGCTGGACTCGAACTCACTACCTCACGATCAAGAGTCGAGCGCGCTACCGAGTGAGCCAGGCCGGCTCCTCTGTCAACGTGTAGAAAGAAGTCCCAAAACATGGGGTCATGCAACCCGCAAAATAAATGTAAAAATCAAATTATACAGAGTAAGGAAATTTTTCAAAATAATATAGTGCCCATATCTATATCCATTTATAAAAAAGTATTTTCGCCTCAAATGGTAATTTATTCAGCACAAAAATTATGTGCAAAAAGATCAATATGTTATATGTCTACTTTGTAGTAGATTTATATATTTTGTCATGACAGAAATTGGCAAAAGTCGAGACGTTGACAGATATTGATTCGGATTGCAACGACCGACAACACTGTGTAAGAGAATGATGCTGTTCCACATGTGACACTGTCGTTTGCGCGTTGCCATCCTGCAAAGTAGACTGACATCATGTTTTACTATGCTTAGTCAACTGACTCAGTCAAATGCAAGTTAAAAGTTCAAAGAAATTCACAAAAAAGAAACCGATTTTATCTATTTTTATTATATCAATTCAGATCTAAAATGCATCCCTAATCAGCCATGTATAAATCTGTACAAATTTTGACTGTACCTGGAGTGGCACGCCGAACCGCACAGGTAAATTATAACTTTTTAATACTGGAGTCGATATGTATGTTATGCATTATTTATCATAATTAAACACATTAACTGAAATAAATTTTTGTAATTTTCTGTATGAAATTAAACTTCGTCAATATTGGACAGACACCAGAAAAGAAAGAGGTGGGATCAGGTGTCCTGTATTTGTAAGCATTCCCCAGTCGACCAGTCATCCATGCCGTGAGTTCATAGACAAATTGAAATCAAAATAACCTAGAAATAAATCCTCGTTAAGTCAGTGAAGCCGACTCATCAACTCCTATCTAACATGACATTCAAAATAAGTCATAACAGCGAACACGGTAAGTACACTGCTGCAGAATGAAGTTACGTTGGTTGTTGTGATTGAATGGAATCTCGTTAAGGTAGCGTACGCCGGATAACTTGCCCTCCACTATCACCAAAGGAGCCCTTCCATGTGTTGTAATTCCACCCCAGACCATAACGCCCCCTCCACCGAATTAGCGGCGCTGAATAACACAGATGTCAATGCACGACGGTAAGCCCGAACACGACCGTCATTGCTGTCGATATGAAATCTCAACTCGTCCGTAAACAGAACTTTCACACAATCTCTGTTATAGAAACGACAGTGCCTCCTACACCACGCTAACCTCGCAACACGGTTACGCCAGAGCAGAACAGGACTGATACCAGGACGTCGAGGACGGATGTTAGCCTCTCGCAGCCTGTACCTCAGGTGATATGAGGACTTATCCGTCGATGTCTAGGGATGCTTTTAACGGTCAATGAAGCGGATTGGAATTGATTATGCAAACCTGACGTCCGTATATACGTATCTTGCCGACGTGACAACACACGAGGGCGTCCTGATTGTGGCCGCTCCCGAACGGTGACAGTTTGTTGATATCATCTCCATAAATCATTTACGATGTTAATATGAACTCCAAACTGCCTTGTAACATTGTTTTCAGACATCCCAGCTTCCAGCATCCCAATAACACGCAACGATGATTTTCCATCATTCGAGGTATCTCTCAATCAAAATTTTATTTTTCTGTTTCGATACATTGAATACTGTCAATGAATGCAAGAAATTCTAATCGATTACAAACCACATAAGCAACATGAAAACATGAAAAGCGTGCTGTGGCCATCAAGACGAATCGAACGCGATATTTAACAAACCGAGTTCTCAAATACGTGTTTTGTATATTAAACTATGCCTTTAAGAATAAAGATCGATCAAAGAATACTTTTTATATTTTTTATTTCACTTTTAAGTATACACAGTTTCTTTTTTCCGCTAGTATAGTTTGTCAAAATTGCTTGAGAAATCCAGGTTTTGGCACTTTTGAATTGCACTCAACCTTACTATTTGTATATGAATACTACACTGGAGCTGACCTTATTTTCACAAAATATATAGGGATATACGAACTTTATGCCTGAATATACGAAATTTTATGCCTGTGTATAGTTCTTATATATTACTGTACATCAAGTACGAGTACTTAACGTAGTAAAATTCGAAATATTTTTTTGGTAAACACAGTTAATGCCCCTTGAAGCTGAAAATAGTTTTAATATATATCTGTTCAAGAGGTTAAAGAAAGTAGGTTGCAACTTATGGAATCATTCTTGTGAATGCTATAATTATACAGTATGGTTTAAGTGTAAAATCATAAATACGTATGTGTCAAATGAACATTCCATTTACATATAGTTGACCTGAGGAGGTATACACCTCTGCTTTTCCAGTTTTCAAACTATAAACGCTTAATATATTTCTCCTATCCTAATGAATGTTAATGACATGGAATTTAATACCAGAAGACAAACTTATATGGAAAGAAAAAGAATTGATTTGAAAATATGATTGTAATCCTACTCCTACACCCATTGTTTACTAGTTTCCCCCATTTTAGTAAAAGCCTCATTACTCACTAATCCATTTTCACGAATTTATCAATATTAGTAAAAGCCTCAATACTTACTTATACATTTCTTTCTCATGTTCTCATCTTCTAAAGAAATTTTCTCTTTTTTTTCAACACTCGCGAGATTAAACGAAGTCCAGTGGCATTGCTATGATCTCTTTAATGTTAAAAGATAAACAAAAATATATTTACAACTTCACTGCTTTCCAGTAATAAATAAAACGGGTATTGAAAGGTAAGATGAGTTGTTTCTATTTTGGGGCCGGGGTTGTAAAATAATTCAGTTTCATCAGGTTACCTGTGTGTTGCAAAAATGAATGTTATTTTAGTCAATACATTTGCATGTTTCGATTTATTGAGAGAGGCATACATATCCATGTGGGTATGGCCTCCTTTAAATCAAGAAAATTTCAAGAGACTTAATTTATCTTGCCTTAAATGTGAGGTGATCGCCTAAGTGAGATTGTCTTTATACAAGGATATATATATATATACATGTGTTCAATTTTGTTTATGAAATTTGTTTATCATATTCAGTATACTTTCAATTTTCCGCTTCATGCATCGTCAGTTCCATCATCATTTACATCTAGGAGAATACCTTTCGCCTTCGCCTTCTAAGACCGAGTTCTCACGTACAAAACCGTAAGCGCCATTATCGATAAATTCATTTTTGTGAATGGTTAGATGGCCAATTGGTAAGCCTATCGCGCATGGGAGCCCAGCAGTTTATAAGAACCTGCGTTTATAGAATACCTTTTGACCTGTGGAAATAGATTTGATATTTGAAATAATGAAAATTCTTACACGAATGAATATTTGTCGTTTCTCCTTTTCGTAGAAATCTCTATTTCAGACATTTTGACATTTACTTTAACACCACGTTTTTTGTAAGTTATGCATTCCATCACGTACATCACATTCCAATGGCTTATTGTTTTGACGAATTTGATAGATACGAAATTAATTCAATTGTCATTTTTATCTAGAACATAATTCAAGTTAAATTAGTTCATACACCTACCATTGGATATTTGTGTGTAAGCAGGAGTCAAGTGGTTACAGCATCGTATTTTGAACTATGATGTATCTCACTTCTGTTCAGCACACGTTCGAACCCCGCTGGAACCTAAGTTGTTTTTCACTTGTGGAAAGCCGGTGGTCTCTTCACGGATACATTGTAACCGGTCTCTCCTCCACCATTACAAAACTGGCCGCCATCAAACAACAGAAAAATTGTTGAGTGCGGCGTATAACACTACTAAAACAGAATGAGAACTCGTCTTGCATCATATAGTTAATTAATGTAAATCTTTTCAGTTTGTTCCAGGAGTCAAGAGAGACATTCGACTTGTCGATTTGTATGTTGTTTTAAATTATGACAAGAATTTTTCACATACATGAAGATGTCACGAGCTTTAGGGAAGTGCTACAAATACTGGTCTGTGATGCCAGTGCAGTGAGGGCTCTCTTATGTGCCACGTATTCCGTGCCATGGGACCTTGGTTTTTAGTCTCATTCGAAATACACGCGACTTTCTCTTCGTATGCCGAGCGCTTGGCGAAGGAACAGTTACTGCCATTTTTTCAAATCTTTGGTATGACCCGGTACCGAGAACGAACCCGGAACCTTCGATTTTCTAATCTAAGTATGACACCTGACTCAGTTTAGTTGGCCAACAAAAACACGTTGTGCGTGTGACGTTTAGTGTAGTGTATAGTACAGTTTATTAGCATTTAGCCTTTCTGTCACTACAAATATATAAGCATTGAATTGCTGCCATTTGGCATTCATGGGCTTATGAATGCCAACTAGATAAAGATAAATTCCATGAAGCGCATAAATATGGAAAAACATACTCTGTCAAGTAGTAAGAAACATTGTTTGCATAAAACTAACATCTGGAATCAGGGTCGTCGTGCTGAATACATTATTATAAATTCACACACCTTACACTTTGCCGTGATGTGCAATGTTGCCTGTTTGATTTGCACTCGTGAAGTCGTGAAAATACACTCGTGACCATTTTGCAAAATCATGAGCATTACATGTACATGGTTTACATAGTCATGATTTATTTGCAAATGTTTTCTGCTACTAATTGCATTTGGATTACCTCCCTGTCAATCACACACGTGACTTTGCATAAGTACACGATGAACCCCTTGTTATGACGCAAAGTAGGCATGTTTTTTTTCGAAATGAATGTCAGATATTTTCATAATATACAATTTCACCAAACTAAATACATGGACCCGACTTATATTGAACCTTGTTACATTGAAATATCGATTTATTTGAAATGATTTTGAATCCCAGGCCAAATTTATATATAACCATTTTAACCCAGTTACATGTATTTTGAAAAGCCTGTTTATTTGAAAGAAAAATCACCCCCTTCAGTTTCAGTATATCTTGATTCGACTGTATGAAAAATAAAATGTATAGATCTGATCTGATCTGGCCCCGAAACCATAAACGAAGAAAAGACTCAGATAAATTTTATTCTAAAAAGTTACGAATTTACTCATCGGAGTGAAAAGTGAAAAGTTGTGGACCATAAAACGACTTTAGAATTTTCCCACTAAAGTAAGATTGTTAAGGGCAGTGTAAATATGTCTCAATTCATGTTCCGATTCAATTAAATTCAATGTTTGAACATAATTCTAAACAAATCTATTGTTAATTGTATAATAACCAACAAACATGTATAAAACGCTTAAAAAAATCAAACAGGCAGGACGCTTTGTGGCTTAAAAAGGAATAGATATATACCTTTTTAAAAAGATTAGAAACGCCTTGTAAAATGCCAATATATGACCAAAGTCAGTAATTTATACAAATAATATGTATAATGTATGAACGATATTCAAGAAACAAGTAAATTAGTATAAGTACATTAGATCAAATAAACGACTCGCGACATGCACTGGGGCACATGTGTCGGACTATATTTACACAGTCCCTATTGTTAATGTAAACAAACGTCATATGACCAAAACAAGCCAACACACAAAAACGTGTTTGTCTCCTAAATCTATATCACTCCAATAACACGTTGTTTTCGAAAGCCAAAGGAATAAACATGTCCCAAATACTCTAGGGCGACGGAGACTCTGGCATTAGCATCTATTTATGCTGAGGCGAACATAGGGGGCGGCCATTTTCGATGTTAAAATTACTTAAGTCAACAACAGATTGTACTTAAGTATTGTATCACTTGAGAAAGAAATCTGTCCGAGAATTTCTTAATGGTCCATAACTTTACCTTAGTTAACCTTACCTTGGCATTAGCATCTATTTATGCTGAGGCGAACATAGGGGGCGGCCATTTTCGATGTTAAAATTACTTAAGTCAACTACAGATTGTACTTAAGTATTGTATCACTTGAGAAAGAAATCTGTCCGAGAATTTCTTAATGGTCCATAACTTTACCTTAGTTGAGAAAATTCTCAAGATTTGAGTAAAAACTTGAAGTTGTGTAAAACATTTGTTTGTGACTAGTTTTATGGCCTGGGCTCTGATCTGATAGTTGCAAGATTGTAAAACATATGGTTTATATATATAAATCATAACTGCACAATCTGAACATTACTTTTGAACCAATGAACATCATAAAGGTCATTGGTACCTACAGAGTTGAATATTTAATTGGTAGGTTTTTATGATGTTCTTAAAACAAAGAGTTTATTTATAAATGTGTATTTTATGAAACAATTCTCACCTGTCCTAATTATTAGAAAGCCACACAACTTGAAACTAATCCGTTAATAAAAGTTTATAAAATGTTATGTATGCCACAAAAATGAAAATCAAATACATAATTTTATCAGGTAATTCCACGACTCTTCACCTTTACACTCCAAGTGTGATGACATGATGTTTCTATTTTGCTCTTCACTCATAGTAAAACACTCTTTTAATCAGCAGCGACAATTTTCTTTTAAATGTCAAAAACAGACAAGGCAAATGTCACACACAGACAAGGCAAAAGCTGCACTTATATACTAATTATGTATCGTGTTGCGGTAATTATATTTGAATGATAATGACTTTGGCATTCTGAAAATATGAATTATATAACATATTTTTCGTGTAGAAATCTCGTCAATTCTAATAGAGGTCTAACACCACTTATAGACATAAATGCATTGAATCGAATATAAAAAGTTACTATAATGTCTTTCAATTAACTGTCGACGTTTCCATCGGAACTAACTGTGCCCTTTTACAAGTCGACTCGTTCCATTATTTTTGTGAAGCAAATTTCATTCTGAATCTTCTGATCAGGAGAAAGAAAAGAAAGCCGTGACCTTTAAGTTGGCATTAAGAAAATAATGACGGGGTTTTGTCAATTAATAATGACAATTTTTATAATTATCAGAATTCCAACGAACTAAAAATTGAAGACACCACAGAATCATACATGTACGACATTATATTTTCTATAGACATGGACAGGAAGCGGACATCACAACGAGGCGACAAATCTGATGATTTCGGCTTTCACATTGTCAACTTTCCACATCTTAGTAGTTATAGGCCTTTGTCGTCTGAATACGGTGTTTAAATCTTCCAAATTATTCGTTACGCCTTGATTAGATCATATTTATACACAATTGTTGTCACAAGAATATACGAAATCACTTTTAAAGTTAGCATTTCGCAAATTTTAGAGTCGGTAGAATGACCTTGCTTGCAATAACAATGTTTCACTAATTGGAAGGTTGCGTCATCTGTTCGATCGTAGTTGATGAATCATCTATAACAATGGTGAGGAGAATTTATTACTCTTTTTATTCAAATTTGAGTGTGGACTAACGGTGCAAGTGACCGGTCCACACACACACACACACACACACACACACACACACACACACACACACACATATATATATATATATATATATATATATATATATATATATATATATATATATATATATATATATATATGTTCTAATTCGTTTCACTCAAACGAACATAAATAATTTATAAAATAAACAAACACACAAATAAGGTATGAAGCGCTCTGTGCAAGTGCAGTTTACTTAGATATGATAAATATACAAACAAAATGTCACAGTCTCCTGACCACATGACCTACAATGTAAAAACAAAATATATAGTTCAAATTTTAAAACTATACTTAAGTAAATGGGTGGGTGGGCGGGAATAAGTCAACTGCACTGAAAAGAGCCTTCGAATGGCTATATTCTATAAAAATATCGGATTACGTTACATGTAACAAACACCTGATATTCGTGCAATGAATATTCATTGACATGTCAGATGACATACCCGTATAAAACTGACCAATAATAGTGAAACACAAATAAACATAAACACGTGTTATTGTAACTTTGATAAATATGATATATATTATATATATATATATATATATATATATATATATATATATATATATATATATATATATATATATATATATATATATACAGTCAACTACACTTTTAACGAAGTAGATTGGGGATAAATTTAAACTTCGTTATAGCCAGATTTCGTTATCTGGATATATATAATGCAAGAAATTTACAGGGATGAAATATATCCTCGCTATAACCGGTATTTCGTTATATGCCGTCTCGTTATAAGTGGAATTGACTGTATATAACAACAGTAATATATTGATGTCAACATAACAAGTTTTCTCAAAGAACGAGGCTATAAAAGTTCACAGCATTTTGTCGAAACAGTTTTGCTTTATCCTCGTCTGACAGCTTCGGTAAAAGAAGACCAATCAACTCAAAGACATCCTTATACGAAGCATTTGCTAGGTTACAAACTGGCCAATCAGAACCAAACATACATCGATCAATCCCGAAACAGTTAACCACGTGCTGAAAGAGCAAACCATTGATTAAATATATCCAGTAATTAATTAGTAATATATATTTCAGCAAAACATTGATTGAATAACTCTGGTAATTAATTGGTATTATATATTTCAGAAAAATATTGATTAACTGTATCCAGTAATTAATTGGTATAGTCTGAGTCACATTAGGTCAAACCATAAAGTAACCAATCATCAAAATGAAAATATTTTATACTGATATAAGTAAAAAACAAAAAAGTATATCCTATATCTTTTCTACATACTTTTTTCTTTGTTCGGTCGCTTCAGTTTTTTAAAAAATACTCTTCTTACGGGATTCTCTGTGTTATCCATGCAAAGTCAATAAATTGGGTGATGTGAGTAATCATGAATATACTCGTAACTCTCGTGACAAAAGAGTTATATGAAGGGGAATAACTCCTAATATATTATTTTCGTAAGGAATCAGTGATTGTGTATTAACAGCAACCTCTTTCATGATACAATACGATAATACTGGAAAACATGTCTGTCGGATGATTTCATCTAGTATTAGCCTGGGGTCTAACCTAATTATACTTCGTCGATGAGTGAGCCAGGCGAAATCAGTATGACCAATAAACGTTCCCTTTCTTCCACTTCCGCTTTCGGATATCAGTAGACGGTAGCCATTACCTGTGTAAAAGTCTCGTATTGAGTGTGAATATCTATAACAAAACTGATTAATTTTTATTTGTCATGAGCATGGATAAATTACTCAATATGCATAGAATTCCGTTACGTTCAATTTAAGTGGTAGGTATCAACCATTTTATTTTAATTAGCCAAAACGAGTGGACACAGCTAATGTGACTCAGACTATAATACATATTTCAGGAAAATATTTTTTTTAATATATCCATAATTAACTGGTAATATGAAAGAGAACTTTTCTAAAAGGAACATTTCTCGTCAATTATCGAACGAAGCCAATTTCTGAATGACAATATATAAAAATATCAGATTATGAAGTATAAAACTTGGGGATGTCCAGGATACAGATACAAATCAGGTGAATATTGGACAAACACGGATAGAATCAGGTGAAATGGAGGAGTAAGCATCCCATGTCGACCGGTCACTCTCGCCTTGAGCCCACAGTCAAATTAAAATGAAATAATGAGGAAGAAATCCTCGTCACAACTGGTACAGACGTCTAAACAACTGCTATAGAACAGGTAACTCAACATTTCATATAGTGAAACAGAGTAATCGCAAACAAGGATGATATACCAACCATAAAATTTGCGGAACTTTGACATCAACCCGATTATCGATATACCTGTGTCAATGATTTGCCGGTATGTATATACACACGCTTCATACTTAGACATTTTACTTAATATAACACAGACGGGAAATTAGCAACTAAGCTATACGATAAACGCGACGATTTCGGCTTTCCCATCGTAAATTTTCCACATTTAAGTAGTAATATCCCTCAGTCACCTGCATATGGAGTTTATATTTCACAAATGATCCGATATGCAAGGGCGTGCACAAACAATGAAGATTTTCATATACAGAGGTAAACTACTCACTGACAAATTATTGACACAGGGATATCGAAAACGCGTTTAATGTCAACGTTCCGCAAATTTTATGGTCGGTATAATAGTCTTGTTTGCGATACTCTGTTTCACTAAGTGAAATGTTGAGTTGCCTTTTCGTTGGCGGTTGTTGAGACGTCTGTACCAATTGTGACGAGGATACACTCCTCACGTGTTTCATTGGACTTGACTGTGGACTCACGGCGGGTGTGACCGGTCGACAGGGGATGCTTACTCCTCCATGGCACCTGATCCCACCTCTTGTTTCCAGAGGTCCGTGTTTGTCCATTTTTACCGGATTTGTATCTATGTCCTGGACATCCTATTGATTTATACTTTGGTATCTGAGATTTTTATATATAATTTGTCACCTCAATAATCGAATACTTGTCATATGCACTAATGACGTAATAATTCCGGAAGACAAATAAGATATACTACTCTTTATGGCACAGTAAAGAGAGAATAACTTTAAGCTATTTCAGGTTTATCTAACTATGGTAGCTGTAATTTGTCGAGGTAAAGACTAGATTTAGTATTATCACTTCGCAATGGTACATATTTTGCAAAATATCGAAAGTTCTCTTTGGAATAACAAATACATTTTAATCAAACCAAAGTCAATGTTTTGCCTGTTGTCAATTATGATTACTGATCTGTATAAAATCATTTAAAAATGAACATTGTAACCGTGTTGTCTCCTCCATCCTTAAAAAATGGCCGCAGCCATATGACTGATAAATTGTTGAGTATGTCCTAAAACAACATTCAAAATATGACTTTGCTTCCACTTCTTGTATTATTGCGCGTCTACAACAACTACAACTAATAATAAAATTATGCATATTAACATAAACTCAAATAATGCCGCTCATTTATTCAGGAGTGTAGAATAATGCTGACGATCAAATTTCTTACCTCGATATATGGTCTAAAATCCTCCGTTTTCCAGTTATTCCAGTCAGCCTCTGTTACTAAACCGGATCTAACAGATGTAAAGAAAACGTCAAAGTCAAACTCTTAATATTTAAAAGCACATAAGATGCCCCCCCCCCCCAAAAAAAAAATGTTTCTCTCCTTTTTACTACTTTAATAGATTAATGTACAATATAAAAAATATATATATACATAAAGAAAAATATGTTATCCTGTGTACCCGTCATTTATCCTTCAAATAATTACTCCAATAGGGATTAATTCGTTATGTAGTGTCCTAAATTGTCATTCAGAAATATAAGAGGTCCATGGAATAAATGCCGTATTGCAATGTCGTCAAAATATTGTGATATATTTAAAAAAAACCTATAATATTAATGAATTTAAATACAAGAAAATATAATACATCAAATACATGTTACTTGAGTCTGAAATCGTCACATAATTCTGCCATAATGTCATTGTATTCTCCGATTCATATAACTTAGTGGAGCGGAGTAACTTTTTGATTATCATCTGGATGATTCTACTCACTTTCGATTAAGACAAATTTCACGGGAAAACTGTTTTATTTCTCATTGGATATATCTGTAGATATGGTGATCAGTAAGAACGATAACTCTTGCTTGAGTATGGTATATCATTAGTTAATATTTAAACTTATCCAGGTCAAGAAAGGATTCACGAGACCCCATCCCGCCAGGTTATGTCAATTTCACTACACAATCTAATGAATCTTTTTATCCTACCATTAATACAATCATAATACATAGACGCAATGATTGTACATGTCTATTTGATTTCTGACAATATTCTTTTCAATGAGATTCCTGTTCAGCAACGTTCAGGAAAAAAACTTTTAAAAAAATGATTGTCTATATTATTATTTATTGATTTGGGTCAACATAATTTCTCATGATGATCACGTGATTAAAGGCATTGTGATGTTTCAATGTTGTTTTAAATGCACTTAAGCACTTTCTGAAAAGTGTAAACTTACATTTTGCAGTAAACATTTGGATATTTTGCAATCTCAGCTATTTCTTGTTTCCACACGTCAATCTTTTGCTCTTTTATATATGGCTTGGCTATATGATCCACAACGAACTTCAGCCTGTAAATATATTGACATATCCCAAGCGTATATTTTCTTTAAATTAAAGGGACATAAACTGTGTTTTTTTTCTCAAACTCCCACGTTTTTCACTACTTAGATTGATATACAATAACAAAAAGAGATATAAACAGGCATAAAAGTATTAAATTCCTATATATTTTGTGAAAATAGTTTGAGAAACCCAGGTCTGGCGGCACATGTTCAAGTACAAATGACTAACTCAACATTACTATTTGTATATGCATACCACACTGGCCCTGACCATATTTTTACAAGACATATAGGAAAAAGAGATATTGTAAGCCTATATATAGCTCCTATTTGTTATTATACATCAGGTACATGTAGTACAAGTTATTTTTTTTCGATAAACACAGCAAATGCCATTTTAAACTAGTATTGACGTTTTGCCAGGAAATATATCATATTGTTCTTTTGATTTTAGTCTCGATAGTAAAATAAGGGTTTTATAAAAATTGCCCTTTCGAGTCTAAAATAATTTCAGCTTATGGTTGTTGTTTATATCAAGTTCTGCAGGGGAAATAAACTGAATTCGTTTCTGAGAGTGTATAAATATTTTTAAAATCGGACAAACACGGACCCGGAAATCCAGAGGTGAATTCACATGCCATGGAACGGACTTACTATATATTTACAATCATCTAAAAATGTTTTATATCCGTCTACGAGTTGAACGTTGTATAATCTACTTAATATATTCTTTGTTCTGACTGAATGAAGACAAGATTACCTAAAGGATATTTTGATATTGTTCTGCAAAGCAGAGTAAACTGAATGTAAATTAGTCATTAGTGGATGTGGCATGCTGCAATATTGTATTCTTATTTGAAACTATATCAGTAATTTCCATGGATGACACACATATATATATATATATATATATATATATATATATATATATATATATATATATATAATATATATATATATATATAACAATTACAAGACGATAAAGACTAAACACATATATACAGTAAAACCTGCTATAGTGGCCACCTCTATATAAGGATCACCTGTTTATAAAGGCCAGTTTTGAAAAGTCCCTTGACTGCATACTTCAACTAAATTCAACCTGTGTATAAGGGTCACCCGCACATAAAGGTCAATATTGTCTGATCCCTTGGGTGGCCCCTATATACAGGCTTCACTGTACATATATAACATTTTCAACAATCGTTCAATAATAGTTATGATGAAAACCAAACGTTTGGACACGTTGAGCTTTTCCAGATCTTTTGGGTTTTTTTCCTATTTACATTGCATGATAATAATTTACACAATATACAGATGTGGTTTATTTCACATTTTGAAGTGTATTTTGTTTTTAGGAAAAGAAAGAAAGAAGATATCTAGATCTTTAGGTGTTGATGATTTCGCTGCTTACAAGTTTTCTCTATTATTTTCGAGACATAAGTATCTTGCATTTTCCCCTATTTTACCGCAAGGTATTTTAACAATTACGATGAGAAGATGAAAGTATAAGATCTTCGAATGCTGATTATTTTGAGCTATTGATTTTTTTCTCCTGCTGAACAATGCTGTTACTAATTTTAGATATAACACAAGAACATGCATTGACCCTTATGCTCTAGCGTAGCCAATATATTACCGAATGTTGTAAATGGTAATATTACGAAATTGGAAGCAACCTTGCCAGACTTTCTGAACTGAACGGAATGGAACAACTCAAATGATCTATTGACTGAGTGGTTTCAGAGAAGATTTGAAAAAAAACCTGACAAACGACATACACCAAGTGATAGCAATATAACTGCATTCACCTGTATCATACCTCTTAATCATTTATCTGGAAGGTGTGTCGACCTGTGCATTTAATTATGATACTTTACAGAGTCATTTCATCCGGTATTTTACCAAAGTCATAAATATATACGGGTCATCTGTTATAAAGCTAGCGGTGTCCTTTAATTTGACATTTAGATATATCGACGACATTTGGTCAATTAATAATGACAATTTTCATACATATGTCAGTACGATAAATCTCAGCGAGCTAGAAATTAAAGGTACAACAGAATGAAGCACACACACTTCATACTTATACATTTTACTTACTATTGACACAGACGGGAAATTGGCAACTAAGCTTTACGACAAACGCGACGGTCGGTATAATAGTCTTGTTTGTGATTACTGTGTTTCATTAAATTAAATATTGAGTTGCCTTTCCGTTGGCGGTTGTTGAAACGTCTGTATCAATTGTGACGACCATTCGTTCCTCACGTATCTCATTTGGATCTGACTGTGGATTCACAGCGGTTTAAACTGGTCGACAGGGGATGCTTACTCCTCCATGGCACCTGATCTAACCTCTTGGTTTCCAGAGGTCCGTGTTTGTCCATTTTTACCAGATTTGTATCTATATTCTGGAAATCCTAAAGATTTATACTTTGGTATCTGAGATTTTTTATATCATAACCTTAAGAATGTATTTCAAACCTGAAGTTGAAATCATCTGTGGAATTTTTCATCATACCTGTGTAAAATGAAGTTGCACTCACCTGGGAAACTTTTCTACCACTTTTGGTATATATTTGAGTAGATGAGGTCTGTAAACGACATAATTATATTATTATGTACTTAAGAAGTTATCAAGAATTTCCAAATATTTGTTTATCATAAACCAAATCTATTAATCTTGTTAACCTAACTGCGCTATAATGTACGGTTGAATGTCTGAAGTTTTCAAATGAATAAAATAAATTACTAAATACAAATTTGCATGTATATAATTAATGCAGTTTTCGGACTAGTAACATTTGCATTCATACAAGTACATGTACCGTAATTTCCCTCGTGTTGTCCACTACACCGTATAGCCTTGTACTAGAAAATAGAGACTGCATCGCTAGATTCCCCACGGGTAAAACACAGGAACATATCGCAATGTTTCACACCGACTCAAAGGACACTGACTCCGATGGGTGGTAGGATTAATATAAATATCATTATGTTAATGTTTTGTAGTGAAATTGGTACTTAAAAATGAATGATTTTATTAATATTTAATTCATGATTTATTTTCGAGTCTTTTTTTTTTTTTGGTATTTAAGTTAAAAGAAAGGAAAAAAGATCCTGGTAGCCTGAACCGATAGGTAGCCTTTATGACCATAATTTCCTGGGGGAAAACGTTTACCGTAATACACGGATTTATTTTGCTCTTCAGAAAAAGCGAATATTTTGATAATTGTTTACTCCTGCAATACATAAACAATTTTTGTACCCATGCAATTGTATCAGGGTACAACGGCATATCAAAACAAAAATATCATTCTTGGTATACACGGTAGTGATATTTTTACTTTAAAACCCAGCGATGTGTGATAAAAACCCAAACTAGCAATGAGGAATGAAACGCTATTCCCGTTAAGTGCGTCGTAACTGAAAAGTGAGTAGATCCATCCGCATGATAATCAGATGGTTACTCACTCCCCGCCAAGTTACATTGTATATGAATTGGACTATCACGGCATGAAAGAAATGTCCTTAGGCCAAGTTTAGCCTATCCATAAATATTCAGAACAATCAGCTCAATGAATTTGAGGCTTACTTTTGTTTGTTTGTTTGTTTATTGTTGTTTAGCGTCCCACTCATGTGGAGATGTCACCAAATGCCGGTGAAGGGCTTCAAATTTTGGACTATGCTCGGCACTTACGGCCATTGAGCAGTGAGGGTTCTTTAACGTGCCAACACCTACTGTGAGACGGGACCTCAGTTTTTACTGTCTCATCCGAAAGGCAGGAAACCAACCTGCCGCCGGCTGGACTCGAACTCACGACTTTACGATCTTGAGGCTTTAGACCTGGCATTTGTGAGAAGGCATTGAAAACAACATCTCCGAATGGCTGCAAACTTGGGTAATACTGTATACATAGACATTTTCCCTTCTGCTTAATTTTAACTGTTTTCGCCCTTATATGAGAGGGCGAATTTCAAATGAAGGCAAAATTTTCAAGCTAATCAGAATTTAAGCATACGCATTCATGCCATCCATGATATTATAGATAAGGCCGCATTCATGCCATCCATGATATTATAGATAAGGGCGACTTAATGACAGGGTGAATATATTTACCGTCGTAACAGGGCGAAAATAACCAGAGGCAAAAGTAACCAGGCATAGTAGTTATTTCTAATACTAACACCAAAATATATCATCTAAATATAATATATACCTTAGTAATAAGTCGAAGGTCAATCCCCTGTCTTCAAGCACCTTTAGTCCTTTGTGTACATCTTGTCGACATATCCAAGTTTCATTTTCAAAATCCAGAATGTGTCTACAGCCCTTGAATAGTGGAGATGTTTTCAGTTGGTCTATCTTATCGTCCAACTATAAAAAAGAATTCTAATATTAATAATTTCCCCTCTTCTGTTTATCAAATGAGGTAGTTGTTTTACTTTTTGATTAATAGCAACATGAAATGTCTTCAACTTTTATCAAAATAAAAAAAGTAGAGGATAGATATGAGAGAAAAGAAGAGGATAGATATGAGAAAAAGATCATGCAGGTATAGCGGGTAATAGATGCCTACTGGCTGATGTTCTTGCCCCAGGTTGAAGGGCCTCGCTCAAACTAATGTTTCTGTCTCAAGTTGGGAGCCCCCAGATTGAAGTTTTGCCTCAGGTTAAAGGACCCTCGGGATGGTGCTTTTGTCTCAGTTTGGGAAGCCCTTAGACTGATATTCTTGTCTCAGATTGAGAGGCCTTCAGCCTTATATTGTTGTCACAGACTGAGAAGGCCCCATACTTATGTTCTTTTCTCAGGTTGAGAGGCCCCAGGCTGATGTTTTGTCTGAAGTTGAGAGGCCCCCGGACTGATGTTTCTGTCTCAAGTTGAAAAGGCCCTAAGGCTAATTTTCTTTTCTCGGTTGATAGGACCTAAGGCTGATGTTTTTTTCTCAGGTTGAGAGGCTCCTGTGCTTATATTTGTGTCTCAGGTTGAGAGGCCCCTGGGCTGACGATGTCTGTCTCAGATTAAGAGGCTCTCGAGCTTATGTTCTTGTCTCAGATTAAGTGTTGTTGAGAAAGATGAATAGGTGTTGTAGAGGGGTCAACGGGTAATGTAGAGATAAATATTTGAAAAATTTGTTGTAAAGTGGTGATGTAGAAGAAACTATTGGGTCCCTATGTAATGTAGAGGGAACAACAGGTGATCAACTGGGGCAAATAGGTGATGTAAATGGAAGAATAGATTATATGATGGGTCCAATAGGTGATATAGAAGGGTCAATAGGTGAAGAAGAGGGAGCAAAAGGTGATATACTCGGGCCAATAGGTGATTTAGAGGGGCCAATAGGTGATGAAGAGGGAACAATATGTGATGTAGAGGGAACAGTAGGTGATGTACTTCGGCCAATATGTGATGTAAAGGGAAGAAAAGGTGATGTGCTGGGTCCAATAGATGATGTAGAGAAAAGAATAGGTGATGTAGATGGAACAATAGGTGTAGAGGGGCCGGGAAGGATGGGTGATGTACTGGGGCCAATAGGTGATGTAGAGGGTACAGTAGGTGATGTAGAGGGGCCAAAAGGTGATGTAGAGGGAACAATAGGTGATGTAGAGGGGCCAAAAGGTGATGTAGAGGGAACAATAGGTGAAGTACAGAAGCCAATCACTTTTTCCTCTCTTTTACCTTACGTTAACAAAAAAAATACGGGCCTTCATTACATTACCAAGATATTGATGGCCGTTAAGGAGAAACTTCAGCAATATTGTACAGTTGCTTATTCCAGAAGCGGTGTAAATCAGATGTGGATACTTTTAAATAACTTTTAGAAAATTTAAAGGCGCACAATTTTTCTCAAATTCACAGTATCATAACATACGACTTCTCTACTCTTTACACAACAATCACATAAAAAATTAAAAGAAAGACTTTTTAGCATCATAGACAACTGGTTTTTTTTTCACTAAAGGTGGTACCCGGAAATTTAAATATCTAGTGATTGGTTATCATGATACTTATTTTGTCAAACTTCACTCTGATTCTACACATAAATACACTAAAGTTGATATAAAAACATGCTGGAATTTCTAATAGACAATAGGTCAATATGTTCGGAGACGTTGTCTTTCAACAAACTGTCGGCATTCCTATGGGAACCAATTGTTCCCCTTTATTGCCCGACCATCAATGTAAACTACTCACTGACAAATTACTGACACAGGGATATCGAAAACCGCGTTTGATGTCAACGTTCCGCAAATTTTACGGTCGGTATAATATCTTGTTTGCGATTACTCTGTTTCACTGGGTGAAATGTTGAGTTGCCTTTTCGTTGGCGGTTGTTGAGACGTCTGTACCAATTGTGACTAGGATTCGTTCCCCACGTATTTCATTTAGACTTCACTGTGGACTCACGGCGGGGGTGACTAGTCGACAGGGGATGCTTACTCCTCCATTGCACCTGATCCCACCTCTTAGTTTCCAGAGGTCCGTGTTTGTCCATTTTTGCCGGATTTGTATCTGTGTCCTGGACATCCTAAAGATTTATACTTTGGTATCTGAGATGCTTCATATGATGTAGAAAGTCCAATGTGTGATCATGTGATATATTTAAGCATAGACTACTGAGTTCTCTCTTTACTGAAAATATCTAATCGTAAAACATACCTGTGGGTCCGTCATATCAAGTCCGGCAACAACGCCCTTGATAAAGTTATAGTGTTTGGCCTCCTCGATTACCCATTCTGTCAGGAAAAGAAAAACACATTATTCTAACGATTACCAATGGATATAATGTATTGAAAATTATATCACATTTTGGTCTTTTACCAAAGTGATTGTGGTGCATCGTCCAGTGTGACTTTAATCAGAACAGTTGTTAAACAAGTTCTATCACAGAATTTCTTAATATTTCTTTTTTCTGTCATCAAATGTTTCTATTTACCGTAAGAGTATTATTCAATACATTTTAAAGGCATACAGACTGTCAGTTTGATAAAAACAATATCCCGCGATTAGACCACAACGTTGATAAATAGGGCTTAAAAGATACACATGTATTGCCATAGAAAATGTTAACATATCATGCATATATTGCCTAGGAGGAATAGAATACCCGTACAATTCATATTCCTGCCATTCATATAAGAATACAAATATTCATTCGCCCATATTCGCATTTAATTTCTTTTTACAGATACGACATTTTAAAAAGTACTTTTTTTCAACTCGGTTTTTTAAAAAAGATTCTTCATTTGTATAAAGCGTCAAATATTTGAAACATTTCTATACAAACCAAAATAAACCATTTTGACAGGTCGTAGGCCTTTAAAATTTAAATAAAGGTTAAAGCTAAGGCATACTATACCATCCATACGCTTTGAGAGTTCCTTATATAATCTATATAAAATTCTTCCAGCAAAATATTGACTTATGGACTTTTAGTTACCTATATTACCTATGATCAAAGTACAGTGGAACCTTGCTATTAAGACCACCTGACTGACTCAAAGTTGTCTAATAAGTGAGGTGGTCTATCAAATAAGGTGGTCTGGACCTGTTAAATATTTATCAAGAAATTTCCCAGAGAAACTGAAAATTGACGATCTTAAATGCGAGGTGATTGCCTAAGTGAGGTGCAGTTAGGTGATGTTTCACTGTGATTATGTTCACCTCATCAAATGATAATTAAAACACTTTCGGAAATGGAATTCGAGACGTTCCGAATGCGAGTCAGTCGAACGCTCTACAACTAGACCACTGCAAATGTTGCTGGTCATGACAACGTTGATATTAAACAGGGTTCCATGTTATCTTTAGAATGACACAATTACAATAATAAGGTATGCTCTTTAGATTTAACGTTTCTTCAGAATTAACATTGTATACGGGGGCTCCGTGGACCAAAACATCGTGCTTTGAACCATTTGGTCTTTCACTTCTGGTCAGCACAGGTTCGAGCCCTGATGGAACCGAACCTGAATTTGTGAGAAACTTTGTCAGTGTACTTTCGTAAGGCTGGTATTCTCTTCCCGGGTACAGTGTAACGGGTTTCGCTGCTCCACAAATAAAACTGACCGTCACCATATGACAAAATGAAAAAAAAATGTTCGAGTGTGGCGTATAATACCAAACAAACAAACATCGTATACTTACGTGCTTCATCGGGAAAGTTGTTGAGGCATTGAACAAACACACAGTGTCTCACGGGAGTGTTCGTAATGTTTTCTTGTAACTCCTGTGGCAGAAAATTTCTGAATATGGCTGCCTCAGATTGTGTTGGCCAATCATAATGAAACCTCTTCAAGTCCCAAATGTCTAAAATGGTAATAAAAAAACATTAAACATTTCAAGGAAACATATTCATCTGAATAGCAAGTCGCTGTGAAATGTGTACCTTTTTATTATAAAAAATGAAATGGAAGAAATTCTTTATACCGTTGATAATACTTAATATAAATAGTCGGAACACAACAATGCTTGCCGGTATCAGTTCATTTTTATCGAGGCTACCAGATTGTTATGCCGTTGGACTATTGTCCGAACCGGAATGTCAAACTGTCGGGTCGTCAGAATATCGGGCTGTCAGACAAATGGGTTCTCGGACTACCGGGTTACCGTAATATCCTTTACAGATAAAGATTTAATACATTTCAACTCCAATATCCTACATTTTATGCCATTTCGAGTCTGTGGTTTGTTGTCCTAAACTAATAAATATACGCTTTCTATATGTTGACACAACATATAAATATAAATATCTATATCCATGATATTTGAAAGTTATATTTATAGGTATTCTATATGTCATATCTCTAGGTAATAAGTTACGATTGGATGCCAATTTCAGTTGTTGTACGTTGTACAGAACTTCAGATAATCCACATAATCTTTCAGTTTATAGACCATTCTGGAGCCGACCTGGCTAAGTCGGTAGCGTGCCCGAATCTTGTTTGTGAGATCGTGAGTTCGAGTCCACCCGGCGGCAGGTTGGATAATACAATAAAAACCTACGTCCCTAGTCACAGTAGGTGTCGGCACGTTAAAGAACCCTCACTGCTCAACAATGGCCGAACATAGGCTAAAAATTGAAGCCCTTCATCGGCATTTTGTGACGTCTCCACATGAGTGAAAAATTCTTGAGTTGGACGTTAAAGCGATCTATCTCATATATATTCAAAAGAGACCATCTGGTGGTTAGAATAACAAATACATGTGTAAAATTGCAACAATCTTGCCAAAGGTAACCCGTAATATCAATTATGTTTGTCTGCCATACTTTGAGCATTGAAAATTAACTTTCGGTAATTTTTTACGAAGATTACCGAGTGACCAATAAAGGCGTGCTATTTGCAGTTAATATACATTCTATTCTTATTACCCTTTACGTTTATTTTCGTACATCATCATTTCATATTTAAATCAGGCAAAGTTTGTCTTTTTCGTCGTTTCAAAACATTCGTTTCTAAAAAAATTCTCGTGCCGGGTATATAGGGTGATCTCGACCCATTTTTGACTCGTCCCATCGCAATCTCGGCTTTATAATTCTTGACACATATGATCATGAACTGCCCAACTCCACCGGGCATGGCGGCATGATTGTAAAACATGAGGTACGCATACTTTTCACAGTTATATGGTTTTGATTTTGTCAATGTCAGTATTCAGGGTAACATTAAAAATCGGAATAATTTCTTTTAGTGACCTGATATATTTATTCATATAATCATCCGGTTTTCTTCAGTTATTTAAAATAGCGTTGAAAAGCATATATTTTACATAATACATGCAATTTCCAAAAGAAATCACGTCTTGTATTTTAAAAATAAATATAAAACACATAAAAATTGGTCGACTTTATCATAGTCCTAGCGCGTAAAGAACCGAGATCCCCTGACCGAATTACGAAGTACATTTGATATGGCGAAAGAGTTAATTAATCTGAAAGGTCATTGCATACGGAAATACAGCTAGTTTTTTTAAGGTACGGGAAAACTTAAATTCTAATAAAACAAATAACTTCGAAAAGAATATCTTTTACAACGTTTTACGTGTTTGATGATGTATTTGAACACACATTTGATCATATTCTTGACTACATGTCAGGGGACAAAAATAATCATTTTGACAGTTTATATCGCTTTAAACAACAATAAACAAACAAACATAGACCATTCTGTTTCATACATATTACAAAATGTATGGAAAATAAACTAGTATACAATATAAAGGTATTATTTGGGTAACGATTATGTGATTAGGTCGTTTTCGATATCGATTTCATAACGGAGATCCGGGAGAACAAATATTGCGCATTCTGACTTAAATCTAAACTCCTACCATTCGTACATTCTTGATTCTGATATTTTTCAAAATATGACTATGTGATTTATTAAAGGACGTTGTGGATATATACCAAAATGTTAAATATGCATGTATATTTAGATCTAAAAAAAAATCATAAAAATATCGATAAATCATTATCTTGCCGCAAGTCTATGATTGGTGATACTGGGATCTGGGCCTGAAACGCCTCAATCACCATCGGTAGAGACACGTATGTCGTGCCGTACTAGGACTTGTCTTCTACTTTCACTTCCTGTTACTAAAAATAAACCACATGTAGATTATAACTCTATCATTGCATCAAACGATGTAGTGGAGGAAGAACAGCATGAGGTTAAAAATTATCACAAAGGGTTAGGGTTATTCCCTTTAGAAAATCTATCTAAAATTGATCCCAAACGATGAAGTCTAATTGACAGAAACGATCGTCTTGAGTATTATAACTTCGGTATTATGTTTATAATATTTATAACCACTAGGTCGTTGCCACTGTTGGTCGACCGTATGAGTCCCAGAGGGTATACATAAACCTAGTACCTAGTATTTCGGTACAGCTGATAATGTTATACTACAGTAATATTTGGCACTGATACCACCATTTAAATTCTAAACCCTTTAAAAGCCAGGATAGTCATATTTTTACAGTGGTTATTCTTCAAAGCATTTGGCTATGCATTTCGAATTATTATTTGGCCTTGTATTATACCACTTTCCCCTTAGACAAATCTAATTGACAGAAACGGTATTATGTTTATAATATTGATATACAACAACAACAACAACAACAAAGATTTATACAGGCATAAAATATATAATATTAACATATAACATATAATATTAAAATATAATAGTATATATCTTATATATTTTGTCAACCCAGATATGGCACTTCTTCGAATTCCATTATTAATATTATAAACATAATACCAAAGTTATAATGCTCAAGACGATATCGTTTCTGTTAATTAGACTTCATCAGTTGAGCTCCAATTTGGAAACTATGTGTATTTTCTAAAGATAAAGTGGTATCATACAAGGCCAAATAATATATCTAAAAGTATATAACTGATTAACTCAACCTCACTGCTTGTATATGAATACCGGACTGGACCTGATAGAATTTTCACAAAATATAGGAATGCATGTATAAGATTTCTATGCCTTTGTATAGCTGTGTTTTTGTACATCAAGTACAAGTAGATAAAAAATCAAAACATTTTTTCGGTAAACACAGCTAATGTCCCTTTAAAACAGATGAAGAGTTCCGAAACTGAAAGTGGTTTCAATCAAGGTCAAAAATAAACTTAAAGTATTCCCAATTAAATAACTACTTTGTAAAGATGGCAATCTTAGATTTTATGGAGTTTAGAATTTAATCCGTTATATTATTATTTTAACACCATTTATATATTATATAACACCATATTAAGATACCATATTGCGATCATACGCATACGGCGAGGAATTTTTAAAACAATATTGAAACATTATTTTGGTCTTCCAATCAGCAATCAGATTTCAAATCTGAGTTGACGTATAATTGTGATGGCTAATGTTTTACTTTCTGTTTGAATTATCAAATGTTTGAAATTACAAATTAGGAAATTACACTCAATTAATCAATGAGACTTGGAAACATTCTCCGTCTAATGGTGAAAATTGCTGTTGAATTGTGATAAGAAATGGCTTCAAATTTTTTTTTTGAGAAAATGTGGTTTTTTTATGAAATACATAGTAAATCAAAGTACTGAAAGTACTGATACTAGTTTTTCAACTTGATGCATGGCAATCGTAAGTTTTAATGAGGTACAATACACTCAGTATACTGAATATTTTTTTAATTCGGTAAATTAGGTTTTACAAAAAAATAACTAAAAATCGGGTCAAACATTTGACCTAACGTGAGTATTGATGGCTTATTTATTATGCAACAAACTACATAGATCAGCGATATGATTATAAAATCTTGTGCTTATAATTCCATCGATATTAAATTTCTACGCGACAGGGCAGTATTATACCCTTACGTTATATTTCTTATCAGTAGCCTTAAATCTCTATGTCAATACGTGTACATGTAAAACATTTTAACAACTTCAAAGACTGCTGCGAGTTTCTCATCAATTAAGATCACATGAATGAGGAATGACGCAACTTCTATGTCCAACTTCACAGACAGATCTTGCCAATACACAGTAAGGGAAACTTGACCAAAACACATTTGCATATTAATCGTGCGCAAGAATTGTTATTAGTCCAGTCTATCGCTTTGGATGTCAGTTCTATCATAAGAGTATAATGATAAAAAATAATTGAAAAGTAACATTCTAAAGCAAATTTATAATATCTTCAAATTCATAGAGGACGTCTAACTGACCTTTAATAACATATATTTCAACAAGTCTTGTAGACCTATATTTTTCAGCGAATTGTTACTATATTTTCGTCATTTTAAAAAGCAAATAATATACGAATAAAAGTGTGATTTGGAAATTTCAATCTTGAAGTTGAGTTTAAGTTGCTGAAATGCACATACATGTGTAATTTTGCGTCAATATAATGTGTTATTCACCCCATACTGCAAAATGTGCTTCGACTTGTTCCCAAAAAACAACTTAGCATAACATCACTGCGTTGATGTTCCATCAACTCGTACAAATGACATTGTCCCATTACTTTTGTCACGTGTCTGTAGTAGACTATATACCCCCTTCGCTTTGCAGGGAGATCATTAATAGATTCTACACCGAGTGTTATTTGATTATCATGTTTATCTAACTCGAGTTAGTTCATTTTAAAATCTGAAAACACACGAGGTTTAACGAGAGTTAAAGACATAGTATCTACGATTTCCTCAAATATTTCAATCTCAATTGTTTGGGTCAAATATGTTAATATTTGGAGATAAAAAACGAAAAATTGTTGAATTAAAACACATAGAAGTATAGTTTTATTGTATTTCACAACTTTCCACGTTTTTTTAATTTTTTGTCGGTACGACAAAAATTCGTTTGCAAGCCCGCCCATATTCATATAACCTTAGCGTGACCTGTATTTGCGCATGCGCATTTCCATTGTTGATAGTGAAAAGCATGGCGTCCAAAGCAAAAACAAATCGTGGCCGACCTGTTAAATTGACAGATTCAGCTAGAAAAAGAAATCGGAAAGAAGTTCTGGCGAAATACAACAAGACCAAGATAAATATTGGAAAGGAGCATGATCGATGGATAAGCCTCAAGGACCGTCTAAATGTAGGATCTCAAAATAAATCAACACGTGCTTACCTCAGCATCCATTGATTGATATCGATACGATCTAGGTCATTGCGTGTGCTTCTGGGATTGTTTCTGTGCATAATTAATGAGTTTGATTCTTACAGACGACGACAACAAATCAGCATTTATCCGTTAATTACGCTAATTATACAAAAAAGTGTCGATGTGGAAGATCATTATTCAGTCATATCTTCGATATTTCCGCAAAATTGCCGACTAAAAAAATAACCATTTTCGTAGATACTATGTCTTTAAATAAACATGATAATCAACTTACACGAGTTGTTAAATCTGTTTCTACCATAACTGAAAACTTGCATATTAAGGAACATAAACCCATCATGTCTAGACACCATTAGGCTCGGACCCATGATCGCGTCAAACCTGTATCTCGCTTCGGTTACAATTTCTCCAGATTACGTCAATATGTCAAAGGTAGAAAATCCGACATTGTTACAGACTTCAATAACGGACCCATTTCCTTCCAATTTCTTTTATGTCATCGCCAAATGTTACCGCAGACAGCAAGCCTAATTCCTCAGCAAACGCTATTTATTTAGCCGTGTTGGTTATTTATGTATGTTTAACTAACTACAGCTTCATTTATACCACCGCTTAAGAGTAGCGACACAAGTTATGGTAGAGGCAAAGTTAACTTTCGGTGTGGCGAAGACGTCCAACGTAATTATGCCTATCTAAAATTTATATACAATGTATTTGGTATTTTCTGTATGAAAGGCCGTTTGAGTCACAAACGGGATAACTTTCATCTAAAAAGCCACCACTTGCATGTAAAAACTCACTTTTAACGCGTAAAAACATACTATTTGCATGCAAGAAGTGATTTTTAACGTGAAAGAGGATAATTTAACGCTTTAGACTTGATTTTTAAGATTTTGCATACAAAACAGGTTTTTAATGCGGTAGTTGTGGAAAATAACGATATGAACTTACATGATGAAATTAATTAAATGCCTCGTTTCGTTTAATTAGTAATGAAATGGCGCCCGATATCGTGACGCATTTACATCACAAAAAAGTTTGTGCACTAAATACGGACAAAGTCTATTAATTTCCATACTTTTCAACTTTCTAAATATGTATCTTTACTCCCATAATCCTTCGATAAAAAAAAAAATTGGTTTGTTTGGTAAATATCGGTGAGTGAATTGGACATAATATTTTTTTTTAAGTTCAGGAAATGGCACCTCCGAGATTATCACGTTTTTAGGTACTAAACATCGTTGACATTTTACATTTTAAATGTGCAGATATTTCCAGTATATGTATCTAGATTATCAGATAAAATAAAAAGATTTTTACATCGTTTAGTAAATATCGTTAAATACAAATTAAACTTATTATCTTCAGGGCATTTCTGGTTGTTCTCTTTATGATGTAAGAAGAGTTTTGATTGTCTGTTTCCTCTCGGTCACAATACAAACTTGTACGCAAGTATTTGGTAATGACTTACGTGCAAGCAAATATTCGCATATGGGTTTTACATGCGAAAACGTCTTTCATGTTAAAAGTCACTACTTGCATGCAAATAGTATGTTTTATCGCATTAAAAGTCACTTTTAACGTGAAAGTTCATCCTGTTTGTGATCCTAACGGCATTTCATATTTCTGTTCCGCGTTTTAGTAAAAACCGCAAATATGGGGAGAATGATGATCCAAAAGCTTCGCAAAGACATGTTGACAGAGCTATGTGGAACAGATATGTGAAACATGTTTTATTCTAAATGTGAAAACAAGTAAATTTATATTCTGTACTGCTAGTTTGTGCGCGCGAGCTTGCTGTGATAGATCTATATTCAACATGTGCTCGTGGAAAACAGTTGTCTTATAATATATATATATAAACCTAAGACCTAAAGTGAAACCTATGATTAAACCTACATGTTCTGAAATGACACAATCTGATGTGAGGGTAAGCAATTTGCACTGACAGTTTTTAAAAACAAAAATGCTTACATCACTTAATCTTTGTATATTTTAAATATATTACAAAATAAATACATTTATTGTGCATAAAAAATAAAGAAAAAAAAAATGAAAATTATATGCCTACTTTTCCTGTCATTATACCCTACCCCCCCCCCAAAAAAAAAAACACTGTCATTATAGTCCTACTTTTCCTGTCATTATACCCTTCCCAAATATTCTTGTAACTCACCACATCTATAAGATTTGTGACAATTACGTCGATAAAAATTAATTTTAGCTAAATGTCTTTCTTTTTACAATCATCTTGAAAATAGATTGTTTGTGTATTTCCCATGGATTATACTTGCGAATATACACACCCCTGCCCCCGCCACTTCCGCGCCGGTTCTAGGGATAAATTTCTCTATTTTGCAACGTAAATAAGCAACGTAAATACATAATTTAAACTAAAATCATTAAAACAGAATTACTTTCATCTATTACCGATCTTATTTCGTCAATTCAGTTCAATTTAACCAATGTAATTGTCTTTTTTCAAGCGATAAACAGACCGGAAAGAAAGTAGACAACAGTGTGTCTCTTGCAGTTCTCACACCGGAAGTTGTGAAACCTGAAATCCGGAAACAGAACTACACGAGTGCAGAGTACACGCTACACCTGATCACGTGTTGGCCCTCTACTCACAACACAAAAGAACACAGATTGATGGAAATGGAATCACACGATCAACCCGTGGACCTCTTGAAACTTACGGAAGTGTGCATCAACATAAGACTCTGTCGCACTCATATCTCAGATCCTCCCATATATACAAACATCGACTTATCAGCTTATCAGTGGTCCCACAATTTAACTATAATATACGGTGACTCATTCGTGTCATGATATGACGGAAAACATTATGTCTCTACATTTTGCATGGATGATACATCAGTTTAAACGTACCTCTTAATTACCATTAAATTATCGGTTATTTCTATGTAGTATGTACGTTTCAGCATTTAATGATACTAATATATAGAACTGCTGTCACTCTACCACAGTTAATTGTAAGATAATTTACCCTAAAAATATTATTTAAAAGACATTACTGAATATAACAAAATGAAAAAGGAAAAAAATATATTAATGTCAAAGTCTTTTAAATAATCATTATATTTTTAGGGTAAACATTATACATTCATTGCCCTGATTGTTGGGAGACCCAAGGCAAATCATATACTTCCCTACGGCGAAGGAAAATTAATATGACTTGAATTCGGTAAGCAAATCCCCGTATCTCCCTACAACCAGGGCAATATTTGTGTTAATTATATCGAAATACAGAATCAGTAAAGACTGTCGAATAAGCTGCAAGGGTTTCCGCATCAGGGAGACATGACTCGCGCGAGGGAGACATGTAGTGGAGACTCCCTGACACGTGACGGCTCTCAACAAATCCCTGACTGTGTTCTATTAATGAGGTGTAATAATATATTTTAGACGACCAGAATATAAACATACCATTCAGTGTGGAAGAGTGACGTCAACTTCCGGTGGTACTTCCAGTATGACGGTCGTTTTCGGCTCAGATTTGTAAAATTTCACTGTATGCTGCCGGGGATCGATAAAGTAAGAGAAGTACTGATAATGCCCACATAAAATCGAAAAAAGATCAAGAGTCATTGCATCCCTGTCTATTTTAGGTGTTTGTACGACGATCGGGCTTTTCCAGTTCCTGTGGTCATTAGCATTAGAAAATCTACCAAAATGTTAATGACGATCTTCAGTTGGGTTTCCTTTGTAATTTTTATTGCATACAGTTGCTTTCGTGTTCATCTGATCGAGCTCATATCTCTTAAACCGTTAATCAGAATTTTATCATATTTCACATAAATTTTCCTTGGGACATTGACTTTCGGACAAAGGTCACTAAAGGTTTTTTTATGAAAGGTCAAGGTACATCAGCACATATCCCTAAAATATTGGGAAAGACCTCATATCGCCTATACCGTTTATTTATATCTATCTATCTATCTATCTATTTATATATATATATATATATATATATATATATATATATATATATATATATATATATATATATATATATATATATATATATATATATATATATATATATATATAATTACGTTAATCTTAAAATGTTTTATTTTATTTCATACTTCCAGATGCACATTGCTTTCAGTTCAACGAAGAGTTCAAGAATTCAAGAATGAAACACTATATTGATGACACTCGCACATGAAGACAGTGGCATTTTTGTTATGTTCTCACTTTTGATAATTTAGCCCTGGTAAATACATAGATGTGAATATAATACTACTATGATGCCGCGACACATTCAAACTTTCACCTAAATGTCCCTTAACCAACCGTTCTTTGTCGAAGGTTTGTAGAATGCCTCGCGGATGAGAACCTCCCTTCAATTGGAGGAGTTCCCCCTTTTTCTAAATTTTGCTGCAATGTTAAATCTTTATTTTCCCCATTAAATCCTTACAAATGAGCTGTTTTCCTCCTTTTCTGATGCTTGTCTTATTGGTGTTAGCTGTGACAATTATCTTAAAGCAATACGAGCTGGCATTGATATTTTTTCAAACTTCAAATCAACTCTTTACATGGTATATGTATTGGTGTTATTCAAGCCGTCATAGAGAATATTGTTCAAATTTCAAGGCAATTAATCCAAATATCTGCATTTGGGATAATTTCAAATTTTAATGTCCTAAGATACTGTTAACCAATTTATAGACATTTGTATATAAAAGTTATTTGGTCTAGAAGGAAAATGTTTTGTCAAAATTTCAAGGTTTTTCGTCCAAAGATCAGTTCCTGGAATAAATGAGAATGGTGGAAGTAGGATCAAATTATTGAAAATACACCAAAAATAAGTTACTGATCTTTGACATTTTAATTCAAAAGAAAATGGCAAAACTGTGAATGATCTGGTATATTTAAACTTGGAATGTTGCCAAAACAGATTATTTTAATTGGAAGTGCTATTACATGTCATTTTATCTCATAAAATTGTGGAAACTCGATTTCTATCTGAAAATATTACATCAAAGGCCCGAATGGCCACAGTGACGTCGAGCACTTGGAGAACATACAAAGCTTGTTGATCTTTAAAATGAGATGTGTACACGCATTTCTCTGAAAGCAAGATGCCTGTGATAACTTCCATAAAAACAAGAAACATCTGTATACTATAAAACAATATCATTATAGTTTTGTTAACTGTAGGACTACACCTATGATTAAAGTCTACAAAATCTAACCAACTAATAGGTTGAGTTGCGTCTGTAATTGACAAACTACTTGTTTTAAAGAGTACAGATGCGACACTGCATAGATCACAGACACTCACGGTAATTTCTTGACTTTGTATTACAGTATACAGCCATTAGGCGATACAATAGGTAAACTCAAAACTGGTATACACGTCAAGTATTACATGACACGCCTGATTAAACATACCTGCAATCGCCATCCATGGATGGTAAATCATTCTTGATAATCCTTTAATGAGATTTAGAATGCAGAAAACATCACCATGTGCTGATAATGACAACACCATTGGGCCTCTTACGTCATTATTATCTATACTACAAATTATCAAAAACAATGTTAAGATACCAATCTCACATTAAGAAGTACGTAATAAAATGATAAACGTTGTCGTTTAACCTGAGAAGAAAGAGCGAGTGACTGTGACATTATCTGACATGTACATGGATAGGTAGGCTAAACCAAAACGATATCGCTATCACTGATGGATAAGAAGTATATTTCAGTGCAACGGATAAATATTATAAACATAATACGAAAGTTATAATGCTCAAGACGATCGTTTCTGTCAATTACACTTTATCGGTTGAGCTCCAAACGCAACATAGTGGTTTTTCTCTCTCAAAAGTATCCGATGAAAATGAGAGAGAAGATGGGTAGTTATACTGGATACATCTTATTTTGAATAGAAAGTAGATCTTAATGGGTGCAAATGATTTGTTTATCAAAACTATCACTTCCTTGCTAATAGGATTACTATTACAATAGACGTTATAATAAATTTATGGGTAAAATAAAAACACTAAACTTCCTTTACAGAGTCCAGTTCGTTTCCGTGTACTATTTTGTTTCAAAGCTATAGAAACAATAAGGAGTGGGCATATGCACGATCATTACATAACGTTGAGGTTTTTTTTTTCTGAATTTTGGATATTTCAAGTTGGAGTGTAGGTATGAAACTTAATGCAGCTATGAACAATCATACTACAAGTATTGCGATAACTATATAGGACTATGCTATATAATTTGCTATTTGCCCTCGAATATCAACTAATTATTTCTCCAATAATTATATAGTTATAGATTTCAGTCTTATCATTCTTTGTCTTTTAAACTGACAAACTTCTTTGAACTTGGTAACTGTTAAACAACGTAGAATCCGTTTAAAACAAATTGCTGTTTCTGTATGATGGTAGTAAACGTATGCAGGTGTACAGATTTTTAAAAAGGCAAAATGGTATTCCTACTACCTAACATTACCCCATTTCCAAGAATTTATAATTTTCACAGTCAAACATTTTTCGATCTTTACACACACTTTGAGCAGAAACTAGCGAGGTTACTTTTAATCTTAAACATTAACTTACAAGAATCTGATTCGAGGAATTTACTTAAATAAAGAATTCTTTTTTAATTCTACAGCTTACCCATGACCATGAACATGACAGTTTTCGGTAATGGCATTTGTATTTTTCGAATGATTAAGACAACGCATATTTAGGCTAATAGATATTGTTTATTCTGTATAGTTATTTTGTTTTGTAGTTTAAGATACACAAGTTCAATTTAGACATTGAACAATACGAATTAAAAACAAAGGCTAATTATAACAGGGTTCTGTTACATGATGTCCCCCAAACTTTGGAACAAATCGTGTTGATATCAACCAGCATTTATTACATACAAAACTGCAATTGATCTTCACAGGTTTTGAGGAATAAAAACAATAAGGCTGAATTCGCAATTGCTGATACCAGTAAATTTCATCAAAATCAAATACTGTTGAAATTTTGACCAATCAGAAGGCCCAGTTTGCCAGAGACAGCAACAAAACCAATCCTTAAAAAATTGCAATCCCTTGATACCCATAAATTCCAAACATCATAAAAATCAGACATTAATTCTGACCAATCAGAAGCCTCGGTTTGCCATAGATGGCAACAAAACTCATACGATTCAAATTGCAATCAGTTGATACCTATATAATCCAAATTTCATCAAAATCAGACAATTTTGAATATTCGACCAATAAGAAGCCTCAGTTTGCCATAGACAACCAAGAAACCCATACAACTGAAATCGCAATCCCTTGATACCTAAAAATTCCAAATTTCATCAAAATCAGGCAATTTTGAAATTTCAACTAATCAGAGGCCTCGATTTGTCACAGACAGCAAAGAAACTCATGCAATTGAAATTGTAATCCCTCAAAACCCATAAATTCTATATTTCATCAAAATCGGGTAATGTTAAAATTTCAACCAATCAGAAGCCTCAGTTTGCCATATACGGCAACGAAACCCATACAATTAAAATCGCAATTCTTTCATACCTATAAATTCCAAATTTCATAAAAATCAGACAATTTTGAAATTTCGAACAATCAGAAGACTTGGTTTTTCAGAAAAACGAACAGTCAGATACACTTCCTAGTCCCGTGACCCTCTGTAATATCCATGTGAGGTGTGGTAAGGATCGTTCATGCTGTTTTTAAGATATTTACGTTTAAAAGCTTGACCAATCAAGAGGCCACAATTTGGTCATGTGACTTTTATTCGTAAAATGGGCAGTCAGTTACACTTCAAGTGACCCTCAGTAATATCCATGTGAAGTTTGGTAAGGATCGGTCAAGCCATTGATAATAATAATACTAATAATAAGAAGAAGAAACGGAGTAAACTCACAAATGTACAAACACCACACTGGAAAGATATCACGCAAAAAGTTTCAAAGAACAAAATTTGTAATTATGGTGTAAATCATTGATATCGAAACCTATAAAACAAAAAAAAAATGATATCATAGTTTTAAATCTAAGAAGGATTGAAAAATTAAATTAAAACCAAGTTATTAATTAATACAAATTTCACCTTACACATACAAAATTGACATAAACCTAATGTAAATAACCTAACCTGAACCAATATTTTTAACTATAATATTGAAAAAAGATTAAGTCCAAAACAGGACTTTTTTGCATATAAATATATGACTAAAAGATGTTTGGAAATAGCCAGTTTGATAAATATCCAAGCAGTAGATGCAGATTAATCCCTTAACATGTTCCTTACTAGATAACGACACAAACACCATGTAGATAGCATAAATCTCATCAACTTTGTTAAGTTAAAATAATAAAACAGCGTTTATAAAATTGTGAACAAAATATTTCAAAATGTGTTTGTGAGGTGTTCCATTTAAATACAAAGTCATTTACAACTTTAATACGTGAATATATGGCTTAAATATTACATGACATGCCACAAAATAACAGAGATCATCGTAACCCAATTAGAGGTTTAGCTAAAACATAAAAAAAGAAATTATCATAACCTACAGGTCTCAGTAACAATTATTAATATATATATATATATATATTATTATAAATGATGTAACAGATATAATCAAGAACAAAATGGAGGTTACTAATTAATGCATGTTTGTTTGCATTATTTCATTGGTCAATGACGTTAAAACTGGCAGTGTGACAGTGGATTCACGTTTCACTGCTTGTTTTTATATTATGTCACACAGACTGATTTTAAAGCACTTGTTGAATTTTACTTTTTACATATTTTGTATTAATATATATCAAAACATTTTTTCTAGAATCATGTCTAGAATTCATAATTTCAAATACGAAACATGAAAAATATATCGTTTCAATAATTTTGTCAATAAAACTGTATTGAAATCATCAAATCCCAGCAAAAAATGAGTAACTGTTTTAAGCTCATCAAAATTACATGTAATATGGCCATTGATCAACGAAGAAGACAACAGAAGTCAACGTTTAAGGTTGTTTCTGTCATCAAAATACTATTTTAACATTTTCAACCCAACAGGGTTATGCAGACATAGACTCACTGTAAAATGTTTGATAGGGGAATCGCTGATACCTTGTCAGTTTTTGTAAAACAGTCACAGGGTTATTGTCCAATTTACCAATTGTCCAATTAAGATGGCGGGGCAGAGTATCCTTCTGACTATCATACGGATGATTCTACTGACTTTTCAGTTATGACAAGCTGCACAGGAAAACGTTTTATTCCTCACTGGATATTCTCCTATGTATGGTGACAAGTAGGAATGATTACTCTAGTCTGTGCAAATTTAATCTTATGCTTTATTACCTAAAAATTAAACTCTTCCCGGTAAAAAAAAGGGTTCACAAGACACCACCGCACCAGGTTATATGGATTTTACTATACTGGGAGCAAACACTTTATCATTGAAGCACCGCTAAAAGTGAAAAAGAATACACATGAGAAAAGAAAGGCAATACCAGCAAGTAAATTAAATTGTTATATAAAATACATATAGAATTATATTAATATCTTATGTATGGTGGTGACAAGTAGTAAATATTACACTAGTCAGTGTAATTTTAATGATATGCTTTATTATCTAAAATTTCAACTCGTCCAGGTCAAGAAAAGGTTCACAAGACTCCATCACGTTTATGTTTATGTGGATTTTACTATACACTAATTATAACATAAAACAAATATTCAAAAGCCAAACAATAACAAAAATATATACGCCTATACAAATAATTATCACAGAAAAATTATGATAAACATCCATACAATCCCAAAAGGGCCTCAATCGCTCACCTGAGAACCATCTACAAATGTGGAAAGAAGACCACGAAGAATATATACACGTAGGCTGATCAGGCCAAGAAATATGAATATTTATGTATTAAGAAATTCATTAAAAAATTCTAGTGATTAAATTTCAGCAAAATTCTTGCACAAAAACATTTCTTCAACTATATATTACAAGTAAAACAGATTAATGCATCAATGCGAATGCAAGGGGAGATAATTGGGGAAATCATTCAAGAATGAATGAAAATGACAAAGTCTGAAAAGACCTCAAAAATGTGTCAAAAATTAATATTCTGATTTCTATGAAATATACAAACTTTAATCATACATCCATGTAGATCACTCAGATACAATCCGTTTTTCAATTCATGCAGCAGTTCTGGAGAAAAAGATTTTAAAGAGGGGTACCTTTTGGAACCTATTTTGTCCCGCATTGGATCCACCCCTGGGCCAATCTGGCTGAAAACTACAAATTTGGTAAAGAACTTTGAGCACTTGCTTCCTGTCAAGTTTCATCAAAATCCCTTCAGTGCTTTCAGAGAAGAAGTCGAAAATATTAAAAGTTTATGGACAGACAACGGACAGGGAGTGATCACAATAGCTCACTTCAGCCTTCGGCTCAGGTGAGCTAATAATAAACATGTTCATTAAATGAGTAATTAAGTTATAAATAAGAATATTCAATGAGCCACTACATTAGTGGTATACATATAAGCCAACGCCTGTGAAAAGGGTCCGTAAACAATATAACATGAGATTGAGAGCAGGAAAGAGCAACTCTTCTTCACAAAAATTCTACAAAATTAAAAATGTTATGCTAGACAGAATTTCCTGTTTTCTTGCATGGACCCTTTTTTCGGCCGCTGGTATTTTTTTTTCAATATAGAAAATAACAATTTAATGTATTTCAATGGCATTAAATCTGTGCATAAACATTTTACCTAGAAACTAAAAAACAAGAACTCGTTCATTAAATATTGAGACATAGATCAATGGCTGCTGTTTAAAAATGTTTGCTCTCTGATTAACCCTTTCACCCTCCCTGCACCTGAGTGACATATTCTTTTCTTTGTTTTAGACCAGTTCATTATAGTATGCGGGTAGAATGGGATACAATTCAAGTGGAGAACACTAAATTCCAAGAGCAATTTGTTAGGGCTTATTAAGACTTTATTAGCACTATCAGACACCCAAGGCTCATAATGTTTTTTTCTTGTAAATAACAATTCAAGTCTCACTTGAATATTTTATAACCAAGGACAAAAAAACAAATAAGCAAATCCATAACTCATCCACCCTAAAGACGCACTGGGAAAATTAATTATCTACACATGCAAGTGCAAAACATCAAGTGCTGGATGATTTATTATCTTTAAGAACTGACAACGTTGATGTCACTTGATACAATAAGCCACAGGTATATATTGCACTAGGATTTCTGTATCTAAATACATAATTAATGCTGTGTAATGTTTTGTCATGGTAACCAGTTCTTAATCTACACAAAATTATGTAGTCAAGGAGAACTGCAAATTCATTTAGTAACCAACCAAGCAATAGGCAAGCACTAATGAAAACATGCATTCTATGGAGAATGCAAGCTGCAATAACATTCAATCATCATCCGTTAATCTATACATAAAATGTACTAGTATTCATATAACATTATTGTATATTCCTTGTTGCCAGATAACCCAGTCAACAATGTGTACAATGGAAAGTTAACAGCACTGGGCTTCTGATAAAAATACTTTCAAAAACTTATACGGTAGTAACCAAAGCTCACCTCAAACATAAACTTATTTTACGTCAGCCAATTATTCTGACCTCAAACACTCTCTGTAAGAACAGCATTTAAAAAAGACTCAAGTTTTAAATTGGGTCACTTTTTTGTAAAAAAAAAAATACAGGACAAAGAATCATAAATATTTAAGCCATTTGAGTTTACTGATTGTATGAACAGTTGAATCAGGTGAACTCTCCAACCCCTGAAGTCACATTTGGACCTGCTCATTTCCAAGAATGGCTAAGTCCACTGTCAGAAATCATGGGTGTTTGATTTAGAATCCAAATTTTGTAATAATTTTACATGTAATATTAACTTGTTTACTCCCAAATTATTACATTATACCATCCTCTTTATTGATCTGGGTGAGTCTAAATGGGACTACAGGGGTTGATAGAATTAATCTAGTGTAAGTCAGTCTTCTTCTTAACCAGCCATTAGGAAAATAGCTACCTCCCCCTCTACTCAACATCAGAGAGGTCAGCAAAAATGTAATGGAAACTGTTCCTTTGCCTAGCGCCTGGCTAAGTAGTAAAAGCGTCTGATATCAGGGACAAATTAAGCGATACCATTAGATGGTTAAAAACTTAATGACTTATTAAATTATCTATCGGGTACACGACATATCATCAGTAATAATATTTATATTTTAGGGATCTTACAGCCAAGATATTGTACATTCATTTCTGTCCATGTAAAAATAAGAAATCAAACGTAAAAACTGCACTATTGAGTTTATGTTCAATGACCCATGAACCTTAAGTATACCAACTTCACTACAATATTGTTTACACCAAGATCACAAGTGTTTATATTGTTTTCAATTCTTTGTTTCCCGAATATTCTCCCTGCAAACTGGACAAACAGCTTTTCTCTGAAAACAGGAAGAGAGAGACAAACATAAGTTACAAAAGTCTCATGATGTAGAATGACAAGAGAGAGCAAAAAACCTGGTAAAATCTTGTGTGCATTCTCATGCCAGAGTTGTCTGATATAAAATCAGATTTTTGTGAATCAAAATAAAAATGATAAACTGAGACTGTAATTGAAAATGTGGTACAGCCAAACTGCAAAGCAATACATCTGCAATTTGAATTCCAAGGTCAATGGTGAAGGTCAAGTTAAACAAAACAAAGGTCACAGTAAACCAACATCACCATGGTCTATGATCCTGTGAATGATACTATAAATGTTTTTCTCACAGCAAAGATAAATAATAAACCGCATTATTGATGCAGACATGAACAGATGAACAGACGGCCAATGCATAAACTAGTTTTTTGTTTTGCAGGAATTATATAATACAGTCAAACTTGCGTTAAAAGCCACCTCTGCATAAAGGGCACCTGCCTATAAAGGTCATTCAAACATAACATTTGTTAACCTTTTTAACAAACAAATCTCTTTATAAAGGCCATATGTCTTTAACAGATACAGTTGCAAGTTCCCTTGAATGGCTGCTATAGACAAGTTTGACTGTGTGCTGATCACAATTGAACAGAATCAAACTGAATTCTTAGCTACATTTTTGTTGGTTGACTGAAACCTTTTAGACATAAAAGACAAAAAAACATTTAAATAACACAATGTCATTGCCCATAATTCTCTGCCACTCATGAGGATTTCAGAGTCCCAAAACTCCAGTACAGACACAGCAGAATTTGAGCTGCAATTGACTCATTTAAGATTTCTTTGATCTTCGCTGTATCGAATCACTGCTTATCTTGATTCCTTATTAGGTCGGATACAGTATCTGAATAACACAATCATATGACAATGTCCCCAATAATCTTAGCCACTCATGAGTATTACAGAGGCCCTTAACTTTGGCAAACACTGTCAATATTAAGCCTCGCCGCTACCCCTTTCTGATTTCAAGGACATAAAATCAACACTTACCTTGAGCCAAGTATCGATGCATTTTTTGTGAAATGTATGTTGACAGTTCAATGATGTCAGTAGATCACCATTACTAAATTCTGACAGGCATATGATACAATTATTATTTTCTTCATCTTCGCCATCTTGAAATTTAAATGACTTTAGTTCGGAGAGAGCTTTTTCTGACAGACCACTGCTTTTGGCATCTCCGATTCTCTCTGCCAAATCCCATAAAGCCTGGCCAATGAAAAAAAAATTGTTTTAAATAATTTAGCAATATTATATGAGTTTGATTGCATATCTAATACCATTGCCATTTTTCTAAATATTAAAACTTCTTTCATTGTCTTAAATGACTCATTCCATTCACCCCTACAGACACATTGGAACTGGTCTAAGTCATTAATTTAAGGAAGAGTCCAATATTTTTCAGCTATTGATGACTGAAGACAATCATTTTTTCATTTATATTCTAAGCTGATGTGATGTAGGGCTATATTCGATTATTCCCCTAATATCTGTGACATTAACCCCATTTTTTCATAACTACAAACATAAAGAAAATGTGCAACATATCTAAATTTGTCTTAAATAAACCCAGGGCTCAACATGCATGTATGTCCAGTTCAAGTCCATTTTGCAGTCTGATGAATAGCTGTTACCTCTCTCCTGTCCGATGGAACAAGTGAAATTGTTGTAGACAAAAATTAATTGTTTAAACACAGAATATCTTTAAATGTAACACTTTATTTTTACACTTTACAATTATTAGGTTTTTGGGCACTAAGTAAATTTCATGTAAAATGGGTAAAATTCCAAAATTTAAAAAACTGATATTGTCCTAAAATGATGAAGAAAAACCCCTTAAGAAAAGAAAATCACAAATCACTAGTTTACAGATATGATATCGTTATCGTCATACGCATGTAATTAAGAACCAAATACCTCATAATCATTGAAGTTCATGGTCTGCGAGGGAAATCCCTGTATGTGTTGGAATTGCAAACCAAATAAATCCTGGAGAAAAAAAATAAAAACTAAAAATAATTTACATTCATAAGATTGTCAACAAAGTAAATTATTTAGGAGTTCACAAGCACATGGACAAGAGGATTGTGATTGAGAGAGAGAGAGAGAGACAGAGAGAGAGAGAGAGAGAGAGAGAGAGAGAGAGAGAGAGAGAGAGAGAGAGATCATACAGAGAGGGAAAGATACATAGAGAGAGAGAGAGAGACAGACAGACAGACAGACAGAGAGAGAAATGAATAATTAAAGAAACACTGAGATTTCAATAATATCTCAGTAGTTCAGAAATTACTTTTCTGGAAAATAAAAGTACAGTTCACCCTGTCATCTTTTGTTTTCCTTAATTTTGACGGTATAATGGGGTTTGGCAATATATCAAAGTTTACTATTTTTGAGTTGTGGTTGTTTTAATTATGACATGTCTTTAATCTTTGTTGTATATCATATCTTGTTTACAACTCACTATCGTAAATTCTGATATTTTGTCCATTGTTTAAGTTTGGACAATTTGCTCACCCTATTAAAATAGCCAAAATTAAAATCAAAATATGTAGCGGTACACTGTACATGTTTGACCGCCAGAAAATCTAGATCTGTTTCTACCATTAACCCAGAAACATTTCTTATATTAACTTTTTGCTTTATTTAAGATAAATCTTTGACAGGCCAGTAATTCAAGGGTTTTAAGTTTATGCACCCCATCTACTCAGAATTATTTCTTGACGTGTGATAATTACTGTGTAAACACACGATGTGTCGAAGACTGAAGTAAACAGTCGACAAACAGTTTTACTCACACTTTTTCATCTGGTCTGGTGATATGTTTGAGGGGTTTAACAAGTATCAACGACCATATGTATCGCAGAATCAGCAGCATATGGCGGTATGCATGTTTTGGCCTTACAACGGGGGAATTATATGGAAGGAAATCTGTTCTTCAAGAAATAGTGGTGTTATGTGGGTTTGGCCTTGTAATGGAGGGCGATATATTGGGGTGAACTGTAATTACAACTGGTACATTATGAAAATATCATATACAAAAAGTATAGAAAACTGGGAACAAAGAATGATACAAGAAGAGAATAGAAAACAAAGAGAGTGCTTGGGTGTAAAGATGAGAGATTGTGACAGAGAAATCATCGATATTTATGAGTAAACTTAGATGTATTATGATAATAATTATCCTGTTGGATTTTGTAAATTTTCTGCAGGAATTTTCATGTTCCTACGTGAATTTTTTTTTTACCAACAACATTTACTTTTGCAGGTGAACATCTCATCTGTCAGGTGAGATTGACAAATAAAAACATTGCCCTTTGTTACTGGTCGATCTTGTGGTAGAGTCAGTATTCAATGATTGTACAGCGCAAGTGCACACTTTGAGGACTTATAGTGTTTAGTTACATTATTCTTTTCTATAATTAGAGATCAACACTTACCCTAGGCATCCCCATGGCACTCATGACAAAATCTTCAGGATCAAATACATCTAAATGTAAAATATAAAGGAATTATAATCTTTATACATCTATACTTTGGAAACTCAACGGTCAGCTCCTGTAACAATTTTGATTTTGAATAGTATTTTACGCCACACTTAACAATTTTTCAGTTATTTGTGGCACCCAGTTTTTAATGGTGGAGGAGAGAACCACTGGCCTTCCAGGAGGGGGGGGGGGGGGGGGGGGGGGGGGGGGGGGGGGGGGGGGGGGGGGGGGGGGGGGGGGGGGGGGGGGGGGGGGGGGGGGGGGGGGGGGGGGGGGTAGTAAACTAGCAAACTTTTTTTTCACAAAAATCATCTTTGGTACCAGCTTCTGCACAACCAGAAGTAGAAGACTTCAAAGTTCAAAGCATTCATGATGATCTAACCGCTCAACCATGGAATCCCCCCCCCTCCCCCATCCTCCTGTCAGAAGGTCAGACTAGCGGTGTCCTTTAAGTTCACATTTTGATATATCGATGACATTTTGTCAATTAGAAATGACAATTTTCATCCATATGTCAATGCGATATATCCCAGCGAACTAGTAATTAAAGATACAACAGAATCATACACACACGATTCATACTAAAACATTTTACTTACTACAGACACATGCGGGAAATTGGCAACTAAGCTATACGACAAACGAGACGATTTCGGCTTTCCCCATCGTAAATTTTCCACATTTAGGTACTAATATCCCACAGTCACCCGCATATGGAGTTTATACTTCATAAATGATTCGATATGCCAGGGCTTGTTTAACATATTTACATTTCATATACAGGTGTAAACTACTCACTGACAAATTATTGACACAGGGATATTGGAAACCGCATTTAATGTCAATGTTCCGCAAATTTTACAGTTGGTATAATAGTCTTGTTTACGATTACTCTGTTTCACTAAGTGAAATGTTGAGTTGTCTTTTCGTTTTCAGTTGTTGAGACGTCTGTACCAGGAGAGGAGACACTCCTCACATATTTCATTGGACTTGACTGTGGACTCACGGTGTGTGTGACCGGTCAACAGGAGATACTTACTCCTCCATGGCACCTGATCCCACCTCTTGATTTCCATTTTTGCCAGATTTGTGTCTGTGTCCTGGACATCTTAAAGATTTATGCTTTGGTATCTGAGATGTTTTATATTGTTTCAGGGGAGGTAAATCTTAAAAAAATGCCTTTGCTTGCTCTGCTAAAATTTATTCACAAACACATTTTAATAAACATAAAGCCATAAAAGCCTTACCTAATATCAAAGGATATTTTCACTTGTGGGGCTGGTCTGAGATCCTTTTGGGCAGGCTAGAACAGGGTTCCAAATTAACAGAAGTTTGCCCGTCCGAGACAAATAACTATATATATGGTAAATGTACAATTGTGAAGTGAATATGAAAACATGTACTCAGTAATTGCTTTCTTACGTGTATATATATACATGTATGTAAACTCAAGGCGCTAAATCAGAATTGAGTGAAAACATTTCCAGATGTCAGAGGGCTAAAAACTCACTGACTACCCCAAATTACAATGAAACCTTTAGTAATAAGATCACCTAACTGACCAAATAAAAGTGGTACCTTTAGTGAAAGTCGGTACATACAAATATTTATATGAAAATTTTGAAGACTTAATTGTGAGGTGGTCTCCAAAGCGAAGTGGTCTTATGTGAGGTTCCATTGCAATTTGTTTTACAGTATTCCGTTGTACCGCCTTACCATGATCATGTAGAAACATTGGATCTAGCATGGGAGGCGTCCGATGTCTAACTCTACCATCCCGGTACATGCGTTGTAAGTGGAATCTTTGGTTCCCCTTTGTAAGTAAAATGAATATATATATATATATATATATACATATATATATATATATATATATATATATATATATATATATACATAATATATATATATATATATATATACATATATAAAATAGTTAGACAGTGTTGATTATTCATGTTACTTACGAATGAACATGATTCAAATAAAAGTAAGCATGTTAATAAGCCAGTGGTCACAACTTATGAAAAATCAATGGTGGTGGAAATGTCGTCGATGGAGACCGCAAACACATTTATAAAACCTAAAACTAAAAGCACAGCTATAATTAACTATTGTGCTACATGTAAACACACTTTGACTTTGTCCCACACTAACTTCCAGATATCAAGGTTCAGCAATAGTCCACATGTCTGTTACCAGTATATTTTACATTAGTCCAATGATTGGGAAAAATAAATTCTACAAAGGTTTTTTAAGGGTCCGTGCAGGTCCAGTACAAGGCCCATTCCATTCCTTATGGCAAAATGTAATATTTTTCCAAATTTCAGGCCAAAATATTCCCAAATTTTGTCTTGGTGAGAAAGGAGTATCTTCTGCAATTGATTCAAAAGATAAACACGAAAAAAAATGTACTTGAATTTTCATCTGTTAATAAGATAGAGGCAGCTTTGTAAATTGGAATAATATTAACACCAAAACATCAGAGAAATTACATTCAGATATATCAAAATTGCCATACAAAAATGATTTAAATCCATTCTAAATAATACTGAAATATGGTCAGAAATTTTCTAAATTAAAAGTTTTTTTTCCAATTATCCTCTCTGAATGTAAAATCAAATTACCTGTACTGAATCTACTGATTTCAAAATTTCCAGACTGATGCTTCTAATGTTATCCAACCACAAAAATGTATAAATACATCAAATTTTAATTGATATTTGAATTTGGACAAGTACAAGGAAAATTTCGGGGTAGATTGGACAAGTCCATTTCTGGGCTACTTGCAGCTTATCATTATAGTAATATTGTTGGCATACACCTGAATAAAATCATGAATCAGTACATGTACAGTGTACATACGAGATCACCACATCCATCACTGAAATGTGGTAACCCAAGACAGGTGGTCTATAATGAGAGTGGTCTCTTAAGACTTGTGGTCTCTCAAGAGAGTGGTCTCTTAAGACAGATGGTATCTCATGAGAGTAATCTCACAAGACAGGTTCCACTGTATTTAGAAACACATGACATATGCCTTTGAAAGCTTACTGTAAACTGATGGCCTTATTTCTATACATCAGCCGTGTTCTCTTACTCCTTTCAACTTCTGATCCATTTGCCCTACAGCAAAACAGACTGGTATGGTACAGGCAGACAAAATGTTACTGATACGCCCTGCATGACTCAAATGAACATCAATGCTATAGAAATTACAGGGTGTGAAAGTAAGAAATCAAAATGCAGTTATCCATGCCAATTTTGACCTGGTATGGGCAAAAGGACTGGTGGTTATTTTAAAGCCTGAACATATCATAAAAGACTTGCAAATAATAGTTTAAGGCAGGAAATATATACATACACGTAATGGTTGTCTATCTCGGTTTCTTGTTGCTCTGTTTGGATTAAACATTAAATCATTTCTAAAGACATTTCTCTCCTCTTGCTCTAGTTTTTTGGCTAGTTCTGCATCACGCTGTTCTTGCTCCATTTGTAAATTTCTCCCAAAGTCTTGTGCCAATATCTCGTCATATTCAGTAGCAGGATAGCTGCCACTACGGACACTTAATTCCTCATTTAAGAAATTGACATTTCCTACACATTGATTTGGTGCTGTAAAACGTTCTACAGGTGATGAATGAATATGTGGCCTTGATTTTGGCATTGTAACATAATGAGTTCCTCTATGTGTTTCCCGTAGCATGACCTTTGGTGGCAGTCTTTCTGATTGATTAAAACTGTTACGAGTCACATTTTCATGAGCTGGTACTGGTGCAGAATCTTCCTCTAGATCAAATCCAACTGAAGAGAAATTTCGGAGGTGGATATCATCGGCACTATCGAGACTTGTTGTATCCCCATTAGAAGGCTGCATGACGGGCTTACCCTGTTGTGATTTATTCAGAAATGATGAATTTTGCCGTCTTTTTCTGTTCTTGTTGGACTTCCTTTCTCTTGAGCTTAAAGAACCAGCATAGTTTGCACTTTCTTGGACTGGGATCAGTAACTCTTTTTGTAATCTGTGATGATTTTGAGGTGCTCCATCCATTACGTCTGTAGAGCTGTTATCCATTTTATCTTTAAAACCATTAATCTCTTGATTTTGTATCTGCCATGCTAGGAGCGCATCACGATTTCCCACAATACTTTCAGTGGTTACAGAAGACACACTTTGCATTACCTGTGTATTTAAATCGTCCTCAAACAAATTACGTGCATAATTCTCATCTGATCCTGAAGCCATACTTTACATTTCTACACTGCTTACACATGTTACGCATCACTCCCATCAATAATTTGATTCATCTGTCTGTTAGAAATTACATAGCATCTGAAAAATAAATGTTGGTACAATATTTTTAAAAGAAAACAAACTTCTTGTGTCCTTTTATAGGTACAGGTACGGTACCAATATACATACCTGCCAAGTAACCTGTTTTCTGGGGGTTAGACACTGAACTTCAGCCCATATCCCACAATTCCAAAGTCTCCCGTAGATTTAGAATTAAAATCATTTCCCTTGCACTTGCAGTTAATGTACTTCCAGAAATATAAAATTATAGAAGGGATAAACCAAACCCGACTTTCACTTGAATTATGAAAATTTTTTAAAATTATGAAAGTACTTATTGATAGTCACCTTATACAAAATGATTATTTTACATAAATGTTTATGTCAATCCTACATAGGATAAAGAAACTTACTTAAAATGGATAAAATAGATGAAATTTTCAAATAAATAAATTTGAGGCAATTAGTAACTTTTCAATTATACATCTAAATTTCTAAAAGCATGTAATTGCATTACAATTTATAGATTTTTATATAAATTTTCCATATGAATTCAACTTTAGTTTATAGTAAAAAACAACTATATTTTATTTTATTCTCTACCTGTATCTATACAATAATAATATTGAATTAAAGTGTTAGAAACATTCTTTATTCAGAATATTTTGTTAAGGATATGTTGTTACTAGGCGTTATTCATTTCCAAGTGAAAATGATGGTCATGATCTTCATTTGCACTTTCAGAGGTTGACAGGTAATGAGGTATGGATACAATGCCAGACATTTTGAAATTAAAAAAAAAAAATACTGGTCAACCGGACCAGTGAATAAAGGAATTTCACTGGTCCAAGAAACTTTTTACTGGTCTGTATATATACACAATTGAAAAGAAATGGATAATTATTACTGGTCATTTAAATCAGTTATCAGATAGATTTCACTGGACTTTGGTAAAATTTACTGGTTTTTCTGGTGAGACCAATAAATTTCAAAAACTCTGCAATGCTGTCACATGATTTTTCACACCTAAGACTTTGATCCTGAAAACTGAAGACAACAAATTGCAAATAATCATAAAATCAACACCACTTAAATCAATCACATTCGCCTTTTAAAATTTGAACAAAAACATGTTAATTTGTTTGAAAAAAAATCCTGCAAATTGAAAAACAAACCACAAACATTGTGTCCTAACCCGAGGTCCAAATATCACATGATTTTGCGCACTATTCTGTTTCCACATGGCTGAAGATGTAAATCAGGTATGGTGCGCCATATTCCTTCATCATGTTCATATTATTTGATTTCAAATTCAATACAACGATTATGGTTATGAAAGGGATGGAAAAGTTTCAATGCACTAATTTTGAGCTTGAACAAATTCTGCTGTCAACTTGCTTCTCGATTATGAATATTCATTATAAGCTATTATCATCATGATGACGTAGATGTAAACACTGCTATAGCCGACCATGTCATGGCATGAGGTTCAAATGAGGCAAAATACATGTACTTGTGTATTTTTACTTTTCAGATAAAAATTATTGATTTTTATAAAATAGTTGTATAAAAATGCAAGTAAACTTTTTATTTAAAAAGGTTTATTAAGATGCCCACCTTTGAAGCAAAATTCACATCAGTTTTAATGCACTGAGGTAGACAGCAGCATATGAGTGTGCTAAATCATGTGACACAACAGCACACCTCATATGAACTTTAAAAGAATAACCTTCAGATCTATACCATGTTTTAAAAAGGTCAAGTCATGTTTATTTATACATTTACTCACATACATGTAGTACTGGCAATATGGTGTGAAATGACCTGACTGACACACCTATATTTATACAACCAGAACCACCAAAAATACTTTTGGCAATTTTTTATCCCCAACCCCCCTCCCTCAAAAGAAAATATTTCAGGCAATTTTGCCCACTTATTACTATTATTTTTATTATTACTTTTTAAAAAATTCTGAAATTTAGTTCAATGTATGTGAAAATTTAATAAAAATGTATCTTCTGAACCACCCACTTGAAATTAAACTACTGGTTGAGACGTGTCATAACAAATATTAATTTTTCAATGATGGTATGAATTAATCATTATTCAGTTGATCTATACATTCTGATTATTGATCTGATGGATAGTAAAAGTCTGTTTATCATGTATGTGGTTGTCTATGGATAAAAATCTTATTTCTATTGAGATATGCATTTTTCTTGAAGAAAATATCAAAATTTTACATAAAAAATCGGGAGTCTCCCTATTTATGGGGGTGACTTGGCAAGTATGAAATTGAAAAATGTGGTAAAATTTGTTTAAAATACATCTAGAAAATCCTACAATATTTCAATCTTGAATTATAATGAAAAATTAATAACCATATGTCTGAAACAGACTGAGTTTTAATCAGATTAAGAGAAAATTCACCATGAAACCCAGGGAGACTGACCTTTTCAGGACCGCTGATCACAATTTTCATGAAGATTTGTGCAGCTAGAGTAGATAAACACAATTTCCCTGAAAACTGAAAGATTTCTTGTTCTCTTTGTGATGTTTGGTTCAAAAGTTAAAACGTTAACGTGTAGTCAAAGAAACAGACCGAAAACAAAACCACTTAGACTATGATATTTGGGCGTTAAAAATATCTAATATTTCTGTTATAAATTTAGATATGTTGTCACAAAATGGTGATATATATAACATTTACCATTGGTCAAGAAACGCAGTTACAATATTACCACTGAATCATATATTTTCCATTATCCTGTTATGGAAACCCCGGTGTATCACGGAAATGATTTGTCGTACAATTTATAAATCGCTACTTCACGACAGTTCAAAACGAAAGTACAAAAAACAATAGACTTGGACATAAAATGATATTTGGTTCTATATACACTTTGATATGTATCGATGTTTCTACGGTAAACTAAAACCGAATTATTTCATTTTTAAATGAAATCTGATAGAAATTCCCATAGTTACGTAAACAACCAATGTTCTACAATTTCACATCGAATACTTACTCTGTAAGCTAGTAATCTTTCCTCTACTATGGTCGATTATTATACTTCCGGGATTTTTAGGTGACGTGTGCAAAATAAGTAACGTGCGATGTTGTCCTTGTTCTTGTCCCTAGTTGTTTATGCAGGGATAGTTTTCTGCCTAGCAAGCTTTTATATGTACTAACAGATGCGAAAACATTATTTACTTTATCCGTTTCATCTAACAGAAACTCTGTCGAAAAGGTATTATGACGTGAGGACTGAGGGTGTGAAACCTATCAGACGGAAACGGGACTGGCCCGTCATAAGCCGCGCTTAGTTGCGTAACATAATACCGTTTGTTGATTATGAAAGGTCGTTTGTGATACTTACGCGATGACCACTTTCACGTTAAAATTCAGTTTTAACGCGTTAAAACATACTTTTTGCATGCAAAAATTGATTTTTAACGTGAAAGAGGATATTTCAACACGTTGATGTCGATTTTAAAGTTTTTGCATGCAAAACAGGGTTTTAACGCGTTAGAAATGGAAATTTACGATATAACTTACGTGATGAAATTAACCAATCAGAGGCATCGTTTCGTTTAATTAGTAATGAAGTGGCGCCATATAGCGATACGCATTTTCATTACAACAAAAGTTTGTGCAGAAAATACCGACATGGTCTATTGATTTCTATATTTTTTGAAAATCTAAATATGCATCATTATTCCTAAAAATTCTGGTTCGTTTTGGGAAATATCAGTGACTGAATTGGACATAACATATTTTTCTGTACGGGAAATGGTATCTCCGAGATCGAAACACACTGTCATTTGGTCACGTTTTTAGGTACTAAACATCGTTGACATTTTACATCTTACATGTGCAGATATTCCTGGCATAGGCGTCGGAACAGGGGGGCTTAGCCCCCCCCCTTTTTTTTTTGCAAGGATAGACATAAGTGTTGAAAATTGGGGCTTAGCCTCCAGACGTTACTGGCGCGTGGTTGTTTTAATGTGGTTTACCCCATCACACACACACACACACACTTTCAATTTGCTTCCGACGCCTATGCGTAGCACATGTATGTAGATTATCAGATAAAATCTAAAGATGTTTTTATTTCGTTTAGTAAACATCATTACTACAAATTTTACTTATTATCCTATTCAGTTCATTTCTGATTGTTCTCTTCATGGTGTAAGAAGCGTTCTGATCGTTCACACTACAATCTTGCATGCAAGTGTTTGATTATACCAGCTATTAGCTTTATATATCGCTGATTATACCTTACGTGCAAGCAAAACTTACGCGATGAAATGGGTTTTGCATGCAAAAACGTCTTTCACTTCAAAAGTCACTACTTGCATGCAAAAAGTATGTTTTATCGCGTTAAAAGTTACTTTTAACGTGAAAGTCATCATCGCGGAGGTTCATCACGTTTCCGACCCAAACGGCCTTTCATAGTTGATATCATTGATATATAAGAAGCATTACATATCGAGCACGTATTAAAAAGATTTCCTCCTTTCTAAACAACGTAAACAAAATTAAGATAAATGTCAATGAACAATACACACACACACACACACACACACACACACACACACACACACACACACACACATATATATATATATATATATATATATATATATATATATATATATATATATATATATATACATAGGCGTCGGAAGCAAATTGAAAGTGGTGGGGGGCTAAACCAACTTAAAACACACACGCCAGAAACGTCTAAGCCCCCCCCCCCTTACCCCCCCGGTTCTGACGCATATATATATATATATATATATATATATATATATATATATATATATATATATATATATATATATATATATATATATATATATATATATATATATATGAGAAATGAAGCAGCCAAGTCTTCTATGTTGTTTAAGTTTGTTGAAGAAGATCAACTACATTTCCCTGGCAAAGGATTTTTGTTCAATCATACGTAATTAATTAATGAAATTGATAACAAGACCTAAAATATTAAATGAAACAAGAGAATAAGTCACCTAAAGTTCAAACTATTCATTGCCATATCAATGGTCAGTAAAATCGGTGAAAAATTAATGAAGTTTCAAAACCTACATAGTTATTATACTCTCTCTCTCTCTCTCTCTCTCTCTTTCTCTCTCTCTCTCTCTCTCTCACTCTCTCTCTCTCTCTCTCTCTCTCTCTCTCTCTCTCAGTCGATTTCTAATATAAAAAGTTATTTTGTAATGTTTAAAAAATCTCATTAATATTAGAAAATTTAATAAGTCATTATATTAAAAAGTTATCAAAAACTATTTTTAATATTAAACATTCAATTTATTGATATTAAAATATTTTTTCAATACACGTATTTAAAAATAGGCAATGAATTCTCCAATAGCATACATAAGAAAATATCGTTACATTAGAAAATAGGGAATAAAGTCGGCTTGCCATATATTTCTAGTGGAATGGGTGAAATGCTCAATAACCAAGTTTTCCAAAAGTTTGATTGACAGCGATAATCTGTACCGTAACAGTTACCTATGTTTATTTGAAAATAAAGTTCAGACCTAAATGTAAAACATTTGAAATTACTAGTTTTGCGTATCGATTCTTTTAATTGAGAAAATTAAGTTTTATCTTCAGAATGTATCAGTCTCTATTATGTAATATTCTCGAGTTATAATCATTATATTAATATAAGCATTAGGACTTTCAATATTCAATGTCAACACCTTCACATTGCATCTATTCACAAAACAAACATAATTAATAGTTGCTAGGGCAATATACAAGGTTAGCCATCTTAATTAAGAAAACCCTACTTTTTAATGTCAGAGTATTGCAAGTTGAATCAAACAGAATTGTTGGCATATAAATACGTAATGTAAATGGAGCCTGGACCTTTATTTTAGATTGCTATCTTCCTGCAGATAGAAACCTAGATACATATAAGAACTAAATTGCTACTCTTTGAGTCTTTTGTGAAATCTACTATTGCTTACGGGCAAGTGATTGTTGCCGCGAAGAATTTAATGCCAGTTGTCTACAAAAAGACGAACCGCTGTAATGAAGCAGCCCAGTCCAAGTTTGCTGAAGACGATCAATTACATTTCCCTGGCAAAGGATTTTGTGTTCAATCATACGTTATTGTAGATGAAAGTATGCTTTCAAACACATCAGATCACCTGCCCATAATAGCAGAGATAGATTTTAATAATAATCCACATGTATATATGGCACGCCAAAATCACTTTAATGAGTTAAACGTAGTTTTTCTCCAGTTAAACCTAGTTTTTCTCAGTTAAACCTAGTTTTTCTCCAGTTAATGTGGGTTACGAGTTAAACCTAATATTTCTCAAGTTAATCCTAATTTTTATCGTAACCCAAATTAACTGGAGAAATACATGTTTAATTGAGAAAAACTAGGTTTAACTGCGCCAAATACTCATTAATGTGATTGTGGCGCAGTAAAATCTAGTTTTTTCTCAGTTAAACTAAGATTTTTTTTTCGAGAAAAACTAAGTTTCACTAATTTTGTGATTTTGGCGGAGTTAAACCTAATTTTCCTCAGTTAAACCTAGTTTTTCTCTAGTTAATGTGGGTTACTGAGAAAAACTAGCTTTAACTAGAGAAAAACTTGGTTTAACTGTGAAAAACTAGGTTTAAATTATTAATACCATAGGTATCCAGGATGTTTTGGAAAAGGGGAGTTGCAAATTTTTATTATTGCGAAATGCGAGCACCGAAAGTGCATGCCTTCAGAGGCGAGGAGTCAGGGGACGTGGCGCCCAAAGCCTCCAGCGGGTCCAGTGCAAGATGAGACAAGAGCAGGAAATTACTTACCAATGCACGAAACTGTATGCGATTCTCCGAAACAACGGGTCTACAGGACTGGATAGTAACTAATTTTGTTATAAAATATTAACGTAACAATCAATCTACTTTTGAAATTTTTCAAAGGGGGGGGTTGCAACCCTCCTCTTGAATCCACCAATGCAAGGAGTAGCCAATATAAGCAATACGCTGATTATAAACGAGCTAAACGACGACTAGGAAATTGTCAAGAGACGGTATTTGTTAATAATTTAAAGCAGCCTCATGCTGACATAGATAATGCTGCTTGATGTGACATTAGGCTATTTTGAAAACTTGTATAACGCCAAAAGTCTAGGGCCACCACAATTTATCCTGAGATAATACATAATGGTAAAATAGACAACACTCCAATATTAGTTGCTGAAAGTTTTGCAAATTATTTCAGCGAAATTTATAGTATAAACAATAACATTAAAGATTCCTATGACTCAAATCACTTAGATTTTATTGAAAATCAATATGATTTGATAAAAGAGAATGCAAATAAGGAGGATCCACAATTACCCGGATGTCCTATTACTGTTGATGAAGTAAAAAATATATTCGAGAATTCAAAACAAGAAATGCGCCGGGTGCAGATCTAATACAACCGGAAAACTTAAAATATGACGGGGAAATAGTAGCAAATGTCACATGTGAATTGTTTAATGTAATAATAAGTAACGGCCATTTTTCTTCGCAGTGGAAGAGGGGACTAATAATCTCCCTGTTTAAGGGAGCAAACAAACCAAAAAATTCTCCTAATAGCTACCGTCCTGTCTTTCTGATTTCAACATTACTGAAAGTTTTTGAAAAGATTTTGTATAAAAGGGTAACTGTAGAAACGGAAGTATGCCGTCTCATAAATGGTCAACAACACGGTTTACAAATGAAACAATACCTGTAGATGTTAAAATTAAACATCTAGGGGTATACGGTGACACAAAACTTTCTCTTTCTGTTAAAATAGAAAATGCATGTTCTAAGGGCAGAAAGGCATATTTTTTATCAAAGCTGACTTAGCCAGTGACGTGAACCCATTTACCTCAACAAACCTATATTGTAAAGTGGTATTACCTTCAATAATGTATGGTTGTGAATTATGGGACGGCATAACTAAACGCGGTAGGAGTCAATTAAATCGTGTACAACATTTGGTAGTAATTTCATATACGAACAAGATCGGATATAAGTGAGTGTATGGTAGGAATAAAACCAATTGAAGCTGAAATTGATAAAAGAAAGCTTTTATTCTTTGGTAAACTGTGTACCATGTCAGGCCGCAGTCTGGCAATAAACATATTCCGCAGGCAAATCTTTTATTTTATTTTTTAGAAATGAATGTGGAAAGCCCTGTTACGGTTTCTTACCGGATTTATACAATATAGTTGAAAATACAATCTCACTGGAGTGTTCACAGAGTTTGTAAATGACGCTGAATTTCCATGCAAATAAAAATGGAAGAATGCAGTCTCTATGAAAATTGATGAATTTAACTTGAAACAATGCAACTGATCCAGTGTTTGTCCGCTTTAAGGAATTACACACTAGTTGTCTAAAACCAGCATATGTTTGGTCTATTGCAAATGTAACTTCGGAGTTTCAATTAAGTTATTATATCGCAAAACTGTGGACTAAAGCCCCCAGAACAGAAAGTACTGCATGTCAATTATGTCAAGCTTTATTTACGGATTATGTTTATTTATGCCACTGTTTTGTGTTCTCACACCTCAGAGTCAAAAGATTTATTCTGGTGTGATGTAATCGAGAACTTCAACTTAGAACTGTGTATCGAACTAGCACAACTAGATTCAGAAAATTCCTATAAGACCCTATTAGGTGAACATCCATCTATACGGTTAGACCTGGACGATAATGTAAAATTTATGACACTAGGTTTAAAGTTTGTACGTACAACGGCATCATATTATCAGCAAAAGCTGAATTCATTATAAACGGTCATATCACAATAATGTATTGTTATAACAATATGTGTTAAGTTTAGACATACAACGTTAGTATATTGAGAGTGAAAGCTGAATACATTATAAACTGTCAATATATCACAATAATGTATTGTTATGACAATGTACACACAGAGCGTTAATATATTATCAGCAAAAGCTGAATCCAGTATCAATTGTCATATTACATTATTACATGTACATGACATATATGTGTATAAAATATTGTCTTGTACATGTGTTTCTCGTACTACATATAACCACGAAATGCAAAGAATTTGATTGCTTTTCTATTACCCATTACCAAATCTCATGTGCTTGAATCATAGGAGAAATATAATCAAAGATGTTTGTTTAAGTGGAAAGGGAAATCTCATCCTCTGTGATAAGAATCTGAATTCTCTGATTCTTACCTTTCATTTCGGCATTTTGTGATACATTTTGGTATTTTGTGATAAATTTCAGCATTTTGTGATACATTTTGGTATCTTGTGATACATTTCGGCATTTTGTGATACATTTCGGTATATTGTGATACATTTCGGCATTTTGTGATACATTTCGGTATTTCATGAACACTCTTAAGTCATGGATGATTATAAGCATGATATCGGCAACTATAAATAGTTAATACAACATGTTGTGGTCTCAAAAGAAAATTCGAATGCACTTCAACAAAAATGATAAACTAGAATTATTATTTGAGGCATTTACCTCAAGGTCTAAATTGTATGGCAGACGTCCATAAATAGTGTAATAAAAGGAACCAAACTGGACTGGACTTAAATATTATAGAAACTTAAAGGCATGCAAGGTGTCAAAATGGAATTTTTGTTTGTATTTAAAGTTTCAAATATTTGACGTTTTATACAAATAAAATGTTTTTTAAAAGTCCTTGGTTGAAAAAAAATAGTTATAATGTTGTATTTGTGAAAAGAAATCGAATGTGAATAATGGGCAAGTAATCATTTGTATTCTTATGTGAACGGCATGAATATCAGCATATTTCATAATTATCATATATATGTACAAATGATCTAATCATGACAATATAACATGTACAAATGATCTTATCATGACAATATAACATGTACAAATGATCTAATCATGACAATATAACATGTACAAATGATCTTATCATGACAATATAACATGTACAAATGATCTCATCATGACAATATTACATGTACAAATGATCTTATCATGACAATATAACATGTACAGATATCTTATCATGATTACTCTGTGATTTTCAAGACTAAGGACACATAATTATCATTTATATATTCATTTTATTAATAATGTGTTAAAATTCTTGGCGTGATGTAAAACAACAATCAACCAAGAAAAAAAATAAAAAATTCAAAAATATTAGCATCAAATTACTGACAAGTTTAACAAAAGGAATGTATATATTTGTCCAAAAAATCAGTTTCTTAATTCATTTGCTCCTGGGCCAATTAACTGTGGTCTGGCAGAGAGCTAAAATAATCGAAGAAACAGGAAGAGCATCACAATAGGAAGCTAACATCATCATTTGGACTGAACTCTTTAGGTTCCTGATTTCTGAAATATAAAAAATAGAAGGATAAAGTTTTATGTTGCAAACTGAAATATCAAGAGGAAACTTCTATAAAAGATGGCATGACTGCATTATGAAGCATTGTGTGTCAATGGTTTAGATTAAAAATGAAGGTAATAGTCAAATATATGTAATGTCATCATGTTCTGTGATCAAGTGAAGGTGCAACGTGACACTGTTAAAGGTTTTCTCCCAAAAAAGATAAACACAACAACTTAACTAAACTGCTGACCCAGACAGACAGACATGGCCAATTCATAGACTGGTATTTGCTTCACAATCCACCCCCAAAATAAGTCTGTATTAATGAATTGTAATGCCGTGATTTTATGTAACAAAAGCACCATAAACAATATTTAATACTTGTGATAGGCTTTCTCTATGATGGAAATGCTGGTATATCTTTAATTTTTTGCGCAAGTGCTAGTTTGCTAGAGTAACCTTGACATTTGAGGTATAGCCTTATTGAGAACAACTGCTGTGGGAAGATTGAAAACATTCCCTTTTGTGGTGTGGGAGATAATTGCTATGGCCAAAAAAGGTAGACTTCCACAGTGACCTTCTGGTAAGGCATAAAAATGTTGTGGGCCGGAAAAGCAGACGGATGAAGGGACGTTGCCATAACATTATATGTCCTGTCTAAAGACTTAGAGCTTTGCATTCAACAGTAAAATACGAGACTAGTAATATAAGCATACATTATATGTCATAAAAATCTCCATTACTGAAATAGATGTCCCTCACTGAAATTGTTTGATTACAACACTATATATTTCATTAGCTGACCTACAAAGTCTAAAAAAATCTGGACAAAAAATAATAGGTCAAAAGTAAATTAATGGTCAACTGATTTGCATGACCTTTCTATCAAAACATCCAATGAAAAACTTTGGTAAATGTTACTAATTTTTATTATGTATGATGAATATTTTCAATTTATGATACAAACCTGACAAACAGCCTGGCACTTGTTTTTCCTTTAATTGTAGCCTTGTTTCCTTCCACAAGTAATATGCTTCCTTCTCGTAATCCCTAAAAAAGTTTAGAATACTTGTAACTAACAACTGATTGTGATAAGACAAAGATGATCCAAGAAAAAGCACCCCAGTGCTTTCAAATGACCTTGACATTTATGAGTAAATGATCCAACACACCCTAGCACTTACAGCTGACCTTGACTTTCAATGCTTGATCCAAAAGAACATACCCAAGTACTTTCAAGTGACCTAAGCATTTAATTCTTAAATAATCCAAGACAACACACCCCAATACTTTTATGTGACCTTGACATTTAACGCTTAAATGATCCAAGAGTAAACACCCCAATACTTTCATGTAACCTAGACATTTAATGCATAAATGATCCAAGAGAACAAACCCCTTTCAAGTGACCTTGACATTTAGTGCTTAAATGATCCAAGAGAACACACCCCTTTCAAGTGACCTTGACATTTAGTGCTTAAATGATCCAAGAGAACACAACCCTTTCAAGTGACCTTGTCATTTAGTGCTCAACTGATCCAAGAGAACACAACCCTTTCAAGTGACCTTGACATTTAGTGCTCAAATGATCCAAAAGAACACACCCCTTTTAAGTGACCTTGATTTATGAATTGTTGAACTGAAATATAGTGAAATTTTGTATATATAAGTTCATAATTCTGTTATTATAGGACTGATTTTTATTCAGATACCAGATCTGGATTTGAAAACTGAATGAAAATCTGTTTATAAATAAATGAGTTTCCGGCATTTACATTTGTGACATTGATAGTAAAATACAAGAAAATCCGTTCGAACTGGGGTCATTCCTGTCACGTTTACACAGAAATTATGTAATATTTATTATAAAACTTCACATCACCTTAAAGATATTAAATTCATCTATCCAGATCTGGTATCCAAATAAAAATTGGTCCTATAATAACAGAATTATGAACTTATATTTCGGTTCACGGTTGAGTGCATTACAGGTTTTGTACTCGCCCACTCATATGGAGGCATCACCATTGCTGGTGAAGGGATTCAAAGTTTGGATTATGCTCGGCACTTACAGCAATTGAACAGTGAGGGTTCTTTAACATGCTGAAACTGTAACAATGGACATCGGTTTTTACTGTCTCATCTGAAAGACAGGAGTCAGACTTGCCGCTGAGTGGACTCAAACTCACAACTTCACAATCAAGAGTAGAGTGCACTACCAACTGAGCCAGGGTGGCTCCAAGTGACCTTGACATTTAATGTTTAAATGATTGCAATATAAGTTTTGACATACTGAAAACATGGAAATTTTCAGTCTTGTTTAATTTTTGCAGTTTTCATCCTTGGATGAGAGGGCAAATTTAAAATAAAAGCACTCTAATTGTAGAAGCATGGACATAAATGCCACATTAGACTATGGTGATTTAAGGGGAATTTATGACAGGGTGAATTTGTTTTCTGTCGTAAAAGGGCAAAAATATGCCGGGTCGAAAATTGACAGGTAAATTTCAGGTATACAATATATGATTTAAGTTTGGAATTATATATTTTTCTAGACACAAGTCTAAACCGAGTGGTATGAACATTTTTATCTATGTATGATCAAAATCCAGCTTTGTATATATGTATCGGAGGTTCCTAATATTTACATTGTACAAATAATTTAATGTCGTTATGCTTTATTACCTAAAATTTAAACTTGTTCGGGTTAAAAAAAGTTCACAAGACTTCAACCTGCCAGGTTATTTGGTTTTTACTATAACTATACATAAAATAATATCATTTATACATCTAACCCATTAGATATCAAATGGATTGCACTACACTTACAAGGACAGGAGGGGAGTCTTCATACTCATGATATTGGTTAATTCTTTTTTCTCTGGTTTCCTGGAAGAGAAATAGTATAGTGTGAGTAGACATTAGAATTGAAAGGTGAAGCTTGCCTTTAAACAAGAGTTATTGAAGAATTGATATGGTAGGCCTTGGTAAAAAAAAAGAGATATGCTGCAGACAAATCAATCAAGGGGAATAACTTTAAAAATAAGGGAAGTCAGGAGCATCTTGTTCAGATGTACCGTGTAACCTCGCCTAAAGACCACCTAACTGGAGACATCTCTCTCAAGAGACCACCTCTTCATGAGCAGTTCATTCAAGAGAGCACCTTACTCACGCAACCAAGTCACAAAAGAGAGCACCTCATTCAAGAGAGTAACTCACTCAAGACAGCACCTCACTCAAGAGAGTAACTCACTCAAGAGAACACCTCACTCAAGAGAGCACCTCATTCAAGAGAGCACCTCACTCAAATTAGCACCTCTCTCAAGAGAGCACCTTACTCAAAAGAGCACCTCATTCAAGAGATAATCTCACTCAAGACAGCACCTTACTCAAGAGTTTCACACTCAAGAGATAACCTCACTCAAGACAGCACCTCACTCAAGAGAGCACCTCACTCAAGAGAGCACCTTACTCAAGAGAGCACCACACATTTTAGACTGTAAATATTCTGTCTCTGGAAAATTTCTTAGTAAATATTGGACCAGAACCTCACTCAAGAGACCAAATGCTAATCAGACCTTTAAGAGTTAATCAGTGAGGTTGTCTTCATAGAGAGGTTCTACTGTATATGTGCACCAAATATAGGTTTGAAGAATTGAGGAAGATATGGCGTTAACCAAGCAAAAGGACTGGTACTGGTAGGGAACTATTAACCAATTGTGTAACAAAACATTGATAAAATTATATAATGAGATTTCACTATATACTAACACAAAGAAACCAATTTTCAGGACAAAAAAATCCAGAATGATGTTGGTTTTTTATCAGTATATCAAAGTGTGTAGGTAATCATGTATTAAGCACTAAATCAATAAGCTTGTTTAAGTCAAGCATTTCAGTGATTTTGTACTCAAAGAAAAAAAAAGTTCTACATTCACTGGTCCTATTTTTAATTTTTTACACCACACTCAACAATTTTTCACCAATATGGTGGACACCAGTTTTTACTGATGGAGGAGAGAACTCGGTTACAATGTGATAGAGACTACCAGCATTATGCAAGTAAAACTGCCAAAACTGCACAAAAGTCAGTTTAGGTTCCAGTAGGGTTTGAACCTGCACTGACCAGAAGCGTGAGACTTCATGGTTCAAAACCTCTAACCACTCGGCCACAGAGACCCCTGTCTGAGTATTCCTAACCATATGATATATATATCACGATACATGGTGATACACATCTGCGTCATAATACACAGCACTTCTAATAACCTACTTAAACTGCTACTTACCATTCTTATAGATTATATATTATCATTATCCACAAATGGAAATTCATGTAAAAGTCTAATGAAAATTGAAATTCTAAAACATTCATTATTTCATTCATAAATGTTTTCAATTCAGCAATTATTTCGATGTGAAAGTGGAAAAGTTCAAATACATTACACCCATATGTTTGCTGTTGGGGTCTGGGTCCATATAGTGGGCATTGATATTGAAATTCACGAGCCCGATAGCATTGAAAGTGGGCGGATACACGATCGGCATATCATTAGTGGTGTTTATACTGTATGTTGCGACGTTGGTACCCGCACTTGATCCGATGTAAGGGACACCATCCTGTAAGTAAAGACGGAAGTTGTGTAAACTGTTACTCTGCTCTTGAGTATCCGAAAATTTCAGAGATGCAACAATTATTTTTGTTTACAATTTCCAGTCCTGAATCATTAAGAAAATACAGTGAAACCCATCATACTAAGGAGACCACCTCACATTTAACCCTTTCAACCCTAAATATCTAGATGGTATGATCTTTTCTATTGTTTAGTCCAGTCTATTATGGCCTGTAGGGTTTAAAGGGTTAAAACGGTATATATTCAGCTTCTTAGACATTTCTTAAAATAAATACTGAATATTGGTTAGTTCTTACCCTCTTAACATCTTGTAAAGTACATACCTCCATAACTCTACGTTTTATTTCTTCAACAACTTTTTCATCATACAAAGTCTTCAACAGACGAAAAGTGTTTCCTCCACCTGACAAAGAGGGTAAATTGTTACAACTTGGCATAAAAAAAAACAGAATTTGCAACAAAGACAAAACAGAATGAAGGAGTAAATAAATGTGACACAGGGAACACTAATTAATGAAATGAAAATCTTTTCTTTTTTGTTTTTCAATATTTGGTACGATAGTGGTTGCCATGGTAACAAAATAAAGGCTTTTGATTGGTCAAGACTGATATTGTTAGATCTTTATGGAAAAAGATGCTTAGGGGTACTTCAGTATTACAAATTCAATGATTGATCATAACAGTGATATATGCATTTGAAAGTTGTTTTGGTTGACAAAAAAAATATTTTGTCAAAATTTCAAGGTATTTGGTGCAAAGGTCAAAGGTCATATGTACTTGAGATAGCTGAAAATGTGGGAATTGTATATCTAAAATATCAGAAATACACCAACAAAATAAGTTTTTGAGTCAAGGACTCAGGGTGACCTATTGCTATCGTCTTTTTTCTGTCGTTAGGATGTAATGTATGTTGAGTCAATATCTACAAAGTTTGGGAATAAAAATCAAATCTGTTCATAAACGAGCCACTAGGTGATGCTTTCATAACTTTGGGTACAGTTTCATACAAATGGCTTAATAACTCAAAAATGGTTTGACTTTTTGTATACAAAGATACGAGAAAGTTATTATGATTTAAGATACATGGGAAGAATTATCCAATGGTTCATTGTGACAAAATTCCAAGGTCATTGGGTTAGAGGTCAAGGTCACAGTTAACTATGTAAGTAGAAAATCAAAAACCATGTGCCAATTTAAACTAAACATAACAGAACATTATCCCCATTTGAAGCCACATAAAGTTTGCAGATGAAAGGGGCTATGAACAAACACGCATGAATGAATGGTTGCTATGGTTACCAAAATCTTCATCAAAATTCTTCAATCTTTATTTAGAACTAAAACTGAGCATGATTGACAAAATTCACAAATATGACATTTTTTGAGATATTTTCATTTTACATTATCAAGTCAACCTCTTTATTTTGTTAAAGATAAATAACACAGTTTAGTTTTTTTTTTTTATTTTAGACTTTATGCAGTAAGGTTTATTTATGCATTATATGAAGAACATCTGTCTGTGCATTTTTTCACAGTCTGTCTTTAAAGTTGGCGTTAATTGCCATTTTCCAGAAAGTCCCAAAAATGAGATATTTTCATTTTATATTGTCAACGCATTTATTTTTTAAAAGAGAAATAGCACAATTCCAATTTTTTTTTTATTTTAAAATTTATTATGTAAGGTTTATTTATGCATTATATGAAGAACACATGTTGGTACATTTTTTTTTACATTCTATCATTAAAGTTGGTCTAAACTGCCATTTTCCAGAAATTTAAAAAAATGCCAAAATTTAGTTTTTTACACAACCAGAAAAATGTGATAGCATTTTTTTGGTTAAAATTGTATATTTTTATCATATGATTAGAGAATCGTTTTCATGCTGACAAATAAATATTAAGACTTCAGATCTGTATGTTTTATGTATGACATGCCAAGAAAAGGGTAAATTCAGTTTGATTTATCCATCTGGAGCCCATATATGGTGACATATGGTTACCATGGCAACGGCAGCTCAGGGTATCAAAGTGACACCGTATTGCAAATAAGGTTGACATACACGTATAAAGTATCAAGTTTCATTGAACCTGTGACCTTGACTGTCCAACCCTATATCAAGAAAATAAAAAAATGAATGGCTCTTAATATTTCAACCACCTGCAATGTTGGATAAGGTAAGACCAAGGTTTGATGGTAGGCCAAATTTAAACATGATGTAAACTTAAATGGCCAAAACCTGACTGGCCAAAAATAACCCTTCATTTTATGACCAAAGTGGCCAAAGTTGAGTGACAAAATATCTCAATTTATGGTACTGGTAGAACTGAACTGGTCTATAAAAACACAAATTAACATAACACTGGTGGAACGCTACTGGTTTTAATGAATACAAACTAACATGATACTGGTAGAACTGGTCTATAAAAACACAAATTAACATGACACTGGTGGAATGCTACTGGTTCTAATGAATACAAACTAACATGATACTGGTAGAACTGGACTGGTTTTAACTAACACAATTTAACATGAATATGGTAGAACTAAGCAGGTCTATACAAACACAAATTAACACGACACTGATAAAATCAAACTTGTCTATACTAACACAGTTTAACATAAAACTGGTAGAACTAAGCAGGTCTATACAAACACAAATTAACATGACACTGGTGGAACGGAACTGGTCTTATATATTATAAACATAATACTGATGTTATTATCGAGCATTATAACTTTGGTATTATGCTTACAATATTACAATGACTTCTGTCAGTTAGGCTTCATCGGTTAAGCTTCAATTCTAAATAGATTTTCTAAAGAGAAAATGGTATCATACAAATTAACATGACACTGGTAGAACTGAACTGGTCCTAACAAGTTACTTAGGTTATAAACAATTCTTTCAAAGCATAATCATGAGCAAATATTTCTTAACCAGGTGTGTACAAGAGCTCTATTCCTTTAATAGCTACATGGATACATGTACATGAGAAGATGGGTAAATGAAAATCTATCTACAATTTGTACAGGAATTGACCTTTAGCAAAAGGCCCACCATGACATCTTTTGTTATAACAGAGGTCAATAGAATGACCTACCTATAAAGATGGCCTGGGCAGATCTGACGGCTTCTACTGCATTCTTCTGTTGATGTATACTGTCGACATCGTATCCTGTAGAACAGAAAATTTTCAAGTGATCATTTTATGTGAATAAAGATATGTTTCCAGCTTTGATTTTTCCATCGTTGTTTAACATCCCATAACTAATCTTACATGTACCATAAAACTTGCTTTAGCGACCACCTATGTATAAAGACCACCTGGTCATAAAAAATGTTTCTTGCTGTCCTCAATATTACCATTTGTGTACAAATGAACCTCTATATAAAGACCACCTCCCTTTAAAGACTTCCATTTAATTTCTACTTTATTAGATACAAGGGCAAATTCAAAGACAGATTTTCAAGTTCAATAATAGAAGCATGTATATACATGCCATCCATGAGACTTAAAATAGTGATTTACTGTGAATTTTAGACAGGGTAAATATGTTTTCTGCCGTCAAAAGGCGAAGAAAAACATGGGCGAAAATTTCTAGCTATATAGTAATACCATGATACAAAAGACCTTCATGTGAGTTATCTCAATTCAGGATGAAATATACAACTATGAATTAATTTGCCCTGTATACAGTTGATCACATATCAAAGAGACTGCTTTACACAATTCATAGCGAAAATCTAAATTTTTTTAATTTCACCTACAGCTGAAGGTTCCAATTTTTTTTTTTTTTAATGGTGTTTTATGCCTCACTCAACAACTTTTCAGTTAATGGTGGTGGCCAGGTTTTAATGGTGGTGGTCAGGTTTTAATGGTGGTGGAGAGAACAATGGCCCAGCACCATCAAAATAAAGAATTACATAAGAGAATTACACAAGTCTAAAAACTTTTCTCAACTTTGGCTAGTTCTGGAATCTGATAGGCTAAGCATGCTTAGTTGAGAATACTGTAAGGAAAGACTTGAGTAAATTCTCAAGTTTTATGGTATCGGGCCCTGGTTACAATGTACCCGGGAAGAGACCAGCAGCCATCTGTAATTAAACTGGCAAACCTTCTCAAAAAATCAGCTTATGCCTACTACATTCCAGCGGTGCTCAGATCAAGTCTGACTAGAGGATAGAGATTCTGTGGTTTAAAGTGGGATGCTGTAACTACTTGCCATAATTAATATGTACATGTACAGTGTAACATATAAACATGTACCAAATACAGTGAAACTTGTATATTACAACCTCCTTAGGGACTCAAGAAAACTGGTCTTTATAGGGAGATGGTCATTATATATAGGTTGATTTGTACACAAATGGTACTATTTGGGACAGCAAAAAATAGTCTTTGTGACCAGGTGGTCTTTATACACAGGTGGTCACTAAAACAGAATTTACTGTAAGTAACACCAGTGTGAAATGCCAGCTTTTCATGACATGATGTGATAACGGTAAGTAGGTCAAGATGAAAAAAAAAATAATATCACCATAAAACTGGAACAGGGAAACTAGTGTAGAATAAATTTAGTTTCCACTTACTTGGAAAAAACTAATAAATACCCTTGTAATAAGCATACCCATGTCTTTGAAAGCCTTCTTAGCCATGTCAGCATAATCATCTCTATTGTGCAGGGCATAGGGGACAAACAAGACTCGCTGTATTTTACTGAAAAAAAAAAAATAAAAGCAAACTATGTTTGTAAATCCATAATATATGTAATTCAAGACAGTACATTATTTAGGCCTAAACAATTTAACAACCCCTAAACAACAATGAATTATATATTAACATCCATAATACAGCTAATCCAATTGTATTTTTATAATTAAGGTATGCGTTAGGTAAGGTGTATATGGGGTCCTTAGGTAATCCACATTCGACTCAGGACAAACGACACAGCTTCACAATGGATGACTTTATTATGAACAGGACCAGAAGAAACATATAACAGATAAAACCAAATACGGACATGCAAGTCCGGATACATAAAACCAAATACGGACATGCAAGTCCGGATACACAATACTGGCGTCACCACTTTTTCCTTTCAATAACAATTTAAGGAATTAGCTAATTTGGTTTAAACAATACATAAATTCTCAATACTTATAAATGTTCAATAATGTATTATGAGTAATGTTATTGTATTAATGTCAATTACCTGTATGTTGTTTGCACCTGCATACTGCCCTCAATGAAAATGTAGTTTAAACACACTGTTTAGCAATAAAGTCTTTGTCTATCAAAATTTGTAAATGAACATACACAAACTTCTATACATTCTATTTGCATAGGATGAAATAAGCACCTTGTTATATTATATTCGTGTAATGTACGATGGGGATTATTCTGCCCCTGAACACTAACACTTACAAAGTACATAATCTCAAGAGGTAGACTGCCTCCGAGTCACAGGAAATAAGGGGATTATTCTGCCCCTAAACATTTAACAATCATAAAGTATATGATCCACAATTTCCTTGTTTTTGTTTGTTTACAATGAATGTATCATTATTGAATCACATAAGCACATAATCCTCAAATCTTTTAGGTATGCGGGTCGGTCTCGTCGGTCTTGTAGTATTATTTGGTGGGACAGTAGGTAGGGTTGTTGATGGTTATTATTGTTAGGAACTTCATCGGTTAATTGGGCTGAGTCACCTCCTCGAGTTGAAGAGCAAGTATCTTCATTTGGAGACACAAGTAATTCAGGGATAATTGGAGTGACTGGGGGTAACAGGGTTGGGTTGTATGACTATTTGTGAATCTGTATTTTCCAAATCGCTGTCATCTGATTCTTGTGAATTATGGTCAAATGGTTCCTTGGTAGCAACATTAGATTGGACCTTGTAACATTCAGAGAGTTTAACACGATAAGAAGTCTTTCTGAGCTGTGAGCCAATAAATTTGCGGATGTTGCACCAGTCACCATCACGAGATACAACGAGGTATCTGTCCCTTGCTTTATGCTTGTTGCCATCGCAGTAAATAAACAAGATCCCCAATGTCAATTTTAGGTGATGGGGGAAGGTGTGCCCTTGGGGCTTTAGACCGTTGGCTGTGTATCCCGGTCGTTGGTTTTGCTGTAGGATGATGTTCTGATCTTCAAATGGGATCTGAGTATTTGTGTATTGATCTCGCTGCGTAAACATCTCGCGGGCAGATAATCCTCTTTTACGTAGTCGAGAATTGAGATGTGCAACAGCAATAGCTAGACTGACGGGGGAAAGGGATCGGCATGTTGGGTCAACTTTTCTGATTTCGTTCTCAAGTTCCTGTATAGCCTTTTCCGCTACTGGGTTCTTGTTAATATTTTTGTGTCGTCCAATTTCAATGACAAGTCTGTGTGAGCGTAGTGTATCATCATTTACTAAGGCAACAAAGCCCGGGGCAGGGTCAGTTCTGATAACAGCGAATGGGCCATCAACCCAATGCATAACTGAATAAGTCCTTCTCGAATCGTGACATGTTTTTCATCTGTGATAATAATTGCCGAAGTATATATGACGTGACGGTCTCGCGCAACACTAAGAGAAGTTGTCGTTCTCTTTTCATGATATCCGCGGCAAAAGTTAGGCCAATAGTCACATGTGGTCTGTGGAATCTGAAAGTGAGGGGTTTTTGCTATTGAGGCACATGTGTGGCAGCCATCATGTATACGACTTACTGCTTGGTCGAGGTCCAATGCGTAGAAATAGCGTGAAACTACAGATTTGAGTTGACTGGTAGACGGATGGTCTAATTTGATATGTAATGACATTAAAAGTCCATCCAAAACACCTCTAGGAACCACAATACAGTCCTGTGTTGGCATGAATGGTAGTTGTCGCTTCACAATGACTAATCCATCAGGAGCTAATTGCGTAACATGCAGATAACGTTTTATGTCCTTTGCATTTGTTACTTTTTTTGAAGGTCGTGTACCTTGGGTCAAGTGAGCTCGTGTCCGACGAAGGTCAGGACACTCAGATTGAGTGGCGAGCCATGCAGATCTACTTGTGAAGGGTAATTTAACAGAGCCATTCAGTATATCTTTGGTTGAGATTTCGGACAACTGAAAGCTCCGAGGCCTGTATAAAGTTGCATATTTGGCACATAGGTTCATTACAATCGGGGGCATTGCGGCTGGCAAAGTCGGATTGAAGTATGGCTGCACCCGATATGTGTTGTATTGAAACATGGTATCGGCTAGCTGTTGAGAGGAATGTGAGCACCCTAGGACTTGTTGAAAACTCTCCTCGACTCAGTTTTTCATATGCCTGAACGCACGGTTTGCTGTCTGTGAGGACATGGGTGGGGCCCTTTGCCTGAATAATATATGGGCTGAAATGTTTTATAGCTGTAGCAATCGATAGGGCCTCAATTTCACAAGGGAGCCATAAAGTTTGGTTTTGTCGTAATCTTGCACTGAAGAAACCGGATAGTTGTAATTTATCATTGCGACTGATATAGAGAGTAGCTCCAAGGCCCTGGCTTCGGAGTGCACCATCTGTTACAAGCCAAAGTTGATCATCTGGGGTCGGTAGTGTAATAGATTTATTTGAAGCTAATGCTGTTTGGGCCTGTTGGTACGCCTTAGTTAGTTCTGGAGTCCAGTTTAATGTTTCCTTCGATTCTCTCCCTGCAATAGCTCTGTCTAGGGGGGCCAGTAAGTGTGAGCAGTCTTTTAAGACACGAGAAAGCACTTTGTATGCTCCAATGAACGATCTCAGGCTTAAGACCGTTGTAGGTAGTGGGCAGGTGGCAAGTGTAGTAATACGGTGGGGACTTGCTTGTAAAGTACCAAGTCGCCAAATCCATCCCAATATGGTAGCCTGAGTTGGTGCAATGATAGTTTTGCTTGGTGATAGCCGAAGGGTTACAGAGGCTGAGGTTGTGTAGGACCTTGCACCAGTTGTCATGGAGCTCCTGCGGTGTATTTCCCCCAATATAAAGGTCATCAGCCAGCTTCGCGACAAATCCGTCTTGTACGAAATCCCCGAATATGCGACAGGTTAATTCTTCCAGTGCTGATTCGGATCCAGGGATCCCCATTGCGCATCTAGCATATGCGCGCACTCCTTTGAAAGGGGTTACTACCCCACAATACTTTCTGGAAGGCATAGCAAGGGGAATTTGGTAGTATGCTTTTGTGAGGTCAGTGACAATGATATACTTCCACTGAGCTATTTGACGCAATGTTGAATCCACATCTGGCATCATGGAGGGTTGTGGTTTGCTGTAACGTCCGACATCTGTAAAGGCAGTAACTAATCTGTAGTCGCCGGAAGCTTTTTTCACTAGGAATGATGGGTTAACATATTCAATATTAGTGTCCAAATCTTCTGGACGACAAAAGACACCTAACTTTTCCAGGTAATCAAATTTTTTCCTGAAGCAAGTTCAGTTGATCCTTGGAATACTGGGGTACTCTCCCTTTGCGTTGTGGTGGTTGAGTGGGGCCCATGTTTACTTTTGCCTCCAAAGATCCAAAATGTCCATTATAACCCGGGAGGTCATTGTTAAAAACATTGTCATATTCATGTAGTGTGGCGTTGAAGGCTGACCTTACATCAACTGGGAGAATTTCATCAGGATCAACTGTAACAGTGCTTGTGTGTTGGTTTGGGCAATTGGGGTGGTAACAGCATTTGAGTTTGCGTTGACCTGGAGTACACCTATGTTAGGTTCTGATTTTGCTAGTGTTTGTACTGGACTGTATGTGGAGCGTAAGCGGCAAATGTGCTCATTTTTTCTTATGGATATAGGTGATGTGGTAAGGTTAGGTATTCGTATTTTTCTAGAAATACTGGTCATTAGAGATGGTTGAGGCCATTCTTTCCCTATGATGTTTGGTGTGTGTGGTTCCACTGCATAAATGTCGTTTTGGCTGCCAATCTCTCCGGGTAGAGACACTTCTAAGTATTCACCAGGCCAGACTGTCGATGAAGTGGGAGGTCCTCTTAATATAAGGTTTACAGAATGTATATTGCGGCCACTCTCCTTCACGTCATAATTGAAAACCGTGTCATTAGCAATTGTAATCTGGTGTTTAAGGGGACGTATCGCAATGTCATTGTACTCCATGAAGGGAATCCCCGCCAGTATTTCTGTCTCCAAGTTGTGAACAACCAAACCCTCAAAGTGAAGGAGGTGATTACCATGTTGTAGGTGAAAGCGTGTTTCCCCAACTACTTGTAATGGGGATGATCCATCAGCTTGCCGAGCACTTTGGGTAGACTTGACTACAGGTAATTTCAGGCGAGAGACCAATGATTCCTGGATCATGTTTCCAGTTGCACCACTGTCAATTGTTAACCTTAGTGGGTGATGGAGATAGAATGCATCTAAATAGGGGGACTGTCTTATAAATACTCTGTTGGCGATAATACCACTGGGTTCAGAAATGTCCAGGGGCGTATCCAATTCGTCTTGGCTCCCATCGATATCATCACCTGTTATAAGTCGGGCCCTTGCCAGGTACTTACGATCCTGGGCTGGTAAGTATGTACAGCGACTTAAAAAGTGACCATGTGGGCGACCCGCTGTTTTTACACAATGGGCAAATTTTTGATATGCTGGAGGATCCTTGGTTAAATGTAAGAGGTGAACCATGCTTTGTAGGTGGGCGTCGGCCAACTGAACCAAACTGGGAGACTGCAGTTCTCATAGCCTTAGCATCCTCAGCACCATGCAGTTCTTCCAACAAGGACTCTAATGCCTGGGAGATCTCTGGCTTTATTGACGCAAGGGTTCTACTTCTTAGTTCAGTTCCATACCGTTGTTTAACCAGTTTAGTAGGTCACTGTGTATGAGCCGCAACCAAGTAAGTACGAGGAAATTTTCAAGTGATGGGGTAAGCTCCTCATCCTCCTCTATATGTTCTCCATGGTGTGTAATGCTAGAGTTTTGTTGGAGTAAGTTGTCCTCTGCAAAGGCCATAATTCTTTGGTACAGGTCTTCTGGGCGTTCATTTGGTTCAAGTTTGAGAAACGCAAAATCAATTAAAGTGTGCCCCTGTATTTTGAAACCCGTAGTGTAGTCTTATTGTTTGCCAAATGTTATTCACCGAGGTGGAAGATTTTACAATTGTGTTGCGAGCTATCACAGGGCAAAAGTTTGCTATTTGACCAAGCATCAATTCAAGCATACTCGCCTTCTGGGCGGTAGTTTTTCTTTGGGCTTCAGGGACAGTGTTGGGGTCATCTTGAAAGCCCCGGTAATTGATCGTGTTTGGTCTTTTTGGTCCATTGCACCCCATCCACCAAAAATGGCGCAAAGTTTTTGGTCTAGCGCGAGAGTGTATATATTAGGTTTTGTCGCCAATTCTCGAAAGAATTTACTGTTTCGTGTTTTGTAAGGCACCACTGTTTCGGCGCTCTCTGTGCATTCGCCATAGTAGCCTATTTCAGTATTCGAGATTTTGACGTGCTGAATTCGAATGTCCTTTATACAAACCTTTTGTTTGCAGAGCCGACTTTTATATACAAAATGAGTAGAAAGCGACCTAAATCGTATCCCGACGCTGCCACCACGTTAGGTAAGGTGTACATGGGGTCCTTAGGTAATCCACATTCGACTCAGGACAAACGACACAGCTTCACAATGGATGACTTTATTATGAACAGGACCAGAAGAAACATATAACAGATAAAACCAAATACGGACATGCAAGTCCGGATACATAAAACCAAATACGGACATGCAAGTCCGGATACACAATACTGGCGATGAATGAATTTCTCCCCATTTTGGCAAATGTATATTGTATCTATGAAGGTACACACTTAAATTATGCATTTGGTCTTTTTATTATAGAAATGTTCATACATGTAAGTATTTTATAAGGTTTTTTTTGCATCAAATTGATTTAACCCATTACCCCTAAAGACACATTTGGACTGGTCTACATCATTGATTTACAGAAGAGTCCACTGTTTTTCAGGGGTTGATGAGTTAAAGGCCAACAACTGGGTGGTGAGATGCCAGCATATGTATAAAAACCTGTCGTTAATTTTAAACATTCATAGAACCTGTCAATTTACATTTTCTACAAAACACATAAATATGCAAAGTTGATTCCTCTCCACTTAATATTTTTCCAATCATAATCAATTTACTAAATATATCATAATACAGTGAAATATTGTTAGGTCAAAATCAGAGAAGTCGAAATTCTAGTTATGTCAAAGTCAAACAGCTGGTCCCATTCTTTTTACTATGTATTTAATTTATACTTTGTTCATTGGCATTGATTCATAAGTGATATCACCTATTTGAATAGGTGATATCACTTTACAAAACAAATAGGTGATATCACTTATTTCACATTCCAGTTGATGATATCACCCATTCGAATAGGTTATATCACTTATTGAATGAGTGATATCACCTATTTGAATAAATTATATCACTAAATGGTATTATAAAGTAAAACAGCACCCCATATATATATATAGGCCTACATGTCTATCTTTTAGATAGTCCTATAACCACTGATGTATAAAGCTTAAAATTACCTTGGGGATATAGTAAGTAATAGTATTGTTTTACTATCAAGCTGCTGTCACGTTCACATTCAAAGTAAAATAAATAATGAAAATATTAGCATAAAAACACAAATTAAAAAATATAGGCTATATCACGTGAAGGCTTAAACTATATGACAAATATTTATAGTAAATAATACGTTGGACTCTAGACTGAAATTCTACCCAGATTTTAAATAACCTTTTGGGGTAAAATCTTGATTTTATACCCACTCCAAAAGTAACTTAAAATCGGAATTTTGCCTAGTCAGTCTCCTGTGATTAAACTGAAACAGGAAGTATGACCGTGGCCCTAAGTCACCAAATTTACTCAGTACTCAAGTTCATAAACTTTTCATGATTTTAAGGTAAAAACACTCAAAATTTATCCTATAACTGGACATGTTTATATATTGACAGAATATAAGTGTAAATAATGATCCAAATCATTGCTCATTTGGAGAAAACGTCAGACATATTGAAATATTGTTTGAGTACGTACTCAAATTTTGAATACCGTACTCAACATATTTATTCATTTTTACAGGAAAATCCTCAGTATGACGCAAAAATTTATATGTGAATGATAAAACATTAATATGCTTCCTAATAATTCAAACCCAAACATTTTACAAATGATTTTACAGTCAAAATAATGGAATAAAAGTTGAGTACTGAGTAAATTTGGTGACTTCGGGTCCGCAAGGTTTCAATAGAAATTAGCGGACCTTAGTTAAAGTACAATATTTTGTTTCTGGAATTATATAAAGAAAATAAAACCTGTTCAAGAACTCCTTAATTTGATCTTTACAGTGTTCCAAATACCCACTGCCGTGCAGCCTGGAATTTGAAATAAGTAGTAGCCTCCTCATCTTAGACGGCATGTAGACAAAGTGAAAGTAGGTGTAGCAGTCACATGACCTCGAAAGCTAGCGAATTTTAAGTTTCGTATCTAGATCGTGTTCGATACATTATACGTTCTATTTGTCTTTCTCGACAGAGAGATATATCAAGAGTATTGAAAATGGTATTCGAATTTAAAATTATGTTTTTTCTTTCAATTGATTTTTTGTGTTACATCCCGAAAGAATTTCACACTTATATTGAGTTTGACATGTAACCGGTTTCAGGTGAAGTGCCACAAATGTTTGCCTGTGCTAAAAAAAATAAAATAAAATAAAATAATAATAATAATAGATAAATCAAAAGCAAAAAAAAAACCACACAAAACAAAACAAAACCAAATACAAAACAAAAAACAAAAAACAAAAACAAACAATGAGGGTTCTTTTACGTGCCACGCAATGCAACTAGCTATCTCATTCGGTAGTTAATCATGATCAATAGGCCTAAACATTTGTATATCTCAGCAAGATTAAGCACTGTTGAAATTTCTGTAAAAAACAACAGAAAGGATGGTTTTAGTGTATGGAATCCAGAGTTTTTAATACATGTAATTAAAAAAAATTCTGAAACTCCCCCCATGCAATGCTTTTGTAAGATTTGTGATTGTTGAAACTCTGTCAAATTAATGCAACATTATTTTATATATAAAAACGAGTTATTATGTGACTCCCTGGGCTTTTAGTATTGAACATCTCTGGGAAGCATACACTGGACCACGGGGAAAACGGTGATTTTGTGTCTGGGAGCTAAAGAATATCTCAACAGGTTTCAGAATTGGAGGTCCGTAGCTACCTATGAGGCAACTGGTTCATCTGATTATTTTTTTTTTGCCAATTTTTATTTTCTTTTTTTTTTTTAATAATGTCATGGAAATGTTTGGGAACAGTGTTATTTTTATCTAAATGTTCAATTTTCCCTAAGGAGGGCTTCGCCCCAAACCCTGTCTCATCTGTTTCGGGCACTATCTACGGCCCTGAATTGGATAATTCCAAAATGTATCTCAGGAACATATCTCTGCGCCCCTAGCCGTTTCGATTTTGAGTTAAATAAATATATCACTGAAATATTTTCTCAGAATAAAGAGGTCATAATTCAGTATCTGGAGGATAATTCCAAAATTCTGCTCCGATTTTAAGTTAGTATTTTGATAATTCAAATTTCTTTCGAGACGGATCACAGACGGATTTACTGATAGGGGCGTGAGGGCGCACGCACCCCCTAAAATTGGCTTTTACAAATTTAGTGTCTGAAAGCCAGAACATGACCTCCAAGAGCTTTTAAAATAAAAAATAATTCTAGACTAAATCTTGAAATACGCTTCCCCGATCTTTTGAAAATAATAAAAAAAATTCTGGACCTCACATTAATTGCTCTTGTAACATTTGTGTTCGTTGAAGCTCATGTTTAATTTGAATATTTAGTCTGTCAGTTAAAGCATTATTTAGGATAAAAACGAGTCAGAATGTGAAAAATTAACTCCGTTTGCATTTCTGGGGAAAATGCCCTGGACCACGGGGCAAACGTAGCTTCCAATTAATTGGATAATTCAAACTTTTTCTCTACTCCCAAACCCCACTTCCATTTCAATTTCAAGTTAAATTTATCTATCAATAAAAATATTTTGAGGATAAAGAGGTAATAATTCAGTGTCTGGAGGTCATTAAGCCGAAATTCTGTCCCGATTTTGGGTTACTTTTTTGCATACACACATACATTTGATATACATTTTCAAAAGTATAATTCTATGTTATCAGCCAAATTAATCACAAATAATGAAATACACAGACCTATTTAAAAATTCCTTACAATAATATTAAACCGGCAATTTCGTAAACAATGTATTTCAAAACTACTGGGATACCCAAGTAAATTGCATAACAATAATAAAAAAAATTTAGCGTTTTAATTAATCTATTAATAAAATATTTTTAAGGATAAAGAGGTCATAATTGAAATTCTTCCCCGGTTATAAGTTCCTTTTTCAAATGGATAAGTAAGGTGATTTATTAGCAATTTGCAAAGCGTATTTTCGTATCTGGATGCAGAAAAATGCGATTACGGATTAAAAAAAAATCTGAAAGATCTAAAACCCAATCCCCTAAAGAATTATTGCCATACAATTAATAGAACACTTAGAATTATGTACTGCAGTAAGAAAGGAGGGATTCGGGTAGAAGCGAAGCGAGGCTGCGCCCCTAAAGGTGAAATAATAGATATAGACTGTTCCTTTATACAGTAAACGGTCGCAAATTAATAACAAATTTCCCCAAATTTTCGCTAATTTTAAACTTACGCCGGTCTCATTCGACTTTCAATCCTCGGTCTGTCTCTGGTGAGCACAGTTAAATGTCAATAGTCTCAAACCCCACCCCTTTCAAAATTTTCCAGATCCGCCTTATAAGCTGTTATGCTTTAGTATATACAGGCAAAGGATAAAAGTAATGAAACGCTGTCATTTTCATTTTTTACTATACATTTCATATAAACTCACATTTTTCAAAAAAAAAAAAGGAATTTTAAGTCATTTCTTATCACAATTCAATAAAAATTCCTCCTTTGGGTGTAATTCTCTAATTTGTAATTTCAAACATTTGACAATTTAAACAGAAAGTAAAAAACAGACATCACAATTATACCTACCATAGACGTCGGAAGCAAATTGAAAGTGCGGGGGTAGGGGGGCCTAAACCAACTTGAAACACACACACACGCCAGAAACGTCTGGGGGCTAAGCCCAAATTTTCAACACCTATGTCTATCTTTGCAAAAAAAGTGGGGGGGGGGGGGGGCTACCCCCCCGGTTTCGACGCCTATGCCTACCAATATAGGGAGTTTTCATCACAAAACTTCAACTGTCTGTTTGAATAGTTAAACCTTTTAATTTTTAATTTAAAAATTAAAAATCAAAATATATAATGAAACTGAATTTAATTCTTTGTTTAACCGTGAAAATCCTGTTAAGATGCCTTCATATATATATATATAATATATATATATATATATATATATATATATATATATATATATATATATATATATATATATATATATATATATATATATATATATATATATATATATATAAAATGTTGTTTTACGTGAAATCAGCGATATATAAAATTAATATAATTTTATAATGATAATAGCTTTATATAAATATAGTAAAAACTGTTAGCGTTCCATTCCGCCTTTCCCGTGTCTGTATACATGTATATCGCTGGTTGTTCTATTCCTATCTTTATTTATTCATCCACTTATTTTCGTATATTAATATTTTATCTATATAACCAGTTTTATCTAATGTATAATATTGTAATAAAGTTTTTAAATAAACCGTTGAAGATACGCCAAGATGTTTGAGTTTTGTCAACTTTTAAATTTCCCGCTCCGTAAGAATTTTACGGGAGAAGTTATTAACCGGAAGATTTCTCATAAGTTCCGGCTACCATCAAAATGGCGACAACCTGACTAACTTCATACAAAACTGCTGAATGTCTTTCAAAGTATGAGTTCAGCGGCTCAGGTTCTAAGGTTAATATCATAATTACAGACTAAAGAAATAATTTGTTTATCCCAGGATAATCTAAAGTTGATCTATAATGTGGTTCATGATACTTCTCTACATCGGTGATGAGAAAGATCAACATTGTAAAAGTAAAACTAAAACTTGATTAACACATGATAAATGGCGTGATTATTCAACAGTTGATATTATTTCTGTTTGTTTTCACTTTTAACGTGGAAGTGTGTTATTTCCAAAGGAACTTTTCAAATATAATTATGACATGTAGAGAAACATACACGCCATATTTCTTAATCATCCATTACTACATGCATTCTGCACTACTGCAGTACGTGGGCCTAAATTTATACAGATTACAAGTTATCAATGTTTTAAATATTCGAATCATCATTGAGCAGTGACTGTGTTACTATGTGTATAACCACTAAATGATCTGAATTATTTTGTTTTAGTAATGACAGTTTTTTCCAACACATTAGCATTGCTGTCGGGTCCCTTACAATTAATACAAATGGAAAAATAGTATGAATTTGACATTACAGACCTTTTCATTATAACTGTGGTCCTGTCACTCTGGACAGCAACATGTTACAGATTCCCCAAAAATTATGTTAGGAAACAATCAGTTTCTTGACAATGTCCATATTTTTACGCTAATCTATATAATTTTGGTGATCAGTTAGCTGAGGCTCACAGATATCATGAAAAACTCTGTAGTGTAAGTCGCTTTCTCCTCAGCCAGGTATTCGTGCTGAAAAAATAAAAAAATAGTGACACTATCTTGTTAATTTTAACCCCAAAGTGTTCTAGGGTATTTGAGTAATTTATCCATTATTCATACTCATGAAAAATGAAATATATCCTTCTTTTCAAAATATTCACACTTATTTCCTACCTACAGACAAAATAGTGTGAAACATGGTGATCATTTTGTTGTACAGTAGAACCTGTTCTGAGAGATCCCCTCTTATAGTCATGTATGCTGTCAAACATGCTATTGTGCTACCTTTTGACATTACCAATGCTACTGGTCGCCAACCAATTCTCGACAACTGTTTTTAATTGATGTAGAACGTACAAACACATGCATACTTTCATAGATTTTTTTGTGTTTCCCTGACAAGATTCTTTTCTGATTGCAATATGAAAAGAAAAAAATTATTTCTTTGAGAAACCAGAAAATACAAGGTTAAATAAAATGAGTTGGTTAGAATTGGTACTTGGCGAGAATTGGTCTCAGACCAGTACTTTCTCATTTTTACTGTAATAAGATAAATTAAATACTAGGAGAAATTTAAGCGAGGATTCAATTTAGGCAATATTAGTGAGGTTATAGAGATTGCTAAAATTGAATATCACTAACAGTTCATTCCTCATTGTAGGAAAGGGTTAACTTTTACTTTTTTTTTAAATCATGAAATCGCAAAAATCACTTCTCGCTAAAATTACATGTATATACCAAAATTTTAGGACAAAACGTAAAGTTTGCGTCTCACTAAAATTTCCATTTGCACAGTATTGAAAACCCTAGCCTTAAACAGGTATGTGATACAATTATGTGTGTCAACTGATAGCAATTGTGACAAAAGTCAACAATTGTTTATTATATAATTGTCTTATCCGTCTAATTTACCCGGTGAAGAAATATAAAAAGGAATGGTTATGTCATTTCTGTAGTGAAGTAGCCAGATGTGAAACAACAATAATTTTGAAGTCATTCCTACTAGACCCCCAAGACATCATTATAATCTACATTAACTAGTTGTTAGATTGTTCTATCAACCAACAGGTTAATTATAGGCCTTTTCCTATAGTATCTATGGGGCTGATGTTCAGTCCCATTCCAAATGCAAAATACCTATTTTCCCCCAATTTGATGACAAAAAATTCAAATTTGGTGTACATACCACTACTGTAATGAAAATAAATCAATGCCAGGGATTTACATTGTGCAAACCTTTTGCTTTATATTACACAAATTCACAATGGAATTCCCAATTGTATTGCTGATGTGATTTTATCAAAATTGGCAGAAAAATGTCTTTATTATAGAGGAGCAAGAACAGAAAGTTTAAAAATAAGTTAATCAGTAACCAGAGGATAGATAGCCTTGTAATGAAATAACCTGTTTTCCCATTGTACATGTAACTAAATTTATTTTTGAATTTTAATATTTTGATATGGCATTTTAAATATTATTGTTTTTTCTTTACAGACAAGCAGATGCTTTGAAAGCCACTATATCAGGTGAGTGTAGTTAACACTAGATCATCAGTATCCTTCATTTTATACAACAAGATCTGTAATTCACTCTCTTATGCAAGAAGATATCTAAAGCAGACATACGTTAGAACCTGCACTGCTTGTCATCATTCCATATATATAAGTTGCAACAGAAAACTTATACAGCAGCGGAATCAATTTATATACTAAATTACTAATTGTGAAAAGTCTGAATTGAAAGTTTGAATACTAAGTCAACAGAATTATTAATGGATTACAATTTTATTTGATATCATACTTTTAGAGTGTAGTGTATCAACCTTCTTGTTAGTCTATATTCACATATTATTTATATCACAGTATACAGCTAACTTTCAAACTTGTTTTTGTGTATAAAATGGGAGAGGAATTTAAATAAGCTTTTAGCTTCTTTTCCAATCCTACCTATTAAATGTATATTACTGATTTGCTTGATTTTATATGTAAATAAAATATGTTTAAAATATTTTTAGAGAGTGCAAATTGGGCAAAATTTGTGAATAGACTAATTTGGGAATTTCCAACCAAATGTGTAGGAAAAATTGATTTTATACTGCTTGTCTGGGTATTCTTCCAACCATTAAAAACTGGATGCCATCATTGAACTGAATATTTTTTAGTGTGGTGTAAACACCTTGAAAACAAAACAGAAATCATTTGACCACTAATTTGAAATTGATGATGTTTAGTCAAGTATTTATTTGATAAGATTGACTTCGTGGACCAGTAATGTCCTTCTAGGCTTGTGTTAAATGTCTTAGCCTCTTATGTTTATCATCAACTACGTACATTATATTTGACAATGCATTACATTTAGATTCGTCAAAAGGATTATCAGAAACATGGGTAGTAAGACAAAGACTAGAGGACCTGTACAAAAAATTACTGCTTATGGACTTGGAGTATGCCCTGGACAAGAAAGTGGAGCAAGACTTGTAAGTCGTTATTTCAGAATACCATATACTGCCCAATAACTAAGTGCTGCTGTCCCTATAAGTGCCCCCAGGAATTTTTTTTAAGTGAATTGGGCATCGTTTCATAAAAGGTCGTAGAACGGAAAAGTCATTAACCTAATACTACGATTACTGACCATTTCATAATCGTTTCGGATAACCAGTTTATGACATATTTTTGTAGATAATTTCCGACTGGGTCTAGGCAGTCATAAATCCTAAATCCGTCTAGTATTGATCAAGATCACATGGAATATATTATGAGAAATTGTTTGAAATGACAAACTTAATTACTTTGCTTGATGAGTTAGAGCAAAATAAGACTTGTAGGAGACCCAGTGTCTTCCAGTACAGACATACCACTTACCTCCCTTTTAATTGTATAAAAAAAGTGACTGTATAACAGATCAAAGATTGTGTTCCGGAATTATATATTTCAAGATAAAGTACCGGTCTTGCCTTTTCACCTGCAATACAAACATCATTACTGACTCTCCTACAATTCATTCCTCCTTTTCTATTCATTTAATAATAATAATGAATATTTTTAACCTTGATATTCTACAAACTAAATAATCGACAGTCGTAAGAAATTCCGACTTGCTTTATGAAACGGTCGCATTGTCGGTGAATGGTAGTAAAACTAATCGGTAATCGTAAAATTTCCGACCTTTTATGAAACGATGTCCTGAAGTCTTACCGACTTTATCAAATCCCACTTTGCTAAATACTATTAAAAGTGTACTCACCTTTTTACTCACGATTCCGAATTTTCTTCATCTGGCAAACAGTTGGTGTTCCACTGTAAACAGTTCCTGGAAATTTTTGCCTTTGGTTATTTTCTCCCCTTTATGACAGAAAACATATTCCGCCATCTTAAATTCACCTTAAATCACCATAGTCTAAAGGATGAAATGAATATCCATGCTTCAGTTATATATATATATAGATATATATATATATATATATATATATATATATATATATATATATAGATATATATATATATAGCTGGAAAATTTCACCTTCATTTAAAATTTGCCCCCATCTTCTAAGAGCGAAAATGGTGAAAATTAAATGGAAGCAAAAGAATTTACAGGTATACAGTACTTCTTATCCACAAGCAAGAAATAAATCTTAATATAACCACCATGTTTCAAAAACTGTCATCTACATGTATACTGGAACCTGTATTAGGGCCTTTATATCATTGCTTGATTTGGTCAGGAGTTGGGTTGAACTGGTCCTAATAAGCACCCCACGTTTTTACAAATATTTTATTGCCTTGAGTAGATTTAGTACATGTAAGTCATATTAACTCACTAACCCCTTAAAAACAATGAATTCTTCTATAAATCAAAGATTTGGGCCAGTTCAAATGTGTCTTTAGGGTTGAGTGAGTTAAAGAATTGCAAGTCATATCTAATATTTTTTATTTCATTCTATTTAAAAGAATTTAAAAATATTTAATTTTAAATTCTGTTAATTATAATTTAGCAGTGCTGTTATCCAATGAAAATTCAATTATTTATCATGTGATCCATTGATATTTTAGATATCCGCTTGTCTCTGTTTTGTTTTATTTCTAAAATCAACTTGTTCTTTTGCAGATGGAATTATGCATTTAAAAATCACATCAACAATTTACAAACACAGACAAAGGACAAGCAGGTAAGATTGTCATCTTGGTAAGGTCAAAGTATAGAACATTAATTGCATGTTAACTTAATGTCATAATTGTGGGTATGTAGACCATTGGATGTTGGTAGCACCTTGTAGAGGTGATATACCGATAGTTACAGTGCTGTGCATCCCTGTGTATGTCCTACATGTAGTTCCATGGTTACCAGATGTTGATTTAAGTATGGCAGTATCACTGACAAGTTTACATCTAGTTCCAGGGTTACCAGATGTTGATTTAAGTATGGCAGTATCACTGACAAGTTTACATCTAGTTCCAGGGTTACCAGATGTTGGTTTAAGTATGGCAGTATCACTGACAAGTTTACATCTAGTTCCAGGGTTACCAGATGTTGGTTTAAGTATGGCAGTATCACTGACAAGTTTACATCTAGTTCCAGGGTTACCAGATGTTGGTTTAAGTATGGCAGTATCACTGACAAGTTTACATCTAGTTCCAGGGTTACCAGATGTTGGTTTAAGTATGGCAGTATCACTGACAAGTTTACATCTAGTTCCAGGGTTACCAGATGTTGGTTTAAGTATGGCAGTATCACTGACAAGTTTACATGTAGTTCCATGGTTACCGGATGTTGATACAAGTATGGCAGTATCACTGACAAGTTTACATGTAGTTCCATGGTTACCAGATGTTGATACAAGTATGGCAGTATCACTGACAAGTTTACATGTAGTTCCATGGTTACCAGATGTTGATACAAGTATGGCAGTATCACTGACAAGTTTACATGTAGTTCCATGGTTACCAGATGTTGATATAAGTATGGCAGTATCACTGACAAGTTTACATCTAGTTCCAGGGTTACCAGATGTTGATACAAGTATGGCAGTATCACTGACAAGTTTACATGTAGTTCCATGATTACCAGATGTTGATATAAGTATGGCAGTATCACTGACAAGTTTACATCTAGTTCCAGGGTTACCAGATGTTGATACAAGTATGGCAGTATCACTGACAAGTTAACATCTAGTTCCAGGGTTACTAGATGTTGATACAAGTATGACAGTATCACTGACAAGTTTACATGTAATTCCATGGTTACCAGATGTTGATACAAGTATGGCAGTATCACTGACAAGTTTACATGTAGTTCCATGGTTACCGGATGTTGATACAAGTATGGCAGTATCACTGAAAGGTTTACATGTAGTTCCATGGTTACTAGATGTTGATACAAGAATGGCAGTATCACTGACAAGTTTACATGTAGTTCCATGGTTACCGGATGTTGATACAAGTATGGCAGTATCACTGACAAGTTTACATGTATGTCCATGGTTACTAGATGTTGATACAAGAATGGCAGTATCACTGACAAGTTTACATGTAGTTCCATGGTTACCAGATGTTGATACAAGTATGGCAGTATCACTGACAAGTTTACATGTAGTTCCATGGTTACCAGATGTTGATACAAGTATGGCAGTATCACTGACAAGTTTACATGTAGTTCCATGGTTACCAGATGTTGATACAAGTATGGCAGTATCACTGACAAGTTTACATGTAGTTCCATGGTTACTAGATGTTGATACAAGTATGGCAGTATCACTGACAAGTTTACATGTAGTTCCATGGTTACCGGATTTTGATACAAGTATGGCAGTATCACTGACAAGTTTACATGTGGTACCATGGTTACCAGATGTTGATACAAGTGTTTAGTATGACTGTATCACTGAGTGACAACTTTACATGTAGTACCATGGTTCCCATTATTTACAGAGCTACTGGCCTGTGCTGTGTTATGCTTTCTATGTCAGCACTTTAGTTTCTAAAGTTCTTAACAGAATTTTACGAAACGTCATACAGGTGTATGATATGTTGATATATCAAATGATTTTTTTTTTCATGTATGCTCTTATTACAGAATTATTGTCCTTTCTGAATGGTTTTTCACAAAACTTGATACAAGTGTTCATTACGACAATATTTCAAACGAGTTTGTGTTTGTTGCTGCACTCACCCTTCTTTACAGAATTATCACCTCCATCAGTATAGCAACCCCCAAAATTTGGTTGTCGCAAGGGGATCATCCGCTACGCACCGCTCTTCTTTGGCAACTTGAGAAATGAAAGCTTGTGAATATAAATAACATTTTGTTCCAATATGAAAAAATACTATTAACTATATAAATCAACTTAGTCTCAAGTGGACGAACTAATATTTGGAAGTTTGTATATACCAGGTGGAAAATGTGTAAAATGAGAAGATTAGTTATATGGCGAGTGGTGCTAATTCACTTGTCAGGCTGATTGTTTTCTCTTGAGTTCTTATCCCTTGTCAAAAATCTACCCTTCACCATATTCCTGAAAGAATACAGTGTTACCTAGCACAGCAACATAACAGATTACAGTGGAACATTGCTTTTAGACCACCTTGCACTGGAGGTCACCTCAAACATGATTTTTCAGTCTTGCACAGCATTAGTTCATTTTTGTTTAACGTTCACAGTCATTACATATCTGTTTTTATTTTTAATTTGCAGAATTTAAAAAGAGGAGAAACACAAGCAACTTTGAATTTATTCCTGGAAACGGCCAGCGGTTTTTACTTACAGGTGAGAATAAGTGGAGATATAAATGATTATGATATTTCTGTACAGGTGAGGATAAGTGGGGATAAAACTGTTTATACACCTTGCACTTTTTGCATAAAGTGTCTTAGGTTATATATAGCCTTTATAAGGAACTCACAAAGTGTCTTAGGTTATATATAGCCTTTATAAGGAACTCACAAAGTGTCTTAGGTTATATATAGTCACTATAGGGAACTCACAAAGTGTCTTAGGTTATATATAGCCATTATAAGGAACTCACAAAGTGTCTTAGGTTATATATAGCCTTTATAAGGAACTCACAAAGTGTCTTAGGTTATATATGGCCATTATAAGGAACTCACAAAGTGTGTTAGGTTATATATAGCCATTATAGGGAACTCACAAAGTGTCTTAGGTTATATATAGCCATTATAGGGAACTCACAAAGTGTGTTAGGTTATATATAGCCATTATAGGGAACTCACAAAGTGTCTTAGGTTATATATAGCCATTATAGGGAACTCACAAAGTGTCTTAGGTTATATATAGTCATTATAGGGAACTCACAAAGTGTCTTAGGTTATATATAGTCACTATAGGGAACTCACAAAGTGTCTTAGGTTATATATAGTCATTATAGGGAACTCACAAAGTGTCTTAGGTTATATATAGTCACTATAGGGAACTCACAAAGTGTCTTAGGTTATATATAGTCACTATAGGGAACTCACAAAGTGTCTTAGGTTATATATAGTCACTATAGGGAACTCACAAAGTGTCTTAGGTTATATATAGTCACTATAGGGAACTCACAAAGTGTCTTAGGTTATATATAGTCACTATAGGGAACTCACAAAGTGTCTTAGGTTATATATATAGTCACTATAGGGAACTCACAAAGTGTCTTAGGTTATATATAGTCACTATAGGGAACTCACAAAGTGTCTTAGGTTATATATAGTCATTATAGGGAACTCACAAAGTGTCTTAGGTTATATATAGCCTTTATAAGGAACTCACAGTATAAGTATCAGGGAGTATGTGAGATGGTATGGTGGTCGCCATGTTGGACACATGGGTTTTTTCTGGGTACTCCGGTTTCTTCCCACAGCAAGGACTCCTGCACACCAACATGAGGGCCAACGAGAGACATTAATTTAAGTTAACATAACTTGTTTGTCAGTCGTTGTAAAATAAATAAAGATTAAACTTTGAAATAAACTTTTGTTATAAATATAGAGTGACAGATGGTGATGATGAATTTGGCATTATAAAGAGAATTTTATATAGATCTAGATATAGATAGAAAAATGTGGCGTTATTGCGAGAGTGAATCTAGTAACTATAAATAATTTGAGAATTGACTATGTTTCTTTACAGTTGCTGCAACTTATATGTACCAGCTTCAAGTTAGATCTACCGTTCAGACGAAAGTCATCATGTTTTGGTGTTATGAAAGGTAATACTATTGTAAATAGTACATCTGTCAGGACCAAGTTGCACAATACATTGTTGAATTGTTACCCAAAGTTACCCAAATTTAAACCAATAGCCTAACTGTAGGTTAAATTTAACAATGTATTGTGCAACTGGGTCCAGGTTGTATGGCTGAGTGGCAAGAGAGAGTCTGAGCAAAATGCAAGAAAAAGCAAAAGCACGGGTAGAATAACATACGGGTCAAGAGATTTTACTGATTCTGACTCCAAAGCTATGACAGTGGTGTAAAATTATTTGATTTGGGGCAGTCAGTATTTATTGCTATGACAACGGGATAGGTTTGAATTTAATGTTTTGAACTCAATAAACTTAACCCTTGTACTTGTACTGACTAGCCAAATTACGTAAATGCCTGAATAATTACCACATTTCTGTCTATTGGAAAAAATCTTAGTGGATGGGTTTGTTAAACATTTTATTTCATTTTTGGGTAATAAAACAAGCTATTTCGTGGGTGTTGCGGGGACAGTAAAATTATTGTCTTTTGTCATCAAGGAAGTTCCATGCGACTGTTACCCTCAGGCCTAGCAGTTTCAGGTTATATTTTTCCCGTGACTTTCCTGATGCAAGAGGACAATATTTTCACTACTATCCAAAAACCCAATAAATACATGTAACTGTATTATGTTACATTTTTGTTCTGTGTGGTTAATCTCATTTTCTCTTTGTACTTTCAGAAAAAATTCCTTTGAAAGTGAAAATTATTCCTCCCAAGAAGAGTTCTTGTTTGTACGTCTGCCAGTACTGCCTTGTTCATCTTGGTGACATAGGTAAGTGTCAAAGGTCACGTTCTCAAACTCTGTCATACTGTAGTAAAATCCATATATCTGGAAGTATGGAGTCTCGTTAAGCCTTTCTAGACCTGGATGAGTTAAGATTTTTGGTAATGCAGCATAACGATATTAAAATTACATTGGTGATAGTAATCGTTCATACCCCCATTATACCTACAACAAATTTTACGTCCTTGTGGGCCAAATTTGGAAAAAAATAACTATGGTTATTTTAGTCATAACAATAAAGACACAAAAATGTATTCATCCAGTTTCTTTTATTTAACAGGCAATATGGTTTTCATTTTAAGATATGGTGGATTTCATTGGGTGGTACATAGAATTGTAAAATTCTCCTATGTTGGCATACCAAATGCAAGCTGTACTGTGAACACATTAGGGAAATTTTGCTCAGAATTGGGAAAAAATAGTAAATATTGCATTGGGAATGGGACCTTTTACCAGACCCACATGTTGATGATATTAATCGCTGGAGAGCTCTTCCTTGACTTCTCATGATGGTTTATTGGGTTTGTTTATCACAGTTTTACTGAATGACTAAATTTGTACCCTCTCATTTTGAGTTTTTAGACAATGGGGATTTTCCACCCTATCGTATGGGACTAAAATAAGGCCTCATTCCCAGTGCAAAAAAAAATTGCATTTTTCCCCATTTTGCAGTCAAAATTTCCTAATTGAAGTCAAAGGACAATAAATTTGAAGACATTCTTGTATTTTCAAACAGTTTTGTGTATTTGAAATTTCCTAATTTCAATAAAATGTTGCTAAAATGTCCAATTCAAAAGGCCTAGGCCCCATTTCCAAAAGAGTATGGAAAATCCCTGTACATTTCAGGGCTCAACATTAACTTTAAAAAGAACTAGACCAGTTGGACCAGTACCAGAAAATTTTACTAGACCTGACCTCAACATCACTAGACCTGACCTCGGTTACATCATATCTATAGATATCTCTCTTCCAGAGTTTCATATCCTACTTAATTAGGGTACGCTACATCTAAAGATTTTAATGAAAACACTATATTTTAATTTTTAATAAGTGGTAAAATATAGCTCACATATTAATTTCATAAATTGCCCGACGAACTCGATGACGGGCAGAAGACTTGTGCATATCTATGTCTCATTTTTTAGCTATTGCTGCACCATTAAATGCTATTTACTGCTTTAACTGATTTTTTAAACAATATAAAAAAACAAATAAGAACAGAAAGAAATTAATTAATTATTTCATGATTGAAATAATTCCATATAATCTCTAGAGTACTCAAGCCTACTAACTCTAATAAGTAGGACTGGAATACAAGTATATTTTGTTACAGTATAAAACATACATGTCATTTCTGAGTGGTGCAAGTAAATTATCCTCAATTTGTACACTGTATTCATGCTGATTGTTCCAGATTTATAATTTTATCAAGAACAAAATAAAACCTGAATAGACAGTTAGCTTGAATGCTTTGACAATTTATTTATAGAAGTCAAGAAACAAGTATGTATGTAAGTTTGAAATTTTCTTTTAGGGCTAATTATTGTAAAATAAATTCTGATTTCTGTTCTGCCCTTTGCTTTCCTTGATACATCCTCATCTCTAGTTACATGTATCATTGTATGTCTCCACTACTATAAAGAAGCCGTCGTCAGTCACTCAGTGTAATCAGATATGGATAGTTATCGTAAGTTGTTCTGCTTTATTAGAGATATCGTGGCTAAATTCAAACAAAACTATCAAAAAAGAAACATACCATTCTATATGCCCAGTTAAATTAAAATATGCCTAGTCTTGGCTAGTGAAGCTGCACGCACTTATGATTTTATGACCGAAGCTTTCGGTTTCACTTTCAATCTGAATTTTTACGGGTCCATAGAATTACCGAAAAGACGCCAATTACCGGAATGACGGGACATGTAACTGGATTGAAGCTCCTTTTCATTTTTTTTGTGGAATAATTTACTTTTAAATGTTAATAATATAGTTTTTTACATTAAATTAAAAGATATTTTTGTCGGTATTGTCCGCGTATTTACCGATCTAGCGTTTCATATTTAAGCCATATCAGTACTAGTGTGATATTGAACCCGACGTAACTACTCGTACAGTTTGTATCAAAATACCTTGAACACTGTTTCCCTTCTCACATTGAAATAGATTATTCTTCTTAGTTGTATATAAATAATCTAAAAATGACGAAAACATAATCTGATGTGTCATTCCAGTGGCTTTAAGCGTCATCCTGGTAATGTTACCATTTTTCCGGTTATTTTATATACCAATCTCTCACCAGAGGGCGTATTACAATATATGGCGACAAAATTGACGAAATGAAAGTAAGTCTATACGGCACGTAATATCAGCGACATATCTATTATCACAATCACCGGTAATGTAAATAAATGTCCCACTATCGGTAAATAAATTACAAAAATTCACAACAATTTGTTTTAATAATAGATCTTCAATCTATTTGAAGTGATATTTTTAACCCGACCAGTCGGGCTACTTTGACACAAATTAACTAGACCGGACCAATCTTTTACTAGTCAGGGTCGGTCGGACGTGCCTTAATGTTGAGCCCTGCATTTAACCATTGCATTAATTGATGCTGGGTCATTTCATCAATACTGGGGCCACAGCTAGCTAAAACATCTTACTTTAACCCTATTACCCCTTAGTATTTAAATTGTATGGTCTTTTCTAATATTTTAGACCATAATACCCCTTAGTATCTAAATGGTATGGTCTTTTCTAATATTTTAGACCAGTCTATTATGGTCTGTAGTGTTGAAAGGGTTAAACTATATCTCTAATCTCTCATCAGTCAAGACTCCGGTATCCCTTGAATCCAAGTTGACCATGTGGGTAGAGTTGTCACTTTCCTTTCAGAAGGTCATTTGTATTTTTCAGAGAACAATATATTCTGGTTTACAGCTCATCACTGAAGATGTCCATTATGTAAATGAACAGTTGTTAAATTGTATAAATTACCAGTTATATAACCATTTCATGGAATAACTGTACCGAAGAAAACTGATTTTCTAATTTTATGTTTTAGCTCGTTATCGACAGCAGATTGAACAGTCACAAACCTACTATTGGCATGCTGCCAACCTCGTACCTTTCAACGGTGAGTAAAGTATGACAAAGACGTAAATCTGTTAAGACCAGTGTGCATGTATATAGTAGAACTTTGGCGAGTCATACGTCAATGACTCCAATTTCTCAATGTTTCGAACTACTGACAAATTCTCCAATAGTTTTGCATTTACGGCTATGCTGATAGAAATTTATTAATCAAACTTTTATGAGTTGAATTTCAAAATGTTTCAATTAAATTCAGACCCTTTTTCCTAAAAACAATCCAAAGTTGAAATTTACATGTGTAACAAATTGGCCCATGACTATTTTTCACATATTCTGTCCCCATTTGTATAGGGATGCAGGTATTCTCATGAGAGAGAGAGAAAGAGAGAGAGAGAGACAGACACAGACAGACAGACAGACAGACGGACAGAGACAGGAAGTGTAGATGATAGAGGAGAGAAGAGACAATACTTTGTATGTGACAAGTCCAGGTCTGACAAGTAGAACATGTAGTTGTCACTGTGTTTATATAGGTCATTGTGACATATTCTATAGAGTTTTGAAGCTCAAAATGCATTTCTAAAACTCAAAAGAAGCTTGTGTACTTGGCTGTTTCATTGACAATTAGACACTGTATTTCATGTCCTAAGTTGTCATACTGTATGTAAGTACTGAAACTTGTAACTGAAAATAAATAGATATATGCATGTAATTTCATTTTCAGGCCAGCCGTACAATCAACTGGCTATAGTAGAGGCAGCCCGGGGGAACAAGCTGTCCACTGTGTTTTATTATATCAGAAGTTTGGCGGTCAGACATCCGTTTCCAGCCGCAGCCACCAACTTGGAGAAACTCTACACTAAATTAGCAAAAGATAAGTACGTATTACAGCGTTGTTTAGATATCATAATACTGTCATCCCTGGTACCAATTTAGACTAATCTGTATTATTAATCCTTTCAACACTACATGCCATAATAGACTGGTCTTATGCAATATGAAAGAGCATACCATTTATGTACATAGAGATGTACAGGTTAAGAGGAATAGTTTATTTTCTACTACACTGCCTCCCAACTACAAATATTTAATGGCACACTGGAATCTGTAATATTTCCTGTCTTTATGCCAAAAATACAATAATATGGGCAAACAGAATATATCAGATGTAAACCAAAGATCTGGGTCTTTCAAAGATAATCAAATGAGGTATCATGTAGTCACAGCACATTAAAAACAATCATTGTATTGGCAGAGTTGATGTTGTCTTACCTGCAGCTGAAAGTGTCTCCATATAGGTTGAGAAGTTCTTGTTGGAACATAAAAATGATAAAATTCCAGCTTTTAGCTAACTTTAAATACAGTATACAGGGTTGTTTTGTCCTGTGATATTTTCACCCTACCACTCTTGCAAATGGTTTTGCCCGTTTTTAAATTCATTTTATTTTGCCCTGTGTTATTTCACCCTACCACTCTTGCAAATGGTTTTGCCTGTTTTTAAATTCATTTTATTTTGCCCTGTGTTATTTCACCCTACCACTCTTGCAAATGGTTTTGCCCGTTTTTAAATTCATTTCATTTTGCCCTGTGTTATTTCACCCTACCACTCTTGCAAATGGTTTTGCCCGTCTTTAAATTCATCCAGACTCATTATATAATATGAATTAATTAATTTATTTAACAATTAAGTCATGTGCTTGTCTACGTTTTGCTAGATTACATTAAAGTTTTTTAAACAATTTTGTATGTTGTGTACAATGAAATACATAATAGATACTCACTGCAACTATTAAAAGTATATAAACTTATCGTTCTAAATTCGCTCAGCTTTGAAGTTGCTCTCTAGTTTTGAGGACAAAAGGGGCAAAAATAAAACAGAGGAAATTTCCCTGTATACATTGGTTGAAGGGCACACATGCTATGGCCCTGGTGTCAGCATCCAGTTAAGAAGAATGGCTTTGGTCAGGTTAACCACCATCTAATGCTTATACATCAAATACGGTTAATTTTCATGATACAGTACAACCTGCTTTAGTGGCCACCTCTATATAAGGATTACCTGTGTGTAAGGACCAGTCTTTTCAAGCCCCTTGACTGCATACTTCAACTAAATTGAACCTGTGTATAAGGGTCACCTGCACATAAATGTCAATATTTTCTGGTCCCTTGGTTAACCCCTATTTACAGGTTTCACTGTATATATCTCTTATGATTTATGCACATACTAAGCATCAGATGCTGAATTAATCCTGTATTGTTTGCAAAATTGACCCTGTTTTACACTGTATCTTCAGTGCTGTGGCGTAGAGAATTGATTGAGGTCAGGTAAAGGGGGGGATGTGTTTTAGACTGTAGCTTCAGTGCTGTGGCGTAGAGAATTGATTGAAGTCAGGTTAAGGGGGGGGGGATGTGTTTTAGACTGTATCTTCAGTGCTGTGGCGTAGAGAATTGACTGAGGTCAGGTTAAGGGGGATATGTTTTAAACTGTATCTTCAGTGCTGTGGCGTAGAGAATTGATTGAGGTCAGGTTAAGGGGGGGATGTGTTTTAGACTGTATCTTCAGTGCTGTTGGCGTAGAGAATTGATTGAAGTCAGGTTAAGGGGGGGATGTGTTTTAGACTGTATCTTCAGTGCTGTGGCATAGAGAATTGATTGAGGTCAGGTTAAGGGGGATGTGTTTTAGACTGTATCTTCAGTGCTGTGGCGTAGAGAATTGATTGAGGTCAGGTTAAGGGGGGGATATGTTTTAGACTGTATCTTCAGTGCTGTGGCGTAGAGAATTGATTGAAGTCAGGTTAAGGGGGGGATGTGTTTTAGACTGTATCTTCAGTGCTGTGGCATAGAGAATTGATTGAGATCAGGTTAATGGGGGATGTGAGATATATTGATATGAGGTGGGCGAGATTCGAAATCTTTTATCACTCTATTATTTACTCATTGAACTAGTGTGTTTTCTTTACGTTAATCTGTTCATGTTGTTATTTATTTCAGAAATGAGTTCAAAGGTAAACTGTCTGTCACAGAAATGATAACGGCTTTCCTGCAGTTTCAAGCCTACACTCATATATGTACAGGTAAATATAGTGTTACAATATTTGATTGCCATTTAACATAACCAGGATTTTCTTTGGCTCACATATTGTGTGTGATTGTCACAATGAAATAGCTAACAACTGCTAAATAAAAATCAGTTGTGCCAATTCGTGTGAGATAAACTCCTCATTGTTAGGCAGTAACAGTCAGTAAATAAAGCTATGAAATCTTACTACAGACTGGCACATCATTTTACCTTCATATGTACATTTGTATATTATGATAAAAGTAATGATACATAAAGAAAACATAAGGCCTCCAAAGTTTCAAAATGAACCTTATTTTCAATTAAAATGGTGTCCATTTGCCCCGGCCTGTAAGGAATGTTTTTAGGGAAAACCCTGCATTACTATTTAGTAACATTTTTTACGTTACCTGAGCCAAATTTGGTGTGCATGATTGTTAAGTTAATGTCTATGAAGTTAGAGAATCAAATTGAAGTTTAACAATCCGTGATGATAAAATTCTGTCGGAAGATGAGATTGTCAGATAAAAACTCTGTACGTTAATCTTGTTGTACTCTCAACTAAAAATATGCTGCTGAACTGTTTACGCTCATGTGTTGGTATTAAATACTCTTTTCAGTCTGGTAGAAGCGCACCTTTAAATGCGTTTGATCCAACATTTGGAACGATATGAAAAATCACAGGCACATTTTTATTATTTGGAGGTACTACCATTTTTTATCATGCTCAGGGGCATTTTTGTTTAACAAACACCATTGTTTTTCCTTTTTTACCTTTAGAATTGGAAAGAGCCAGTATGTTGAGTTCCAAGTTACTAGCAGCTCTACCAGCCCATGTGACATCACAGAGCTTTCCATCACACATTCTTGTACAGATCGTTGCAATCAACATCTTTGCCATGCAACATTCGCTCCGACAACTCCACGACGCGGAAGATAAACAACCACCCATAGTTCATCACGAGGATCTCAGCAATGATGAACAACAAGCTTTCTCTCAAATGTTTAACTTCACAAGTAAGTTTTTAGATATACAATGGAATCTTGTTCTCTCAGAATTCACGGAACCATCCCCTCTTGTTGCTTGAAGATAACAGGAATTCATGAAAACCAAAATCTTAATAAAATTTTAATAAATTCTAAAAATGGTAGTGATTATTACCTCACAAAGCACTCGGCATACAAAGTGAAAGCAATTACTGTAAATCTGACATTATTATTTTGCACCAGCTTTATTTAGAGACAACTTGATTTTGTGACAACTCTGTTTAGAGACAACTTGATTTAGAGACAACCTCATTTCCTCAGGTTTCTAATCACAATCCACTAAGCAAATATTTGCTAGACAATTGAATTTGAAAGCAGTTTTATATGTAAAATTATGCCGAAGTCAATCTCTTGCAAATTAAATTTGTTTTTCCTTGTTGCAGTGTCCGTCCTGGATGTTCTTTTACAGTACACTCCCAAACAGGAGCAGAAGTTAAAGGAATTCTTTACATTGCCGGCTGTGAAGTTATTGCTAGACTGGATTAAACTGAACCCTAATCACCTCCAAAATCCAATCCTAAAATCATCCAGCTTATGGGGAAATTTGTCCAAGGTGTTAAACAATATAAAACTGCCGTCTACAAATAAAGATGGAGGCAGTGGTCTGGATATCACAAAATGTAAGTATTGACAGATGATATTCACGTAGCTTTGGGTTTATCCCATTCAAATGAATATCTTAAGCTCAAAGGACCATAAATTATTTATCAACTAAAACACAACACACTAGCTGGAAATGCTTCTAGCCACACAAAGCAACTCTGGTTTTATTAAGAATCATGTAAAGTACACGAAATTACTTGATGTTTGGACATTTGTTTACTTTGTCACAAAGGAAATAGTTTTCTTGTAATAAGTCAACCAATTTATTTGGTGGCAAAAGCTCGAAATGCCACCTGAATGGTTATTATTCAGTCAGAGCAAAGCCTGAAATGACCACTGTCCAATCACTACAATCAACGTCAAACATATTTCTATAATACTACTCCTACAGTTGCTCAGTATATTGTGCATTTTGTGTCTTTAACTCCAATTTTAATTAGAAAAATTGCAAATTTTATCTCGAGGTAAATCTGTTTGATAAAATGAATAAGTGATTACAAAATTCAAATTTAACTGAAATTTGACCGTTTCGGATACTGGTACGTGCATTTTAAAATTATGCAAATTCTTACATATGAAAATTTCAAAACTTTCAGAAAATGTGAATAAAATTTCCAATTACTTTACCATGGGCAACTTTCTCAAAAGGATGAAAAAATCCCTGGTTGTTAAATGGTGTTTACAGACCAAAATAGTACTAAAACATAGTTCTATGAAGATAAATTGGCACATGTTTACAAAAAAAAAAAATAGTCTAAATCAAATCATAAAAGAGTGACAAATTAGTTTATACCATAGATTTATTAGAGCTGCAGGAATGCACACTGGTAGGGGACCAGTAGCCGGCCATGGTGTGATTTCATCTTCATTATGTACCACAGCAATATTTTTTTCTTATCTTTGAGAAAAATGTCCTTCATTTCATGATTGATCTAAAAAACAAAATCCCACAAAATTGTGTTCTTTAGCCAAAATAATGCAATAGCCGGCTACTGGTCCTAGCCGGCTACTGGTCCTAGTGGGTTACTGGTCCCTGACCAGTATAGCCGAAATAATGCAATAGCCAGCTACTGTTCTTGTTGGTTACTGCCCCGACCAGTAGAATCATCTCTAACCCGTACACCCCTAGTTTTGGAAAATAGACTGTTTTTTTATGTTTTTTGGCAGAATCTGGATGTCTCACTTAATCTTGGTAGACATATACTTTTCAGCAGATTCTATGATTTTTTAGGGGTGTTTAAATGTAAATATTCAATAAGATTGTTTCATTTTACATGATAAAGGTATTTTGTATGAAATGTGAAGAAGATTCTTATTATTTTACAGATGAAGATCTTCCTCTTCCAGAAGATACAGAGCTCCGGTGTTTTCAGTTTCTAGAAAAAGCTCACAGGTGAGAAAACCTTTTACATAATGTACTGTTAAAAAGTCGTAAGATAAAGAAAATAATTTGTTGTGTTTTGTGGAGTAAAATTATTGAATTATTCGGTCACAGTTAGTTGATAAAATTCAACAAATTGATACTTATGCTATTGGCTTCAAATTGACCTTTAGCATGACATGACCTAATTGTGACTGAATTCAATTGAAATGTCTTCACTGGAAGTACAGGACTGGGTGACTGCTTATAGTGTTCTAATGGCATAGTGTTTGACTCGCAAACGGGATGTCATGGGTTCAATTCCTGGCATGTCATGGGTTCAGTTCCTGGCTCGTCATGGATTCAGTTCCTGGCATGTCATGGGTTCAGTTCCAGGCACGTCATGGGTTCAGTTCCTGGCACGTCATGGGTTCAGTTCCTGGCACGTCATGGGTTCAGTTCCAGGCACGTCATGGGTTCAGTTTCAGGCATTTACCCCAAATTGACAGAAAAAGGCCTGGGCACAGTCCATACCACTGGTCAAAATTTGTAGCACTTTGCCTAAAGCTGATGACATCTTAGAAATGAAAAGTTGTTGGTCGGATGTAAAACAACAACAAAACATAACCAAAAATTAATTATGAATAAATGCAGAACAAAGTCATCACCTAGATTTCTTTCTTTGGGTTGATCAAATCTTGATGGAATATACTGGTCTGATTGGAACACAGTATACCTGCAAATTATGGCCCCTGGTTATTTTTGTCTTTTTATGACGGGAAACATATTCATGCCATCTTGAATTCCCCTTAAATTACCACAGTGTTATGGATGGCATGTTTGTCCCTACTTCAGTTATTTAGCTTGAACATTTTATATCCTTTTAAAATTCGCCCTCAACCGTAAGGACGGAAATGGTGAAAATTAAACAGGAGCAAAAATTTCCAGGTGACAATATGCTGGTCTTGAATTTAACTGTGGCAGAGTGCTTGCATTGTAAGCAGGTGGTTTTCAGTGGTATCTGAGTCACACACGATACTATTTACATGAAGCCAATGCATTATTATTAAGTTATAAAGGGAAGGAAGAAGATGATATATTGACCAACACTTTACACCATGCACCCACCCCAGTCGTCCTGGATAATTGTATAGCGATATAGGGGCTTTTTACAGAATTTGTTTTTAATGATTTCTCTGCATCATTTTAGTGGCTACAGCTACAGTCGATTACCAAGTGAGGGACTTTCTTCTGAAGTTGAAACACAGCTGAGATGCAAACGACTTTTGATGCACGGGAAATGGATTGCAGAGGAACATACAAGGTTAGAGAATTTCATTCTTGTTGCACTTAGACTTAAAGACCATTAACCTCTCATCTACACTCAATAAGGATTTCAACTTTGTTATAACTGATAATGTACAGTGAAACCTCTTTATAATGCCCCTCGTTTCACTTTTCCAATTTTCACTATAGTTTCATTTAAAGTTTCCCTCAACCTATCTCCAAACCCCTTTATAATGCTGAATTTGGGCTGAACAAATGGTGGCAGTATAACAAGGTTTTCCTGTACTATATATCATCCTTATACAAAAATTTGACGTTCCCGTAAATTACTCATTAGTATGTTGCTTTGCTTGCAAGTAATATGAGAATGAAAGTAATAAACAGCTTTCAGTTAGGACCCCACTGAAATTATCACACATGGTTTACTGACAAACAAAGCAACATACAGAGTTGTTATTTATGGGAACATTTTATTTTTAGATAAGCATGATTTATATTACATTATCAATTAAAACAAAATTGTCACTCTGACCGAGTTAAATGGGCTGTCAAGGAACTTTAACAGTTATCATCATTCAATAGTTTTTCTGAAAGTTTAGATCAAAACTCATTTGAGAGATTACCCATCTTGAATCATCTAGGGCTGTCATCGATAAACTCAATATTGATGTATCAATATAAAAATTGAATTGATACGATAATCGATACATTTCTTCAGTATCGATACATTTCAAAATGAATTTCACAGGATATTTTTTTTCTTATACAGTTTCCAAAATTTTCCATTCATTTTACTTCATGTTCTTGAACTATTTTACATTTCATTCTAATTGTTCAATTTGTTCACATAAACAATGTTTTCCTTGTAATGATTGCTTTTTTATCTTCAGATAGTCAAATACACCAGAAAACACCTAAATATAATAAAGAATCTATTTATTCTGAATGCATTTTATAGAAGTACCAAATTATTCGATTTATCAATATATCAATACTTTTTACTTATCGATATATCAATATAGAATTTCTCATCAATGACAGCCCTAGAATTATCACATTTTTATTCTTCTATTTTTTTGTCTGTCAGAGATTTGTTTGTTAAATTTTTTTTTTCTAATTTAAAATTTTGCATTTTCAGTAAAAATATTTTGAACGTCAAAATAGACAAGTCCGGTAAGATGCAGTTTTCAGCACCGTCTGTACAGGCCAAAGTTGTACCAGGTAAGTAGCAGTGTTCCTGTTCTTGAAAAAAATTATATACAGAATAGCTTGGGTGACAGGAAAGTGTATAGATAGTAAAACTTTGATGAGTCAAAATTCAAGCGACCCCTTAGAATAGTTCAAAACAATGGTAACAGAGAATCAAAGACATTTAGTTTCAGAGGTCCTATATGATGTATTTGACAGTATGAGATATATGCAGTCATAATATCTAATAATTAGTGCTAACACTCTGGTTTTTATATTTCCAAAACTCCAAAACAACAAAACTTGGGTGAAAGGTAGCAAAAGTTTGTGAATTTCATGAAACATGTGGTGGTCAAATGTTAGAGTGTTTGAGTCATTAGTGGAGGTTCTGTGTTTGATTTCTGACTCTGGTCATACCAAAGACTATCAAAAATGGTGGTGACTGTTCCTTTGCCAAGCAACATTAAGTGAAAGTTACGAGTCTTTCCAGTTTGACTTAAAACCAAGGTCACATGTCACAGCAGGTTTGGTACATAAAAGAACCCTCGCTGCATTGTGTCAGTTCATAGCACAGGTCAAAACTTGTGGTACTTCATCTAAAGCTGGTGACATTTCCAGTGAAAAATTCTTGGTGAGATGAAAAATGATAAAACAAACAACATAAAACAAACAACACTTAACCCTTGGGGCTGGGAGAGCAGATCTGTAAATAGGTCAGTGAATCAGGTAAATGATAGCACTCTTTTGGCTGTGTATAAGAATCATTCTGTACGACTATTTACATGTAATTATCATTTTATCAGTTGATGAGTCACAGACACCTGTTACAGAGAAGAAAAGCAGCCGACAGAATGTTGCAATTCAGGTAAAGTATTCACTGTCGTGTCTGGTAATAAGAAGCGTCGGGTAGTTAGGCGCATGCTATAATTGTACAGAACAAAGATCCCTGTTGAACTTCAGTATCTAGTTTGACATGTTTTAAAAGTCTTGTTTATTTAAATGTCCTCCTTGCATAGATCAGAGTTGTAGTGTGTTGACTTCACATACAAGTGGTCAACACTACCTTAACTTTGAAAAAGTTAGGAAGAGTCTGTCTGTTCTTCACTTGAGTAAACTGCAGTCCTTGTGTAGAATTCAATGAAGGTTTGGGATCTTTGAGAGTTTTAGATATCTTTTTCTTATACTGCACAAGATTATATCTTTATGTACGGTGTATAAAAATCTTAATTAATCTTAACCAAAAATAATATAAAAATGAGTCCAAATAATTCAAAATAATAAACAATTAAGGCATATAATGTACAAGTAAGGCAGAATAATGTACATGTAAGTCAAAATAATAAACAAGTAAGTCAAAATAATGAATAAGCAAGGCAAAATAATGTACATGCAAAGCCAAAATAATTCGCAAGTATGGCAACAGTAAATAAATACAACATACTTAGGAGCTTTGCCCAGATTTTGTTTTTGTCCACATTGCTCTCATCTCAAATAGGTAAATCTCCTAGTTGGCAAATCTGGGGGTAAGGGGGTTGTGGTTGTGATTGCACTGGAGTCACTGTCTTTTGAAGAGTATTGGTAGGGGCCAAGTTTACTTCTCCTACATCAACCTTTACATCTGGGGCCTCCGTGGCCGAGAGGTTGGAGCATCGGGAAGTAAAATATGTTGGTGTTAGGTGAGCTTTGTTGTTTTTTTTTTCTGAAATGAGCACACACTAAGGTATGACGTCACGTTATTTAATTCACGTATATGGTTTTCAAAAGAAAATCCCATAATAACACATGGAAATATCAATGTTTACAGTATGCATACAAAAGAGAACAAGATTACTGATATAAATATGTCATTTCTGTAGAAATATGATAAATAATGGATATTGAAATTAAAGCCCCATTACAACCAATTTACACTCAGATAATTTTAATTGAACTCATTAATTACGTTTTGTGTAAGATTACTGATATGAACAAATGTGTTATTTCTGCGAAATAATGGGTAATAAATTGATATTAAAGTCCCATTACAGCCAATTTACGTGCATCCAATTCTGATTTAATTTATAAATTACCTTTCGTTTGTTGCTTTGTCTGCGAGTGTGAAAATAATATAACTTATCGGAATCAGATTGACCATAAAGATTTATTTCTTTACATATCTGTAAAGGCCATCATTCAGAAAAAGAATCAACAGCAGAATTCAAGTGCAGAAAGGGGAACACCAACAAAAATTCAGGAAAGGGTAAGTTAACAATCTATGATACTCACAAATTGAAATTACATCGAAACTTCACTATTAAGACAACTTACCTAATGAAATAAAGTAAATTAAAACATGTATATAAAGACCACTCAGTGGGAATTACCAAAAAAACGGTCTTTATAGACAGGTGGTCTTTATATAAAGGGTCACACGAGATAGGAAGTCCCAGAGAGATAACTTTCATAATTTCCAACCACATGTATCTTTCCTAGTGAGATGTTATACTTAGGTAATGTACAACTAATACATGCACAACATGTAAATAATGAAAATGAAAAATAATTCAAAAATTTTAAATGATTTTAATGTATGTAATTGTATTTTTACGGTATTCATATCTGTTTACATATCCTTACGCATTCACATGCAGCACCCATACAATTTTCCAATTCAGTTTATGTAGATTTTTCAATCTTAATATCAGTTCATAGATAAGTATATAAAACTCTGTCAAATACACAAAATGCACATTTACATTGTAGAATCTTTCTTTCTTATGCAACACAAATACAAATATTAAATGTACTCTCAGCTACAGTAAATTACAAAATCAACAAATACTACGGCTGTAATTTACTTCCAGTCACAAAATCATTTAAATTATCTTAAAGCTTTCATAACAGAACAAGTTTTAAATATGTACATGTGATAACACTGGTATTAATGTGTTGATTATTGAATAAATCACTCATATCCACATGATTTTAATTTCTCTCCAAATCTTCCATTTGGACGGTGTTTTGCACATAAGTTTCTTTTAAAATATTCTTGTACTGTTACATAATTACCCCACTTCACTTTTACACCATCCTGAATATGAGAAAACAAAGCATCAATCGGTGAGTGTTTATATTTAAATGCTCCTGTATGTAAAAACATCTTGTAAAAAAGAGTGTCCTTCTTTTTAAGTTTTTCAACTATGTGATTATTACCAAAAGACTTAAATCAATACATGTAATTAATGGGCGAAAAGAAAACATTAATCAATCAGCGATGATTGTTTGTTCCCAGTTGTAAAAACACCCTGTCAGAACATGCAAAGCGCATGTCTGTTTACCTAATTACCATCCAGGACGTTAATTGACACTTTTGAGGTGTGTTGTGTATGTCGAAACATTGTGGATTACGCCATGTTGTTGATAAGTTCTCGCAGTAACCTGTGAGACTAAAGCAAACCTATCTTTGAGTTATCTCCCTTCTGCTAGTAAGTGGGCGCTATACAAAATTACATAATAACCGGCGGACAAAAAACATCACTCGCTGGTCGCTCAAGGCAAGGGGTCACTATATAAAGGGCAAATATGTAGTAATTCTCAAAGGGCGGTCCAAAAACTCTCATTATGGATGTGAAGTCATTATATGAGGGTGGTCGCAAGTTAGACTGTAGTCAGATAAATGTAGTGGTCTCTTAAGTGAGGATCTGTACTTATTAGATATTTATTAAAGAATCATTAACTGTTTTTTTTGTTTGAATTTTTTGCCTTTTTATTACTTTGATTGATATACAATATAAAAAAAAATAGATATACACAGGCATAAAAATACTTGTATTCCTGTATATTTGTTGAAAATTCCTCGAGAAACCCAGTTTGGCAATTATTCACTTCCAATTGATTAATTCAACATTACTATTTATATATGCATACCACACTGGACCTGACCTTATTTTCACAAAATATATAGGAATATTAGATTTTTTGTGCCTGTGTATAAATTTTATTTATTATTGTACATTAAGTACAAGTAGTAAAGAATCCAAGGTGAATACTTTTTTTTTCATATTTTTGTAACTTTTCTGTAGTTGTTGTTTTTATTTATCATTGAATGGTAAATATCCTCATGTTTACTTGGCTCGATTTAAATATTATTTTCAACATTTTTTTAAGTTAATTACAGATATTAGATTTGTGGTTTGGACAAGTTACTTTTTGATATTACTTGTCCCATTGGACAAGTGAAAAAAATCCTCATTGTAGAGCCCTGGAAATATTTCCCTGATTCCCTGCAGTTTAAATTTAGCTCTTTCCACATATAGACCATTAACTGAGTACATGAGTATATGTGCAAATATTTAATTAATGTTTTCACAAAATTTGCTAAAATAAAATTTTCTCAAAAGTTTCTGATTTTACAGTATATGTTTATGAACAGTTTTGAACCTGTGACATGGAAATGATTTGCATACACTGTAAAATTGAGTCTGAATTTGGGATTAATCTGTAAAAAATATTCACAACATGTTTGTTTTTGTTTTATGTTTGCTGTTATGATATGTAATGACACCCACTGAATGTTTACACTGGAAGCTATTCTAAAAAAAAAAACAACAAACAAAATGAAATTTCATTAGCCAAATAATAACTTGAGAAATTGAAAGATTTGACCTTTGACCTTAAAGATTAATGCTCTAGTATATATGGCCATTCACTGATTGAATTTGCATAATGCCGACCAAAGTATCATTCATTTATTTGTTTAGATTTTTATTCATTTTTTTTATTTGGATATTCTAGGTCAAACCTGCTCCAGTTTCCAGTGAATCTTCTCTAGTTAAATCAATAACTCCAGAATCTGTCGGTCCTACATCTCCGAAATATTTGCTTGGAGTACCTACTTCAGAACCAGTTTTCATGAAAGGTGGAAGTACGCGACCTCAGGGTCAAGGGTCAACACGGATCCCCATTCAACAACAACCCCCTCGCCTGCAGAAGCAACTGTTGGCTCAACAGCAGGCAGCACAAGCTTCCTCTGGGCAACAACCAACTCTCTGGCAGGAAAATTCTCCTCCTGCTTCACATACTATCCAATCCCAGAATGCATTGCAGGGGACTCACCAATCATCACAGTCAAAGCAGGGATCACAAAAACTACTTTGGCCCCAATCGCTACAGCAACAACAGGAGATGAAATTGCAACAACAGCAACAGCAGCAAAATGGTCCTAAACAACCACAACAACTGACCCATCAGTCACTTCAAAATAACAGCTCTCAAGGTCATCAACAGCAATTGTCACCACAGCAACCATGTCAAGGTCAGGAAGTAGGTCAGATATCTTCTGTGACACAGTCTCAATCACAGATTCCTCAGCCACCTCCACCATATATGATGATGCCACCAGATTTCAGGTGAGTCTCAGTCTCTCTCTCTCTCTCTCTCTCTCTGTCTCTCTCTCTCTGTCTCTCTCTCTCTCTGTCTCTGTCTCTCTCTCCCCCCTCCCTCCCTCTGTCTCTCTCTCTCTCTCTCTCTCTCTCTCTCTCTCTCTCTCTCTCTGTCTCTCTCTCTCTCTCTCTCTCTCTCATATAAGTGCTTTATCCTCTCAGTTGCCACTTTATGTGTTTTTAAGGACACATAAGTAGCTGTTGTTATGGAAATGTTGCCATCTGTTCGTCTTGCTCAAACATTTGAAGATCTATTAAAATGCCATTAGTATGTAGCATTTTTAGGAAAGGACTTGTGTAGATGGAGTAGGGTCATAGATTATTGCTGTAGATAGGGGTGGGGGTGAAGGGGGGTCTTAGGTGACTTCTGTAGATAGGGAGGGTCTTAGGTGACTTCTGTAGATAGGGAGGGTCTTAGGTGACTTCTGTAGATGGGAAGGGTCTTCGATGACTCTAGAAGGGAAGGGTCCTAGGTGACATTTGTAGATGGTGGATGGTATAGATGACTTCTGTAGATGGGGTAGGGTCTTAGGTAACTTTCATAGATGGGGGTTCTTATATGACTTCTGTAGATGGGGGGTTTTAGATGACTTCTTAGATGACTTCTGTAGATGGGGGTTCTTAGATGACTTCTGTAGATGGGGTTTCTTAGATGACTTCTGTAGATAGGGGTTTTTAGATGACTTCTGTAGATGGGGGCCCTTAGATGACTTCTGTAGATGGGTTTTTTTAGATGACTTCTGTAGATTGGGGTTCTTAGATGACTTCTGTAGATTGGGGTTCTTAGATGACTTCTGTAGATTGGGGTTCTTAGATGACTTCTGTAGATGGGGTAGGGTCTTAGTTGACTTCTGTAGATGGGGAAGGTTCTACTTTTTAAGTATATAATGGAAATCTCATCTAGTATTGTACAATTGATGTAAATTCTTCTTTACAGAATGCCATCAAAGTTTCCTGACATGTCTCAGCCACCACCTGGAATGGGACAGTCACCACAAATGATGGGATACAATTCCAGACAAGGTCCCACACAGGGGCAGATTGGAATGCAAGGAAATGCGGGATTGAACTCTCTTTTCAGATTCCCTCCTCCACTAGGAAATAACACGAAGCAACCTCCCAGAATTCCATTCGACAGACCTCCACCTTCATTGCCTCAACAACAAACAGACAATGAGGCCTCCCCCGAGGTTTTGCAAGAAAATTTGGATATGAAGAAACAGCAACAGCAAATGAGGGGAAACAACTCTGGATTGACATATCCAGGATTTCTGCCCAGTCAGTCGTATGGACCACAAAGTAGCAGTAACAGTTTACACACACAGAACCAACAAATGCCCCAGCAACCAAAACAGCAACAAGGTCAAGGGGTTGCAAATTTGGGGAACAAATTTGCAAGGACCCCAAATGGTAATCAGGTGTATGGCAATCAAAGCAATCAATACTCACCTGGCAACCAAGGAGTGGGACAGTTTCCAGGGGGTCAAGGTAATTTTTCTGTGAATAATTCATATCCTGGTAGTCAAGGAAACAATCAGTTTCCAGGTAACCAGTCTACTAACCAAGGGAACAGGAATCAGTATTTGTCTAACCAACATAACTTTCAACCAGCACCTGGCACAGACAGATTACAAGTGGGGGGAATGAAACAACAGTCTCCACAACAAGGTGCTCACCCTCAGTTGCAAAATGGATCCTTCCAGAATCCTATGATGAATCCAATGGCATCAATGCCACCAGGTGTTGGAAGATTTAACCTCAGACATCCAGCATTTGGAGGACCAGTGGAACAGAATATGTTAAAAAAGGAGGACTTTCCAATGGACATACTGGGAGCACTTGCCCAGCTTGCTGTTCAGGTAAGATGTCCAGAAATATGATAGTTGAGAGAAATTAGGCAAAAAATAGAATAGTAATTGTTTGATGTTGCCTGCATACCCACTCAAAATGCTGCCGCCCAAATTATTTTTCACATAAATTCCATTAACTGATCTTTATTTCCTTGTTTTTTTTTAATGCTTATGTGCTTGGATCACAAACTTGAAGCCCTTTCCGAGGACCAAGCTCCATGCCAAATTTGGTTGAAATCTATTAAGTAATGATAGGTAATGGACATCGGCCTTAGCAATAGCTAATTAAATATACATTTATGCACGTATCAATCTTACTTCACATTAACTGTATATGCCACTGTTTACTACATATATGTAGAAAATTGGGCAGTTATTAAAGCATATATTTACCTATCTTGTTTTGTTTCATTTCCTTATCTGAAAAAAAAATAATAATTTGCCTACCTACCTACCTTCCCACACCTTAAAAGTACAGACAGGCAACATCAAACAAACAATTATTTTAGCAGTGGCCCAACAATTTATAAATGCGGTGTTGAAAATATCGCCTCAGGTTATTAAGTATTATTAAAGGGGCATTAGCTGTGGTTTCATAAGTGAGGTCTGTACTTATTAAAGATTTATTAAAGGGGCATTAGCTGCTTTTTTAAAAAAAAATTCTTTCCTTTTTTAAGCTCGCCTGTTCGAAGAACAGAAGAGCTATTGCTGTCACTGCTTCAGTGTCGGCGTCATCCTTTTTCTGTGTTAAGCTTTTTTTTTTAAAGTCCATTGTGGGCAAAGTACTGCACCTACAGCCGTGAAACTTTATATGAACATTGTCTAGGTTCATTACTCAACAATACAGGGGGATACTGGTTGCTCTGGCCCAATTTTGACCCAAATTATAGAAAGCATAAAACAGGCGAGATATATGGACTGCCTTCATGACCAAATATTTTCATTATTTAGAATAATATACAATAACAAAAGAGAGCAATACATAGGCATAAAAATTCTTAAATTCCTATATATTTTGTGAAATTTGCTTTTGTGAATACATATTTGCAATATTTTGTGAAACCCAGTTTGACAATTATTCACTTGCAATTGGTTAATTCAACCTTACATTTTGTATACGCATACCACACTGGACCTGAACTTATTTTCACAAAATATATAGAAATATAAGTTTTTTTTGTTATACCTGTGTATAGCTCTTATCCGTTATTGTACTTCAAGTACAAGTAGTAAAAGTAGAAAAAATTGAAATAATTTATGGAGTTAATGTCCCTTTAAGCTTAAAACATTGTGATCGATTGTTTTGTTATATGATATTCTGCTAACCAGTGATTGTACTTATGGGACAGTCCCTGCTTATTTTCACCTGTTTCTGACTGAAAACATGTTTACTTCATTTTAAATTTGCCCTAAATTGCTGTATTCTCATTGAAGTTGTCCTTATGTCTGTTTGTCCTTATTTTGGTCAGTATGTTTGTCCTTATTTTGGTCAGTCTGTTTGTCCTTATCTTAGTCAGTCTGTCTGTCCTTATGTTTGTTTGTGCCTGTTTTGTTCAGTCTGTTTTTCCTTATCTCTGTTTGTCCTTATTTTGGCCACTCTGCTTGTTCTTATTTTGGTCAGTCTGTTTTGTTTTTATTTTGGTCAGTCTGTTCATTCCTTTGTCTGTTCATCCTTATTTTGGTCAGTCTGTTTGGTCAGTCTGTTTGTCCTTATTTTGGTCAGTCTGTTTGGTCAGTCTGTTTGTTTTTATTTTGGTCAGTCTGTTCATCCTTTTGTCTGTTCTTCCTTATTTTGGTCAGTCTGTTTGTCCTTATTTTGGTCAGTCTGTTTGGTCAGTCTATTTGTCCTTATTTTGGTCAGTCTGTTTGGTCAGTCTATTTGTCCTTATTTTGGTCTGTCTGTTTGTCCTTATCTCTGTTTGTCCTTATTTTGGTCATTCTGTTCCTCCTTATTTTGGCCAGTCTGTTTGTCCTTTTTTTGGTCAGTCTATCCTTGTTTTGGTTAGTCTTTTGTCCTTATTTTGGTCAGTCTGTTTGTCCTTATTTTGGTCAGTCTGTTTGTCCTTATTTTGGTCAGTCTGTTCATCCTTATTTTGGTCAGTCTGTTTGTCCTTGTTTTGGTTAGTCTTTTGTCCTTATTTTGGTCAGTCTGTTTGTCCTTATTTTGGTCAGTCTGTTTGTCCTTATTTTGGTCAGTCTGTCCTTATTTTGGTCAGTCTGTTTGTCCTTGTTTTGGTTAGTCTTTTGTCCTTATTTTGGTCAGTCTGTTTGTCCTTATTTTGGTCAGTCTGTCCTTATTTTGGTCAGTCTGTTTGTCCTTGTTTTGGTTAGTCTTTTGTCCTTATTTTGGTCAGTCTGTTTGTCCTTATTTTGGTCAGTCTGTTTGTCCTTATTTTGGTCAGTCTGTCCTTATTTTGGTCAGTCTGTTTGTCCTTGTTTTGGTTAGTCTTTTGTCCTTATTTTGGTCAGTCTGTTTGTCCTTATTTTGGTCAGTCTGTCCTTATTTTGGTCAGTCTGTTTGTCCTTGTTTTGGTTAGTCTTTTGTCCTTATTTTGGTCAGTCTGTTTGTCCTTATTTTGGTCAGTCTGTTTGTCCTTATTTTGGTCAGTCTGTTTGTCCTTATTTTGGTCAGTCTGTCCTTATTTTGGTCATTCTGTATGTCTGCATGCAGCATTCTGTCAGATGACACAAGTTTTCCTCTTTATTTGAATTAAACATTAAATGAGTTTGATTAGGAACAGTCAGCAATATTCGTCATAGTTACGGAACTTTTAAAATCTTTCTGAGTTGCTTACCTCTTTTTTTGGGTGGAAACAAAGTATTTCTTATACACATCATGTTTACCTGTATTTTATTTCATTTTTTTCAGCCACCGAAATCGGCCCCTGACAACTTTCTTCTTCCCAACAGAATGGGAACCACTTTTCAAGGTCATGCTGAGGTAAGTTATATGGTGAATTGCTTTGTGTACTATGGATGTTTATTTTTGTATAACTTGTTCAGTAAATCAAGATTGTACACTAAAACACAATCCAATTAAAAGCATCTTTCGAGTCATCCCCCGCTTTCTCTGTAACGGGGGATATTAATTTGGGTTTGTCCATTTATCCCACTGTCATGCTTCGCATACGTTTAATAAATGCAACAAATATTATCTGATTTTCTTAAAACTGGGTAACAAGGTTAGATGCCTAAAGGGCTCAGCCAACTTTAACGACACTTTTGGCGCACATTATTTGGCGGAGTTATGGCCTCTTGATTAATGAAAAATGTCATTTTCTGCCATTTCTGTGCAATCACGGCAAAAATTATTATCCAATTTTCTTGAAACTTGGTTACAAGGTTAAATGCCTAAAGGGCTCAGCCAAGTTCAGTTGGTGAAGTTATGGTCCCTTGATCAACGAAAAATGTTATTTTACCACCGATCTGCTTAGCATCATAACAAGTATGTAATATTCAGTCTATGCTTATTTCAAACAGTTCAATTTACTCCGTAATACATGTTCAATAACACATCTAACTTGTGTATAAGGCTTTAGTTTTTGTTCGATTTCCAAGCAATACATCTTGAGTCAACAGCATGAAAATTACATGTTTCAACCTAGCCTCAAAAGAGTTTACCTACAATATGATTATCTCTTTACGAAAGGGATATAAATTCTAGAAATAAGCTTGTTGCTCCAGTTTTTTTTATATGTTGTGTATAGGATCTAAAACGATCTTGTAAGCAATCAAATGGCAAAGAGATGTAAACATTTTTAACATTATAAACAAACTGAGCACACAAAATCATGAAAAACAGAATTCTTATTATATCCTTGGATAGTGTCAAATCACCAAATATATTCTGATGGAATTTTGCTGTAGTGGATTATGTTAGATCCTATACGGAACTTATCAGAAAAGGTGAGCAGTGAGAGATCGGTTTGGAATTAGATTGACTAAAACAGAACTCATACATGGCCCCAGTCTCATACTTGACTGATTATTTGATGCGGTCAGACAAACCAAAATTACACAGCACTTGTCCAAAAATTCTCGTCTTTAAAACATTGCTTTCAATAAAGGAAAATGAGGTCACTCCTATCACAGACCAAATTGTCTTGTGAAATCACACTCTGAGATCTACTCAAATAATCATTTAAATGAAAGTATAAAACCTCTTTGTCAGGACCACATGTCTTCAGAGACCACATTTTATGTTGTGGTCTGTCAAGAAAGATTCTACTGTATATATTCAACAGAATTCCAAGCATCAATCTCCTGACTCAGTTGACTCTGGGCTTATCAGTAACTATAGTGAAACTTGTATATAAAGACCCTCTTACGGACACAACAAAACAGTCTTTATAGGGAGGTGGTCGTTATATAGAGGTTGATTTGTACACAAATGGTACTATTAGGGGCAGCAAAAACAGTCTTCGTGACCAGGTGGTCTTTATGCATAGGTGGTTGCTAAAGCAATTATGACTATTCAACAAAATTCCAAGCATAAATCGCCTGACTCCGTTGACTCTGGGTTTATCGGTAACAAGTCATGTGCCACTTTTGATCTCCTCCACCATTAAAAACTGGCCACCACCATATAATTGAAAATTTTTTGAATGTGGAGTAAAATACGAAGAAAAAAGAAAACTATGGTGCAGCTCAAGGATCATATATCACCCTGAATTGCAGGACTGAGTAGACCAGAATTATGTAACAGTAAACAGGTCAATTTTCCAGATTGTTTTTGTAACAAAATTGTAGTTTATCACTGTGCCATAAGCATGATAAAGTCATGATTTGTATTATTGAAAATCACTTTTTAACTTAGAAAAAATTGGAAAAAATTTGAATTTAATTTAAGGAACCCTAAAAATATCAATTTGTTTAAATCTGTTAACCCTTAGCGACATGGGTTGACTTGCCTTTATCATTTGTTAAGAAGAGTCCATTGATGTTTTAGGAATGAATGAGATAATTAGTGTTGCTTTAAGCATGTACATGTATAGCCTGTTGTTCTTTTCACAAGGGTATGTAACTTATGTCAAGTTTGTTTGTAGCTAAAATAAAATTAATTAAAAATTCATAATTCTGTATATTGGTTTCCTATCCAGAACTTGAATTTTTTTTTTCTGTTTTACAGGGTACACCAAAGCCAGACACTGGTTCCTCACCTAACAGAAGGTACCTTCTTATTTGATTTGATGTTGAAGGGATGGGATAGTTCAGTGTTGATATGATTGTAATGGCATGCAGTTATTTTACGGGATTTCGGGCAACAATCAAAATATTGTCTGATATCATCAAAAATTTCACCGTTTCTTAAATTCATGGTTTTATCAATACCACAAAAATAGCGAAAATTAACACTGAGTTGCTTTTCCCCTGTACAGTTTACAAAAAATAACCTCCCATTCCAATTTCAGACTATTTTACTGTTTACATAGAGATTCTTGTTTAAAAGGTATTTATATAAGTAAAAGAATCAAATAATAATTCACTTGAAGAACACATTGTAACCTTAAAGAGGCATTGGCTGTGTTTACCAAAAAATTTATTTCAATTTTGTCTACTTTACTACTTGTACTTGATGTACAATAACAAATAAGAGCTATACACAGGCATAAAAAATCTTATATTCTTATGTATTTTGTGAAAATAATGTCAGGTCCAGTGTGGCATTCATATACAAATGGTAAGGTTGAGTTAATCGATTGCATTATGAAAAAGTTCCAAACCTGAGTTTCTCAAGCAATTTTCACAAAATATATAGGAATCTAGTGGTAAGTCATGTAAGATTTTTATATCTGTGTATATCTCTTGTTTTGTTATTGTATATCAATTTAGGTAGCAAAAAAATGAAGAAAAAATTTGAAAATGAACACAGCAATTGCCCCTTTAACATTTCTAATGTTTCACTGATATCATCAGGCGCCACTGTGTCCAAGTGGTCAGAATGACACTCTTCAAATCATGATGTCTTTCATCTCTAGTCAGGGTTGGTTCCAGCCTCATTTGAATTCTAAGCCGATTTTGTGAGATCATTTGCCAGTTTACTTGCCGAAGGCTGGTGGTCTTTTTCTGAGGACTTTGTAATAAATTTTCACCTCCACCATTTAAAATTGCCTCCAATTGTATTAGTGGAAAATTGTTGAACATGAACACATCAACCCCTGTAGTCACATTTAGACTCACCCATATTTGTAGATAGGATGATCTACAGTCATAATTCAGGGGGGGGGACAAGTAAATTTTGCATGTGAAATTATTGTAGATTTTAGAGACAAAAATAATACACTAGGAATTCTGATATTTGACTTAACCATTCTTTGAAATGGATGAGTCCAAATGTGGTTATAGGAGGTGATGGGTTAAAAGGTAGAAACAACCAATTATTGACCATTTTTTGCCCTTTTCTATGTATTGATATTTTATAACAGTTAGCACTGACTTATCATAATGCATTCTTAGTTGACTTTGATGACAAAAGATCTAAACATTTCTTATCTTATTTTAACCAGCCCACTTCCAGCTGCTGAACCAGAGGTTAGAAGTACCACTAGGACCTCGGCATCATCTACGCAGCAAGGAACATATTCTTTGTTTAGTGGCTCCCCCTGGTCTGTGCCATTGTCAACTGCAGACTCGAAAAGTGAGTATTGAATATTAGAAAACATCAAAATACTGTGCTACATACATCTATGTTTACCACGAAAAAAGGATGTATTATAAAGGGGCATTAGCTGTGTTTACCAAAAACTTTTTCTACTTTTAGTTCTGGTACCTGAACAAATAACAAATAAGAGCTATACACAGTCATAAGAAAGCTTATATTTCTACATATTTTGTGAAAATAAGGTCAGGTCCATTGTGATATTCATGTACAAATAGTAAGGTTGAATTAATCAATTGTAAATGAATAATTGCCAAATTGGGTTTCTCAAGCAATTTTCACAAAATATAGAGGAATATAAGAATTTTTATGCCTGTGTATATCTCTTTCTTGTTTGTTATTGTATATCAATTTAATAGTAAAAAAAGAAATAAATTAAAAAAAAAATTACAGCTAATGCCCCTTTTATAAGCATTTTGTTTTATTAATTGTTGTTCTGTAGTCCATTGTAGGACATACCAGGTAGACATATTTGTTATTTTTGTAAAATCTGTAATATCCTGATGTTATTGTTATACTGTATAAGTGGAAATTTTAGCGAGACGCAATCCTAGTGTTTTGTCCTAAAAATATGGTATATAATTTAAGCAAGAGGTTATTTTAGCGATTTCATGATTATAAGAAGATAACTCTTACTTACGATGAGGAATGAATTGTTAGCAATACTCAATTTTATCAATCTCAATAACCTTGCTAAAAATGCTAAAATTGAACTCTTGCTAAATATTTCTGCTTATACAGTATCAGTAATGTATTCTAAGGAAACCTACTTTTTATTTTTCAATATGTGACCAAGTTGTATATTCATGATATTATTAACCATCTATATGTGTAGATTTCTGTGTGTGTGTGTGTGTGTGTGTGTGTGTGTGTGTGTGTGTGTGTGTGTGTGTGTGTGTGTGTGTGTGTGTGTAATACAATTTAGATTATTGAATCAATTTCAACTCCAGGGAATTCTTGACACCTCTAGGGGAGAATATATTGAGGGACTCTGTTGAGATATTGCCTGGAACTTTTATAATAACTAATGTAATAGAATCTTCATGTGTACATAGTATATGTCATCATATTTGCAGGCATTGGTTCATCTCCATTTTCATCAGAGTCAAACAGTATAAGAAATTCTCCAGACCCAGCATTGGATAATTCTGAGACCAAGATTGGATCTGCATTAGATCTTGGTTTGAGGTTCGGACAGAACGAAGACCACTGGAGAGAAAAGGGTCATCCCGCACCAAATCAAGAACAGATGCTTAATCCTGGTCCCGGACCCTACTTTCCAGGCCCACTACAGGTAGATTTGAGTTTTAACCCTTTCGTGCCAAAGTATCTTAATGGTTTACTGCTATGCGTTATATTGGACCAGTCTATTTGGGCCTGTAGGGTTGAAAGGGTTAAGTGAAATATTGAATATCTGTTTACCCATGTCGGAGGTTCTTGCTGTGTTGATCAGTATTCCTCAGTTCTTCATATTTAATTAGGTCAGTAGATCATCATAGTTACTGCTCTGACCTTGTATTTATTTTCTTCCCATTTTGAATTTTTGTGCATTCAGAATTTACTTTTAAACATGTTCAGATGCTTCACAAAAACCACTTGTCAAATTTCTTTAAGGTTGTATGTAGCTGCACTGAAATTTATGACCCTATGACCTTGACTGTGACCATTGATACACTTTTAAAAGGAAATGTCCTTGACCTTGAATGTGACCCTAGATCCACTTTTAAAGATAATGTCCTTGTTTAATGTGGGTCCCAGAAAAAACAGCTTTTGGACAAAATGTAAAGATAGTGAAAATGAATTTGTTTTATTTTGAAGGCAATATGGTCATCACCTGGACCCTCGCCATTAGAGAGACTACTTGAAATGCAAAAACAACAAAGACAGACCGACCCTCACTGAAAGGCTCTGGAAATCATCTCCGGAATAAAGTTTTCAGAAAAAAAAAACAGGCATCAAAGTGCCATCACCTGATCTAGTATCCCATATACACTAAATATGGTGATATAGCGAAGCCAGGAAAAATTAAAATAAAAAACTTCGCTCTTGTCAATGTGATGAACTGGCTACCTAACTTGAATGAGTAGTAAAATCAAGGCAATAATGATGACATAATCATGGAATACATCAAATAGCTGAGCCGTCATTATCGGTTCATGCATAATAGAAGCATTTACAGCACCATAGAAATGTTGTTGATGAACTTTAAAGTCTGTACATATATGTATATGTTCTGTAATTATAGATCGCAATGATCAGAGGAGTTCCAAGTGGCATACATGTGTTTGTCCTCTTACTTGTACATACATTAGGAGAGTTTTGAAAAAAATTTATATATATATATATATATATATATATATATATATATATGAATGATTATGTTTTTGCTTCCTGAGGTTGATATATAAATGCAACGCTTTCTGTTTGCAAATGTATATATTTTTTGTGTGTATGAATATAGTTTTCAAAGCATTGAAGGAAGATGAATTCACAAATACAATATTTACGATTGTAAAAGAAAAGAAAATGTGTAGTTGGAGATAGAAGTTTGTCAGTTCTATTTATTGATTCTTATTGTTTCAAGTGAGGGGATTATTTTGTTCAGTTTCTTATGCATGATTTTGTGATATTCTAGTTATCATATTTAATTGTCTTGTTTATTGTAGCTATAACATTATCATATTCCGGTTAGCTATAACATTATCATATTCCGGTATATAGCAATACTTTCTGTTTTGTCGGACATGGTATCAAGTTGTTCTTGGAAGCGATATCTGATGTTTTTCTCTTCACATGTTTTCATCCAGTGTAATTAATTGCTTGGTATTGTCGTTTGATATACATTATCGGAACACCTTTGCCTAATGAGCATGACTTGGAGTTGGGACACTGTTAGACACCACGTGGCACAATGAGCAATTACCTGACTCATTTAATTTTGTTACTATTTTTAGGTCAAAATTGTCACTCAAGTGATCTTTTTATTGTTTGTCATCTTTTGTTAGATGTGTGGCTATGCATGTGTATAAAGTTATTATCAATTTTAACTTCCTAAAAAAACGATAGCTCATTTTCCTGACATTCTATACCCTGTCATGGGTAAACGTATGATAAAAGTCCCTGTTGGCCTAAAGTACCTGGCAAGGGTCTTTTGGTCTCCTGAATTATAGCTCACCTGTATGAAGCTGAAGGGGTGGGGCTTATGCTATTGCTTCGGTGTTTGGTTAAGAAAATAGATTTAGGTTAAGTTTACTTGTTTCTTCTGCTCATAGTTATACATCAATTCAATTGACATGGTATATACACCTTATGACTCTGCACATCTTCAGATGCCGGCTCAGTGCTATAGTTTTTTTTTTTTTTTGGCAAAAATGGCCCTGTTTTGGATCTAGCCTATTTTCAATGCTGTGGTTAAGAAGATTGATTGAGCTCAGGTTAATTGGGGAAATGTACTATATGCTGATTTGACGTAAGCTTTTTTTTTCTATCTTATGTTATACAGGTAGATGTTTTTTCACAGTTTATATGATATAAACGGACATTGAATTCAGACAAATTTTACTATAAACATTTCTTCCAATCTCGAGCAACAGTTGATAAAAAAAAAGACTGAAACTTCATCATTATTCAATGCATTAATTTAACATAACAATTGCATATCATATAGTTAACCCATTCACCCCTAAAGACACATTTGGACTGGTCCAAGTCATTGATTTACAGAAGAGTCCCAATATTTTTCAGGGGTTAATGAGTTGACTGGTATACATGTTGAATGATAATTATCAAACAGTTTCTATCTAGAGTTATTGCCCCTTATTAATCGTTTTACAACTTTATGCTGTATTATTTCTGTCTCTTTAAAATTAATTAGAGAACTTGGGTACATTCAGACTGCCCATTAGATTTAAGGTATAAGGTGTGTGATGTACATATTGTTGAAATGTTTTAAGGGAGCTTTCAAATTTCTTCGCATGATAGCAGATCCACTTTGATATACCTTCTCTAGATAACTGAAGTCATTCGTGTAATATTGTATTGCAAAATCTTACAAATCTCTAGAAAATAGTGTCAGGAAACAGTTCCATTGCAATATTACTGTTCTAGCAGATACCAGTGACATTTTGCATACGGAAGTATGGAGACTTCCATTATCGTAAAATGTCTAATTTGTCATCATAAATGATAGCATTATATATCTACAGCCTCTGGAATCGGTATGTGTATGAGACTTTTAAATACGTACACAGCAATATCTTAGTAAGCCCTTACTCCTTTATACCTGCAGTAAAAAACCCTAAGATACTGTAATTATTGTAGTACAGTATGAAAGAGTTTTTTACATAAAGAAGTTTAGACAGCTGTTGCAGATTTTCTTTCTGTATCTATGGAAACTGTTAAAAAATTATTAACACCTGATAATTTTGAGTTTGATGTTGTTGATTGGCAGGTGTTAAATTTGTGGAATTAATCTGTTGTTGCTTCTAAAAATTATTCATCTTCGGCAATATCTAAAACAGTTTGTGCTTGTTTGTCATTAATATTCGTTATTTGGCCCTATGTCTTATATATTTCGCCCTCTGACCATGTGTTGTATTTTTTCCCCATATTTTGGCCCTGCATAATATTATCTATAATTAGGATCTGATAATTCAGTCATAAGTGTGCCAAAAATTATGACAAAATTGCACAGCACTCGCACATACACACTATTGGACAACACAACTGATACCTTTATATAAAATAAGTACATGTGCACCAAAATTAACCACAACCTTGACATACATGTGTTGCAGGATTTTAATATCTGAAATTTGTGGTTCTATATGGTGATACCCGAACATAGATCAGTTTATAAATTGTAAATGAGAGTTACAAATACTGCAGAATATATATATATATATATATATTGAATATACAGTGGAATCTCATGTAAAGATATGATGACACAAAATATGGGCTATTTCAAAGCCAAATGACCGGTTCCAACATGTTTTTCTAAATAATCAACTCTACTTTTAACAAAGTGGAAGGAAGATAGATTTTAACCTCGTTATAGCCGAATTTTTTCATCCAGATTTATATCAGATTGTGAGAAATACACATGGAACAGGTATTTTCAGCTGGTATTTAATCATATACAGTTCCATTCCTTATAAGTAGAGTCGACTGTATATTCATATTTACTTTTACTCAGAAATTCTCAAACATTTTATCTGGAATTTCGCTTACGTCTAGTTCAATTTGCAGTCTGAAATATTGAAATAAAGACCATTTTTCTACATGTAAAATAAGAGACATGCTTAAGTTCTACAAACACGTCATAGTGATTTTGTACTTAATGATCTATTTATCTAGTTAGCACTATACTACACGTCATTATTAAGAGCTTGCGTGTGCATCATTTGGCATTTATGAATCACAGTTATTTTATCTCTTACCGTATATTGAGATATTGTGACCAAAGGAAAGTCTTGAAAGAGTGCACACTTCTTCTCAAGTATGTTTTTGCATTTGTTAAAGAGTTGAAGTGTTTTCCCATCAAAATATATAAGCTTTGAAACATCAATAACATGAAAATTAGTATACATGTATATATTTATATAACCTTCAGTAAAGACGGCCTTGCATTAAAGACCTTTTAGAAAATTCAGTCTCTTCAAAATATCTTAATAAATATATATAAAGTCCAGACCTTCACTTAACTGACCATCTAGCTGTTCAGCTATTCTAAGTTGATCAGTTAAGTGTTCTTATTTATGAGATTCCACTGTATTGATATATCGTTAATATTTCTGAGGTAATACATGTATCAGCAAAGACACACATTCATCTGATCGTGGTTACTAGAGCTGTTATCGTGTTTGAAATTAGAATCGATTTTGCCAATATCGTAGTGATAGTGTTGCGACATTCCACAGAAATACATTCAGTAGTATTCTTGATACATATGCTGTTTAAACAGTGTTCATTTGTTGTTTATTACATGTATATATTATGCAATAGCCCCACAGTAAGACAGACACATAATTAATGTAAAAAACAACTGTATGTGATTAGTGTGTGTTTTAGTAGATCAAGTACATAAAAACTTTTTTCTGCTGGTGTGGTGATATCACGTTGCTTAAATATTTTCACGATATCTTCGTCAAGTTTTCAGTATTGTGATTTATTGCAACAACGATGTATGATAACAGTTCTAGTGGTTACCATCAAGTGGTTACACTGACAAAAATATAGAATAATAGGACATTACATGTATTATTAGTTTTCCCCTTTTTAAGTTCCACCACACTATTTTACACCAAGGTGAACCTATCACCACTGATTACACATGGAAACTGACATCTGGTGACATAGGGCTCTAGTCCTGATTTATACAATTTCTCCTTATTATCTTTACCCAATTCTTTGACCTCGGGGTGTGATATCAGTGTTCATCATTTCTGTTATTGCTGTGTTATCTCACAGTTTTGTGTGCATATGACATCAACACTTGACAGCATCTGTCACTTAAAGTCAGTATCACCTGTCACTCAAACTCAATATCACCTGTCACACAAGATCAGTATCACATTTCTCCATGATATTTATGTGTGATGTGTTAAGGAATTGTCAATTATTGATGTCACTTTTGATGTTGATATTAGCTGCTGGTAGTTACATCAGAGTGTGGAAGATGTTGTGATGTCATAAATCTCAATATTTTCTACAACCTTTACCACAAAGAGGAAGTATTGGTGATAGGTACTAGTCTGGCTTACAGGAAGTATCGGTGATATGTCCACGGTACTTGTTAAACATACATGTACAGAATGTGATTCATAGACATATAGAATTTGAGTATCACATGTATAAGTGATATATCTGAGGTACTTGTCCCACATATAGGATGTATCACATGTGTTTGTGATATCTCTAAGGTGTTGGTTGGACATACATGAACTTTCACAAGTTTCAGTGAAATTACTTGGTTACTTGTTGGACATACAGGAAGTATCTATGTATCAGTGATTTATCTCCAAGTCACTTGTCCCACATACAGGAAGTGTCACATGTGTCTTTGATATCTCTTAAGATACTTGTCCCACATACAGGAAGTATCAGATGTGTCTTTGATATCTCTTAAGATACTTGTCCCACATACAGGAAGTATCACATGTATCAGTGATGTATCTCAGTCAATTGTCAGACATACAGGAAGTATCAGATGTGTCTTTGATATCTCTTAAGTTACTTGTCCCACATACAGGAAGTATCACATGTATCGGTGATGTATCTCAGTCAATTGTCAGACATACAGGAAGTATCAGATGTGTCTTTGATATCTATTAAATTACTTATCTCTTAAGTTATTTGTCCCACATACAGGAAGTATCACATGTATCAGTGATATATTTGCATGTACTTGTCTGATATACAGAAAGTAAACATTTAACAGTGATATACCTTAAGGTACTCAAGTCTGACACATACTGTAGGAAGTATGGATGAGATCTCCAATGTACTTGGCCCACATACAGAGGATGTGGTGACATTTTCTTGTGGTCAGTGAAACAAATATATAAAATTGTATTGTCATTTTCCTGTAACATGATGCATTTGTGAGTATGGTGTGATTGTGACTTTGGAGGCATCTCACTGCAGTGTAACTGTAAACATGTAGCTTGTGAGATGGTAGAAGAATTGTGATGGTGAGCATGATGAAAATTTAATTTTGGGGGAATTTTTTAGCAGCTCGTAAGAATTTTTTTTTTCAGGTAAAATGTTTCTTGAAACTCATGTTTTGTGTTACTTATAGAGATATAATGGAATGGTTGAAGTATGATGTTTTCTTTGTGTAATAGGTTTTGATAGGTACTTAAGAAACGGTTTTTAAATTTTTTTAAAGCATGAAATTTCTCATACAAAAGGTTTCCCTATTCAGGATAATGTATATTTGTGTGCGCTTTTTAAAGTTTGGAAATGATTTCTCGTGTTGAAAAATTTGTGATGAGTTGAATAAATCTGTGTGTACTTCATATAGATTTCAAGGGGTGATAGAACATTTTGTAGTAATTTGAGAACTTTTAAGATTCACATTACATTTCAGAACTTGAAAAATGATTGAAATATCAAAGGATTAAAAATTGTGGTTTTATGTATGACATAGAGCTTGGAAGATGAGATGTCAGAACTTAAAAGATTTTCATTCTCTGTATAACACAGGGCTTCTCATGTACATGTTGAAGGTTCTTTGATGAATTAGCAATTAAATAAAGATACTGTGATAGTAATAATGTCTTATGTTTGTTTTTCCTGGATAATTATGTTAATTTCATTTAAGGTTTCCCTCAACCTATCGCTAAACCCCTTTATAATGCTAAAGTTTGGCTAAACAAATGGTGGCAGTATAACAAGGTTTCACTGTATGTTGACCGAATGCATGGATCTAGTAGTAAAGATTGAACTCGGGTTCATGGTTATGGATCAGTTTTCTGCAAGTGCCCGGGTATCATTTCTACGTAGAATATTGACCCCAGGTACTTTTTCTACACGTTCTATGTGGGTCACTTTTCAACATTACACCAGAACAGGACCTCAGAGTAGGCCAGTCAATAGCGCAATCAGATAGTGCCACAACAGTACCGCAATATTGCCACAACATAGCGCCGGAAGCCTAATATTGTGGTAAGGGATGTCATTAGTTGTTGAAAAGAAATCGAATGGGAATAATGAGCGAGTTCACATTGGTTTCTTTCATAGATGGAAGGAATATCAATCGTCTACGTATGTCATACATTCTAGGCAGTATATACTTGAGATTTTAACACTTTCTATGGCAATATATCTTATTAGTTTGTAGTTTAAGTTTATGTCTAATCATAAAAATGATGGCCTGTAAGACTTTAAGACTTCCGACACTTATAGCCAGGCCCACATTCCAATCTTTAACGAACAGGTGCTTTTTGACGGATTTATGTTAAGTTTACTTGTAACAAGGGCGTTGAGTAGTGTTAAATCACCTCTATCTTAATGCATTGTGTAAATGGGGTCAAAATTTATTTTTGCGTAAACTTATGTTTATCGTAATAAGTAATAACCTGATGGGATTTACATACACTGGCTAAAAACAAAATTAATAACCAAATAGCTTATGATTAGACTTTTTCTGCTCAAATTTTCAGTCCCCATTTTCGCCCTTCGATGAAAGGGCAAATATAAAATGAAAGCGAAATTTTCAGGCTAAATTAACTTAAAGCACAAACATACATGTCACCATTGCGGAAATGGTGATTCAAGGTGAATGTAAATAAGATGAGGTGTAAATATTCCCTGTCGTAGAAAGATGAAAATAACCAGGGTGAACATTTCCGGGTGCATACAATAGAGTCTGTTGCCGGGTACATGCAATAGAGTCTATTGCCGGGTACATACAATAGTGTCTGTTGCCGGGTACATACAATAGAGTCTATTGTCAGGTACATGCAATAGTCTATTGCTGGATACATACAATAGAGTCTATTGTCGGGTACATACAATAGTCTATTGCCGGGTACATACAATATAGTCTATTGCCAGGTACATACAATAGTCTATTGCCGGGTACATACAATACAGTCTATTGCCGGGTACATACAATAGTCTATTGCCGGGTACATACAATACAGTCTATTGCCAGGTACATACAATAGTCTATTGTCGGGCACATACAATACAGTCTATTGTCGGGTACATACAATAGTCTATTGTCGGGTACATACAATAGTGTCTATTGCCGGGTATATACAACAGTCTATTGCCAAGTACATACAATAGAGTCTATTGCCGGGTACATACAAAAGAGTCTATTGTCGGGTACATACAATAGAGTCTATTGCCGGGTACATACAATAGAGTCTATTTCCGGGTTTATACAACAGTCTATTGCCGGGTACATACAGTAGAGTCTATTGCCGGGTACATACAACAGAGTCAATTGTCGGGTACATACAATAGAGTCTATTGCCGGGTACATACAATAGTCTATTGCTGGGTACATACAATAGAGTCTATTGCTGGGTACATACAATAGAGTCTATTGTCGGGTACATACAATAGAGTGTATTGCCGGGAACATACAATAGAGTCTACTTCTTTTTCGCTCTATGCGTCTAAACTTGGGATGCAATATTCATAGAAAACATGTTTTAATTAATGGCCTCCCCCCAAGTAGATCATATAGATAGAAACATTTTTTGATAGAAAAAATATATAAAGTGGAATTCAGTGAAATAGCTACTTTTAAGACACAGGGAGTGTAAAACTATACTGCAATAGATATGTCACTTCTCTGGGAATCTGTATCATTTTGCTGTCCAAAGTTATATGACTGCTGTAATTGTACAGGGCTGGAAATTAAAACCTCTTTCATTCAGCACAAATTTTTTTTTGTAGATCTTTGTGGTGATCACTGGATGATAGGAAAAAGCAGCCCAAAACATGAAAATATCCACTTAATAGGGGAAATAAATCCCATTAGGATCAACTTGACAATTTAATTCCTGTTGACATTTTTGTAGATCTTTGCATAAACTTAATATTTTTACTTCTTTCTCTTTCTCTCTATCTATTGTACTTTTCAAGACAGTAGGACAAAACTGTCAAAAACATGAGAAATTCCATTAAAAGGGGAAATAACTTTTAAAAGAAGCGAACTGACAATTTAAGCCCTATTGACTTTTTTTTTTAGATGTTTGCATACTGAAAATGTTTGCTTCTTTCACTTTTACTTTACCTATTATACTTTTCAAGATAATGTCAAAATACATACAAAAAACAGGAAAAATTCACAAAAAGGGGAAATAACTCACATAAGGGTCGACCCGACATTTTCCACCAAAATGAAATATTTGTAGATTTTTGCAATCTTCTCATTTTAAGGTAATAGTTTTTTCTCTAGCTTTAATAATTTTTGGAGATACATGTATTAAATAAAAAATATCTGATGAGTCATTTCGTTCTATATTTAGCCATGGCATTCATGTTTGGTCCTAGTCCCTTTTCATCCGCAAACATTATGCTGCTTTACATGGTTATACTTCCTGTCAAGTTTAATTCAAATTGGTCCAATGGTTCTGGAGAAGTAGTAAAAAATGTCGAAAATTCTACAAAAAAAAAAAAAAAATTATTTTCCATTAACTTAGGTGCCTGTGACCCTGACCTTTGACCCCATGACCTTGAAATTGTGTCAGAATGATCCTCAGATAATTTCTAACAACTTTCTTATATATCTTTGTATGCAAAAAGTTGATCAGTTTTGAGTTATTAAACAATCTGTAATACAAATGTACCCAGTGTTACTGAAGCGCCCCCTAGTGGCTCGTTTATGGACATATTTCATTTTTGTTCACAAACTTTGTAGATATTGACTTTACATTCATATATACAAAATTTGAAAATCATCTGATCATTGGTTCATGAGAAGATTTTTTAGATGTACCAAGTTTTGGTCTTTTTTGGCCCCTTTTATGGCCCCTATTGTTCCTATCCCTTTTTCATTCGCAAAATTTATGTAGCTTCACACGGGGATGCTAAATGCCAAGTTTGGTTAAAATTGGCCCACTGGTTCCTGAGAAGAAGTCGAAAATGTTAAAAGTTTAAACACGATTCACGCTCGACAAAAAGCGATTCAGCTCAGGTGACCTAATAAATCTAAAAATTGTAATCGTATTTAATTCTGATAATTCTAAACATGAAAATAAAAGAGAAAAAAAAGGTTGACATTACTCAGTGATATTTAAATTGTAACATAATATATTATACAATTTTCAGAATACATCTAGAAATGTAATTATTTAATTATAATAATTTTAAATTTGACTCATGAACATATATAAATTATCTATTTTTTGATAAGCTAAAATTTTATCATTTTATTCTAATAATATCAGTTCTTATACATACATGTATATATATACTGTGTTACATACATAATACAATTCAAGTACGGTATATATTTTCTCTTATAAAAATGATTAAAAACAGGTAAAATTAAAACAAAATTCAGGTAAAATATACAGGTAACTTTGAGCTGAAAATAAGTCTGTGTCTATCAAAATTCTACTTATCACTAAAACAACATCTACTGTATTCAACTTGTTGGGCTTCCCAGAATATTCATTTTATAAATGTTGGCGTAGCCAGAAGACACCCATCAAACTTCCTTTATGAGATTTCATAACACATTTTCACATCCCACACATGTAATCACATACTACCTGTAAATTACTACCAGGAAGGTTTTACTGTTAATTATTCTTGAATGCAAATATTTCACAGGTAGAAAGTGATGTTCATTTCAAACAATCTCAAAATGATCGATTATTAAAATCTTTTAGTCTTTTTTTTGTTCAGTTATAGATACGTTAGTTCTCTAAATAAAACAAAACATACATTAAAACAAACAGGTAGGCCTACATTGTAACCAGGTTCTATCCTCCACAATTAAAAACTGAAACCACTGTATATAAAGATAAACAGGTATAGGCCTACATTGTAACCAGGTTCTATCCTCCACAATTAACAACTGAAACCACATATGTACAAGAGATCCAAGAGGGATCATGGCACACATCATCGAATGTTCTTCATTTGATCTAAGACAGACTGTTATTTTCTGGCTCAACAATGAATTTGAACTAAAACCTAAATACGTGTCATGTGCTTTCTCACAAGATTATAACAATACCAAATATAAACTGCTATAATCCAAGATAGCTTAACTATACCTGTCAACTTCTAAAAGTGAAAATGCTGGTCATGACATGCATTGAGTAAAACAAGAATTACACGTCATTATACGTCTTGCTGGTCCCTGCTTTGATATCAAATGAAGAAAAGTGTAGTAAATATATTTCAGGGGCTGGGGTAGTACCTCCACAGTGTTTTCCCATAACAATCAATAATATACATGTATATGGTTTAAAGATGGGTCTATGAACGGTTTTAAAGTTATAAGTAAAAATTTATATTTTGGGGGTGTGGCAGGACCCCCATATACATCACTGAATGTGTTTTCCCATAATAATCAATAATATATATGGTTTAAGGGTGGGGCTATCAACACTTTTTAAATTATAAGCAGAAATATACATTTCAGGGGGTGGGCAGTATCACCATATGCACAACAAAATGTGTCTTCCCATAACAATCAATAATATATAGTTTAAATTTGGGGCTGTGAATAGTTTTTTTAGTTATAGGCAAAAATATAAATTGAAGGCGTGCGGTAGGACCCAATATGCACAACAAAATGTGTCTCCCCATAACAAGCAATAATATATATAGTTTAAGGGTGGGGCTGTGAATGCTTTTTAAGTTATAAGCAAAAATATAAATTCTGGGGGTGGGGCAGGACCCGCATATGCATCACTAGATGTGTCTCCACATAACAATCCAAAATATATATGGTTTAAGGGTGGGGTTGTGAAGAGTCTTTAAATTATAAGTAAAAATAAATATTTCACAGGGTGGGGCACAACCTACAAACACCAATGAATTTGTTCCCCAATAATAATCAATAATATATATGGTTTAAGGGTGGGGTTGTGAACAGTCTTTAAGTTATAAGCAAAAATATAAATTCCAGTGGTTGGGGCAGGACCAACTAAAGTTTTTTATGGAAAAACAAAATCCATGGAAATCTGCGGATTAATGCTTTGTGTGGACAATATCCTCAATTATCTACATATTAATTTCTATACGTGTGGACATTGCCAATGGAAATCCATGGAATTCTGGACTTAGAATTTTTCAGGCACTCTCTATCTTCATTTTGACTTAGAACATTTTTCTTGAACATGTTTTCTTATCATAAACCATGAAATAATCCTAGTCCAACTTTTTAATTTTCATGGTAAAAACTTTTAAAATCTGTAACTATTTTGTTTATGGTTCAATTTCTATATATTGGGTATCAAAATGTTGAGAATATAACAAGGAAGACCATTACATATAAGTTTATTTGATTTAATATAAATTAAAAATTTTCACCTTTAATTTTGATAATTATATAATACCAGATATTGTTAATATCTATATGCTTGTCAAGTATTTTTGCAACACATTACTATAATATTACTGGTGTATTTGCTCACCTCTAGCCATATGTATTGCAGTGTCATGTTGCAATATTTTAAGGGACAAGATATTGTGATATGAAAATTAAATATTGGTATATCGCAAACACAATGTTTCATACTTTTATCAATTAGGTCGCCAAATCTTGTCCACAAAACTTGGAGGATTTTGTTTACAGGACATTGCTAATGAGTTGCGGAATATTACACATAAGGTTAATTGAGTTTACCTTTCTATACCACCAATGGTACCATTATACAGAAAATAAATTTAATTTAAATTTCTAAAAAGGTATTTTTTATATAAAATAGTTGTTGGTGATTTCACTTTTAACCAAAACTAGCTACTCTCAAATTCCCCTACATGTATATTCCTCTGATTATCTGATATTTGATCTTTTTGGATCTTTCACATGTTACATTTCATGTAAATGTATCCTTGCATACATATACAACCAGAATTCTCAAACGGGGATGCTTTACCAATGAAAATAAAATACAGCATTTAGAATTATCTTTTTGATTTTTAAAATGGCTTACACATTTTGGATTTATATAAGTAAAATATCTTAATTGATATTTTCCAAAATTTACTAATGCATAATTCATTCAATTAATCCTCTTATTTATGGTTATCCTTAGAGGGGCCCCATGTTTTCAGACTGGCCAGCTTGACCAGTGACGTATCATGTAACGTCTGTGATAAGTTTGAAATTTCCGCCATTTAATGTTAACACAAGTGCCTGTGTGATTTTTGCTGGCATTTTATATTGATGAAGACTACCACTTAGTGATTTATCAAAACATGATGATAAACTTACATCAGATGACGAAAAAGTGAGAGGTACCATACAATGAAGAATTCATTGGAGTATCAGAATCAGTGGTAAGTTTAAACACATTTGACACAATCAGTTTTGTTATTCATATCTGAATGTATGTAAAACTAAAGACCATAATAATATAGTAAATATATTAATTTTTCTTGCAATGACCATTGTTGCATAAAATTATAATGTAAATTAACTAAGTCAGACATGGAAAATAATTGAAATATGTAAAATATGTAACAGCGTAATGTCTACTTCTAATCAGAATTAAGACATATTTCATATTAATAGAGATTGACCTCTCAAGGTGTCACAGAAGGGATTATATGGTCAGCCTGTATCTAAGTTTTCTTGTTTTTATAAATTAATGAATACTAGTAACAAATACAAAATATGTAGATCACACCCTATTTCACTACTCTGACTTCAAGCCCTGTGTGCCAATGAATCTAACATTTACGTTCCATTCAGACCCTTTGAACCAAATCACAATTTAAGTTTTATCTGCCATCAAGCTAACAATTATACTCACCCTAACTCTACCATGTTACTGTCTGGTGATTATAATCAATTTGATATTAATGTCCATACTAACAAGATGGCTATACTTAACTTTTCATTAAATATTGTAACTTTTAAAGCTTTTGTTTTTCACTTCACCATTTAATCATTAATTCTTAGATAAATGAACAATACATGATTCATATTCTTCTATGCTGAGTTGATGGTTTTTCATTTTTATTTTGCATTTCAGCAACAGTAATAGTTGTTAATGTACTTGTCACGATTAAAAATTTATTTTCAGAAATCACCCAGAAGAAATTCCCAGGGGCCACAATGTCAATGATAAGGGCGCATCCGTGTGACATAATAAAACCATCTAGGGGCAGAGAAAGCAATGATATATTTAATGATGTTTTATTGGAAAAAATGTATTTCAACTTATTATTAATCATTTATATTGTATTTAATAACTGGATGTATTATTATTATAAAATTTAAATTGCAGAGCATTAGATGCTATCTACAGAAAAATTATCATGAAAACCTGATGATGTGCATACCCTAATGGTGGTGAACAATTGTCCATGGAATCTGTGGACATTGTCCGCAGATGTCCGTGGAATCCGCAGACATTTTCTTTAGATACCATGGACATTTGTACATGGAAAACTATTTTTTTTTGTCCATGGATTTTTGTTGTGCCAATACTCCGCGGACTTTGTCCATGGATTTCCACAGAATTCCATGGAATCCACGGACATTTTACAGCCGGGGCCGGGGGTGTAAATGGTTTTTAAGTTATAAGCAAAAACATCAATTCAAGGGGGTGGGGCAGGACCCACATATGCACCACTAAATGTCTCCCCATAACAATCCATAATATATATGGTTTAAGGGTGGTGCTGTGAATGGTTATTAAGTTATAAGTAAAAATATATATTTCAGGGGGTGGGGCTTGACCCCTAATGACCCTATCATACACCAATGAATGTGTATACCGATAACTAACAAGAATTATATATAGCTTAGGGGTAGACATGTGAATGGTTTTATAGTAATACATAACAAATTTTAATTGTCAAAATCCAATATGGCCGCTTGGCAGCCAGTTTGTGACCCGACCCTTGTGAAAATGCACTGCACAACAAGACATCAAGGAGAACCTATATGTCAAATTTCATAAATATTCCTTCAGTACTTTCTGAGATATAGTGATAACAAACTTTAATTGTCATAATCCAAGATGGCCACCTGGCAGCTATTTTGTGATCTGAAAAAAGATCCCTTCAGCACTTTGAGAAAAAGAAACAACAAACCTCAATTTTCAAAACCCAAGATGGCTGCCTGGCAGCCATTTTGTGATCTGACCCTTCTGAAAATGTACACTGTAGAACAAGATATCAAGGAGAACTTATATGTCAAATTTCACAAAGATCCCTTTGATACTTTCCAAGATATAGCGATAACAAACTTCAATTGTCAAAATCCAAGATGGCCACCTGTTGGCCATGTTGGATTCTGATCTCTCTGAAAATGTAATATATATGCACATCTACACCTCAAGGGGAACCTTCATGTCAAATTTCAAAAAGATCCCTTCTGTTCTTTCTGAGAAATGGCAATAACAAAAATTGTTCAGGACGGATGACGGACGGATCTGTCGAAGATGGGCTAAAAATAAATAGATAGGCCTACATTGGAACCAGATTCTCTCCTCCACAATTAAAACTGAAACCATGTTCGTAAAATAAACAGGTAGGCCTACACTGTAACCAGGTTCTCTCCTTTCGTCCTGGCGAGCTAAAAATGAAACACCTGATCCCATATGGCTAGTTGACAGCGCCAAATTACAAGAGGAGTAACCCAGTAAAATATGCTATAATGATCACTTACAGGTTTATCTATGATATATGATATGAGAGCCATTGTGACGCCGCAGTAGAGTTCTCGATTTGCAACTAGAGGGTCGCTGGTTCGAGTCTGGGCAGATGAGACAGTAAAAACCGAGGTCCAGTGTTACAGTAGGTTTCAGCATGTTAAAGAACCCTCACTGTTCAATGGCCGTAAGTGCCAAGCTATGGCCAAAATTTGAAGCTCTTCACCAGCATTTGGTGACGTCTCCATATGAGTGAAAGATTCTTGAGAGGGACATTAAACAACAATACAACAACAACATCTTAAATATAGATATCACTATAAAAACTACTGTATACCTGGACATTTCCGTCGTTTAATTTTTGCCATTTTTGTCCTTAGATGAAAGAGCTAATTTAAAATGGTAGCGAAATTTTCAAGTCATATAACTGAAGCAAGGATGTACATGCCATCCATGTTGCTATGGTTATTTAGGTCAAATTTAGGAACTTGAACCTGCGCTGACAAATTATGTAAAATGATTTCAACTGACTATTGAATAGCATTTTGATACACTCACCCTGTTCTGAAATAAAAAATAACAAAGATAACTTGCATCACTCTTGTTTAAAAATGCATTTTAATAACTTCCAACAAATATGAAAAATAACTAATCAATATTTTAAGAATGGAATCTAGTTCTTTACAAATTTCATACTTATATTCAAAATGAAGGCAACATTGGGCTTAGGTGGGGCAAGGTTGGACACCGTTCTCTGTTTAGCCATTAACACATAAAATTGAAGATAATTTGAAAAAAAAATTCTGCTAACAAAATACAGTAAATTTTTATCTAATTTTCCTCAAAAGAGGCAAACTTCCAAGGTTATAACACCAGAAACCCAATCATGGATTTTCTCAGGACCCAAAGAATACTGTCATAAAACTTTCAAATTTACTTTAGAATATTCCTCAGTAGGATTTGGTAGCCAATCAGGGCCCAGCACCATAAAACATGAGAATTTACTCGAGTCTTACAATATTCTCAACTTGGCCTGCTCAGCTAATCAGAATTACAGTAGCTTTACTTAAGTCTGAAAACATTTTACCTGAACATCTCAGATCTCAGGAATAGCTGAAGATAATTCATTCATCCCTAAAGACACATTTGGACTGATCCAAGTCATTGGTTTATAGAATATTCCATTGGTTTTCAAGGGCTGGGGGGGGTTGTGATAAGTTAATCAAAAAAACCATGGAACTGAACCCAGGTCCCAAAGTTCATATTACGGGTATGACGTAGGCTCCCATGTAGGGTACATGATGTATTATCTACATATACAGTTATTAGAGGTCAGAGACAACTAAATATTTGTCAACAGGTCCAAATGTTACCAATTTAACTGTGCTTCACAACTGTTCAATAGGAGTCACCTAGAAATCAGACATGGCTCTGTTCAGCATTTTACCAGCAGTCAGAAAATGAACACAAATCACAAGTCTCAAACATCCTGTTTTTCTGTCACATTTGCATATACATCACCTACCGCTCTATAATTCATAGTGAATGGACAGTATGATACTAATTCTGATACCTGTCAGTCAGGAAACCGACTCAAATTACCTACATACATCAAATTTACAGAAAATATTACTGTTTTATGTATTTTAGCATTTTTTATTCTTTATTAAAATGTAAAAATGTGTTTATAGGCATGATATATACCAATCAGATTTCAGATATCGACTTACTTTCAAAATAGCAACTCCCCTTTCCTACACTTTTTCAACCAACCAAATTTGGGATATTTAGTTGTCTCTGACCATGTTTCCGGAGTCTAAGCCAATAATATGGGGGAAAAAACAATCAACAGGCTTAGACAGAAATGGGGCTGAATATCGACCCTGTGGAAACCATAGGAAAAGGCCTGTGCACTAACACCAACAGTTTTAATATATCACTAACCATTTCATAAGTCAAAAAGATATGCAAATATCTACAAAAACAGTAACAATTACATTTGCACAAAAATCTATAATACACTTATACAATAAATATCTATTGAAATACTGAGCAATAAATCAAACGATATATATACAAACAAAAAATAGATAAACGATATATACAAACAAAAAATAGATAAATAAACATCTGACCAAGAAAAAGTCAGAGTTGATGACTTTCTAAAATCAACATATTGTGTAAACAGTTACTGAGTATATTGATTCAATTACGATTAATGAAAAATATCAAACCCGCTCAATTAAATAAATAATAACAAGTTGTATGTGTATGTATAGGTGTGTATGTGTAGATGAGTGTATGTGTAGGTATGTGTATGTATAGGTGTGTATGTGTAGGTGTGTGTATGTGTAGATGAGTGTATGTGTAGGTGTGTATGTGTAGATGTAGGTATGTGTATGTAGGTGTGTATGTGTAGGTGTGTATGTGTAGATGCATGTATGTGTTCCTGTGTGTTTGAGTGTGTGTATGTAAGCTTGAGTGTGTGTATGTGTGAACAAAATGGTAAAAAAACTCAAACAAATAACAGATAAAGAATAAAATGAACATTTTGTGTAATTAAAAAATTAACAACAATAATATCATATTGGAGTCTGTTCTTACTAAAAACATGAAAAAGAAAACAGTAAAAGTAACAAAAATATTGTTTTTATCTACTATTACTTGTAAATATATCTACTGGAGTAGATTGTTTCATGTATATAACTGCCTGCATATATATCGACTAGAGGGCTTGTGTAGTTTCACATGTATGACTGCTTGTGTATATATCTACTAGAGTGGGTAGTTTCACATGTATCACTGTTTGTGTATATATCTATTAGAGTGGATAGTTTCATGTGTATCTATCTACTAGAGTGGATAGTTTCACATGTATGACTGTTTGTGTATATATCTACTAGAGTGGGTAGTTTCATGTGTATCACTGCTTGTGTATATATCTATTAGAGTGGATAGTTTCATGTGTATCACTGCTTGTGTATATATCTATTAGAGTGGATAGTTTCACATGTATGACTGCTTGTGTATATATCTACTAATGAATATATTTATTGGAGTAGATAGCTTTACTTGTCTAACTGCTTGTGAACATTTTACTGAAGCAAAAAGTTGTAACTGCTTATGTATATATCTGAGTGGATAGTTTCATGTGTGTAACTGTTTGTGTATATATCTGTGGATAGTTTCATGTGTTTAACTGCTTGTGTATATATCTGAGTGGATAGTTTCATGTGTTTAACTGTTTGTGTATATATCTGAGTGGACAGTTTCATGTGTGTAACTGTTTGTGTATATATCTGTGTCTAACTGCTTGTATAAATATCTAAATGGATAGTTTCATGTGTCTAACTGCTTGTGTGTATATCTAAGTGGATAGTTTCATGTGTCTAACTGCTTGTATAAATATCTAAATGGATAGTTTCATGTATGTATCTAAGTGGATAGTTTCATGTGTGTAACTGCTTGTATAAATATCTAAGTGGATAGTTTCATGTGTCTAACTGCTTGTGTGTATATCTAAGTGGATAGTTTCATGTGTCTAACTGCTTGTATAAATATCTAAGTGGATAGTTTCATGTATGTAACTGCTTGTGTATATCTAAGTGGATAGTTTCATGTATGTAACTGCTTGTGTATATCTATCTGAGAGGATAGCTTTACTTGTCTAACTGCTTGTGGATAGTTTCATGTGTGTAACAATTGTATACCGTATATCTAGTGAAATAGGATAGTTTCCCATATGTAATTGTCACGAATAAAATGGGATTTTTCTTTCTAAATCTGATTAAAGACAACAAAACACTACGAAACAAACAAACAAACAAACAAACAAAACAATATTTCTGAGCTGTTTTGACATTTTCAAGAAATCTGTTCAGACATGCTGTGCCATTTGTAATCTTTGGCAAGAGAAAATAGGTCAACACTGGCAATATATTGTATACCTGAAAATAATTTTCACTCCTGTTCAATTTTTGTCATTTTCGTCCTTAGATCAGAGTGCAAATCTAAAATAAAATTGAAATTTTCAAGCAAAATAAACGGAGCACAGACATACATGCCATTCATGGTGATTTACTCATTTAGGGCAAATCTTAGATAGCGTGATTATCTTTTCAGTCGTAAATAGGCAGCAGTAACCAGGGCAAATATTAGCAGGTATACGGTAGTTTTGTGTACACACTTGTTATCTAGTTGTACTGTATTAAACTCATTCATTGCCCTGGGTGCTACAAAAATCAGAAAAAAGGGTGGGATCAATTAATAGTAAAAATTGATTTAAAACAGTTATTTTTTTTATCATTGTATTTATTACCGAGGACCTATCAACATAATTCTGTTGCTTGGGGGCTACAAATAACTGTTACTTACGTTTTTTTTTTAGGTCTACATCTCCTTGTCAACCAGCTAGAAAAGATTCTCAATCCTATGTAAAAAAGGGGGAGGGGCGCTTGTAGGTACATGGGCACTTATTGGGTTAAATACGGTAAATATGTGAGCATGTTAGCAAGATGAACATAAATATGTGTACCATTTACATGTGTAGAGATACTACATTGAAAGACCATATTTCGGTGGCATAGCGGTGGTCTCTCATGACAGGTACCACTGTATAATTTGTCCTAGAAGATGTTGAATAAATAAGGAAATAAATAAAACACAGTGAAAACGACATCTTCAAAATATGAATATAAACACCATAAATTTCTAAATCCTTATTAAACCATTCACCCCAAACGATACAATTGGGTTAGCCTATGTTATTGATTTTAAGCACAGTCCATTATTGTTCAAGAGAAGATGTGTTAACTGAATAAAATGTACAATATACAGTGGAACCAGTCTTGAGAGACCACTGTCATAAAAGACCACCTGTATTGAGAGACCACTGTCATAAAAGACCACCTGTTTTGAGAGACCACTGTCATAAAAGACTACCTGTCTTGTGAGACCACTGTCATAAAGGACCACCTGTCTTGTGAGACCACTGTCATAAAGGACCACCTGTCTTGTGAGACCACTGTCATAAAGGACCACTGTCTTGTGAGACCACTGTCATAAAGGACCACATGTCTTGTGAGACCACTGTCATAAAAGACCACCTGTCTTGTGAGACCACTGTCATAAAGGACCACCTGTCTTGTGAGACCACTGTCATAAAAGACCACCTGTCTTGTGAGACCACTGTCATAAAGGACCACCTGTCTTGTGAGACCACTGTCATAAAGGACCACCTGTCTTGTGAGACCACTGTCATAAAGGACCACCTGTCTTGTGAGACCACTGTCATAAAGGACCACCTGTCTTGTGAGACCACTGTCATAAAGGACCACTGTCTTGAGAGACCACTGTCATAAAGGACCACTGTCTTGAGAGACCACTGTCATAAAGGACCACCTGTCTTGTGAGACCACTGTCATAAAGGACCACCTGTCTTGAGAGACCACTGTCATAAAGGACCACCTGTCTTGTGAGACCACTGTCATAAAGGACCACTGTCTTGAGAGACCACTGTCAAAAGAGACCTCCAGTCTTGTGAGACCACATTCTGAAGGTTGTTTTGTTAGATAATCCTTTAAATAAAACCTCTTTAAAGAAACCCCATTTTCTAGGAAGACCACATTTCAGTGACTGAAGGGGTGATCTCTCAAGGGAGGGTCCACTGTACTCAACTTCAGTATGTTCAGTTTTTCGACAGTATCTGTACTGACTTTTTTTTCATTTTTTTTTAGAATTACATGTATTATGACTAGTCACAATTTAAAACCAAAATATACAAATAAATAAAAATTAAAAAATAGTTTTGAAAACAAAATCAAATTTCTATGATCAAACACGAACTTTTCTTGTAGATTTTGGAGGTTTCAACCATCCCGGTGGTTCATTTTTTATTTGGTCCCATATAATTTGGCGTAATTTATCTAACAATATATTAAAATTGACAAAAACAGCATTTAGCATGTCATTATCTCCTACCATTTCTACTTCATGTCCCAGCGAAACACATTGTGTTAACATCATATCAAGTTTTAACTTGATGTCTAGTGGCGCATCAAACAACAAATAGTCTTTGATAATTTCACAAATGCTCCCTTGAGAGTACCTCTGTAAAAAATTGCTACATTTCCCGTTAGTATAGTTACAAGATGACCGACAGTGAGTTCCGACAACACAATCCAAGTCTCTTCGGCAATGTTTCTGTTGTAGCATTTGACCCACTTGATGCTCAGTTAAGATGGATTGAAATGAATCTATCTTAGCCTCAAAAAATGCTGTATGGCTAAATTTTGAGGCAAAAAAGTTGCACAGGTAAAATTTAGAATTATACAGCTCGGAGAACATTGTTCCATAATTCAATAATTCTACAGCAATATTTGCACGTTTTTTCCATTCTGGTAGCTGCCACCTGTACGTATTTGAAAAGAACTTATCTAGAAATCCCTTCTCATCCTTTTTATACAGGGTTCTCTGAATGACATACTGATATGCATATAATGACCCACAAGAGCCATTTATTTGTGGAAATATGGTGTCACCTTGAAAAATGAACAAAATGAAGAACTCATGAATATTCATTAGTCTCCATATTGAATTTGCTTCTCCGTAACTCAACTGAAAAAGATAAATAAAAGGATAATGAAGTTTTATATATATGAAAACAAATACGGACATACATCTATCTTGAGGGACTAATCTCACGCTGAAAACTGCTTGGTTCAGTAATCCTTTAAATAGAACCACTTTTGGTTACTGTACCTGTATTGAGAGACCACATTTTAGTGGAAGATGGGGTGGTCTTTCAAAGAACCGTAGTAAATGGACTTTTGACTTTCTGTTCCAAAGAGTGATTGCTCTTTGAGTCAGAGAATGGAAATAATTCCTTAGGATATTTCATCATTTAAGTAAGTATAGTAAAATATATATAATATGGCGGGGTGGAGTCTCGTGAACCCTTTCCTGATCTTGGCAAGTTTAAATTTTACATAATAAAAAGTTAACAACATTGAATTTACAAATGCTAGAGTAATCGTTCCTATTTATCTACAAGTATCCACATTTTCCCCGTGCAGCTTGTTATAACCGAAAAGTGAGTAGAATCATCCATATGATAATCAAAAGGTTACTCCACCCCACCATCTTATGTGAATCGGACAATAGTATTGTTTGCATATTTGAAATTTAATCATGGACACATCAGTATGTGTTCCCCACTGGATACCTTAAGCTTTGAGGATAAGTAGGAAGATTTGTGATGGCAAATCAGTTGTTCAAATGATTCAAGGGGACTCAATGGAATAAAGGTTCAAATGATTTAAAGGGACAAACGTTATAAGAAGTCAACTGGTATAAAAGTTTGTATAATTATTTAGACAACGTCAGCACAGTGCCAGGCGGTGCCTAAGAGCTAAATGCACCTTGATAAGGTTAAACAAAACAAACTGTGTTGAGAAACACTCTGCCGAAGTGAATTATGAAAACTGTAAAGTCCCATAATTCTGGCAGATTTTACTGAATGTTGGCCGTAATCAAAGTCATTCTAGCTCTTTTTGGTGTAAAGCAACATTTTAAATTTCATTAGAATTTGAGAACAAAAACTGAAAATCTTTGACAGAAACCAAACTGTTACAAGCAGACAAATTGACAAACAGAGAAATGGACAAACAGACAAATGGACAAACAGATTAAATTAGTGAACAGACAAATGGACAAACAGACAAATGGACAAACAGACAAATGGACAATCAGATTAAATTAGTGAACAGACAAATGGACAAACAGACAAATGGACAAACAGACAAATAGACAAACAGACAAATGGACAAACATTAAATTAGTGAACAGACAAATGGACAAACATCTAAACGGACAAACATACAAATGGACAAACAGACAAAATGGACAAACAAACAAATGGACAGACATCCAAATGGACAAACAGGCAAATAGATAAATGGATGAATTGACAAACCAAAATCAATATGATCTTCTCAATGAGCATAAAAATGTAATTAATGTATATCATCAGTAAAAAATTAACTCACTGATCCATCACCGTTGAAATCGAAAAACGTATAAATTTTTTCAAGCAATTTTGAAACATCAACATGGCCGAGTTTGGAATGTAGTAAGGAAGTTAAACCACTCTCAAAGTCATCTAATGACAAAGGTTCTTGTAGATCTTTGGAATGCTGTGATTTTCCATGAGGAAACGGAAGATGAATACTTGAGGTAGTAAATGGTACTTTAACAACGCTGCCTTTGTAATGGAATGTCTGTAAGATAAAAATATCAAGCTTAAAACATTGAATAAATCTACAGTCAACTCCACTTATAACGAAATCGTATATAATGAAATATCGGTTATAGCGAGGATATATCTCTTCATTATATTCTCTGCATTTCTTACATTATACTAAATAAATCTGCATAACAAAAATGAGGTTTAAATCTATCTCCCTTCCACTTCTTTATAAGTGGAGTTGACTGGACGTATTCTTAAGAACTACGATTATTTGTAACAAGCTAATTTGTAGAATTTATTTCCCCTGCTTTCCCCTTTCGTAAAGGGGTATTCACATTGTAGGTTGAAACATGTAATTTTCATGCTGTTCACACAAGATGTATTGCTTGGAAACTGAACAAAAACTAAAGTCTTATACAGAGGGGCCATAACTCCCCCAAATAACATGCGCCAAAAGTGGCAATCGAACTTGGTTGAGCCCGTTAGGCAGTGAACCTTGTTACCAAGTTTGAAGAAAATTGGATGATATTTCTTGCTGAGATTGCACAGAAACGGTAGTAAATGACATTTTTCATTAATCAAATAAAGTCCCCAAAAAGTGGCGACCGATTGGATAATATTTGGTGCTGTGATTGCACGGAAATGAAGCATGACAGACAGAAAGACCCAAATTAATATCCCCCATTGCGGCGAAAGTGGGTGATGAAAATTGTAATTTGAAATTTATGTAGCAGAATAGTCAACTTAAACACATTTATATATTTATCAAGATGGTAAATGAAGAAGTGTCTTTTACGTAATGCCATTCAAAGTTTTTTGTCTGTTTAGCATCCACTGATAGATTGGTTTCGAGATAATAAAACAGAAAGCTAGAGTTGCCAGAAGACAACAAAGCTCACTGGAAAGGGTTTAAAATATTAAAATAGGTATTTGACACACAGCTGTCAGGTATTAAGGTCAAAGGACAAATTAATATTTTGGTTCCTTCAGTTCAGGTTCAAATTTTTTTAAAAGTCCAAGGTCACTAGGTCAAAAGTCAAGGTTCCTAATTAAAGCTCAGGTCATAAGAAATCTATTTGTGAAGTATCAAAGTCCTATCCCTCATGGTTTAAAGGTCATTTTTTTAAAAGAAGGTCAAGGTCACTAGATCAAAATTCAAGGTAGCAATTGAAAGCTCTTTCATAAGAAATTATATGCAAAATATCAAAAGCCTATCCCTGTAGGTTTAAAATCTATAGCTGAGGTTAAAGTTTTTGAAAAGTAGGTGAAAAGTCTAAAGTCAAGGTTACTAGGTCAAAAGTCAAGGTATCAAATGAAAGCCTGGTCATTAGAAACCTACAGTGAAATGAACTCCTTAGGGACAGAAGCAAACCAGCCTTTATTGGGAGGTAGTCTTTATATACAGGTTGAGTTGTACACAAAAGGTACTATTGGGGACAGCAATAATTGATCTTTGTGACAAAGTGGTCTTTATACACAGGTGGTCAATAAAGCAGGTTTTACTGTATGTGTGAAATACCAAAGCCCTATCCCACATGGTTTAAAAGATTAAATTGAGGTTGAAGTTTTTGAAAAGTAAGTCAAAGTTCAAGGTCACTAAAAATCACAAACATCTAGGAAAAAAATTTGGAAAATAGCCATAAAATGAAAAATTAAGCATGAAAATTTTCATTATTGTGAAATCTATCATTCCATAGGTTATTTATTAGTATGTGCCAAAGATATGGATTTTATAGTTTAAATTTTGTTTAGTTAAAGAGACTCATTTAGAAAATACTTAAATGTGCATTAAATTGCACTCGTTCTTCTATAAATGTCTTGTGGTTTTTTTCTTTCATTTTGGGTTTTTTTTCAGATAGAAAAAATAGTTTTTGATTTTTGGGTGGACGTTAAACATACAAGAGGCCCAGTGGGCCTGAACAGTCACCTGAGAAAATTTCCTGTCAAGTGTGGTTAAAATTAGTCCACTGGTTCTTGTTAGGAAGTCGAAAAAGTCTAAAATTTGACAAAAAACTAATATTTTCTGTTTACTTAGGTGCCTGTGACCCCCATGACCTTGAAATTTTGACCCCATGACCTTGAAATTTTGTCAAAATGTTCCCAAAATAATTCCTGACAACGAGTTATCAATGATATATTGCTTTGTATACAAAAAGTCAAAATCAACTTGATCTGTTCAGTTATTAAGCCATTTGTATAAACTTCGAAAAACTGATTATTTGCATAACCAAGAACTTTAACTCTGCAAAGAATCATCAGACCGAAACAAAATTCCAACTTGATCTGTTACTGGTCATGACAAAACTATATACCAAATATCAAATCTTCCAATATGCCCGCCAAAAAGTGCAGAAAACTTATTTGCAGGACTGACAGACAAATGGACTGAGTGCACATTTAACGTCCCCTGCGGCTATGCCGGTAGGGGATTAAAAATGTAGCAGAAATAACGGAAATACATTTCATGTACTTACAACACTCTCCGATGTCTGGTCATAACACCCAGGTAACTCAACAGACTTTTCTATACAGAGATTGTAACACCAGCTTCCGGCAATTTTTCCCTGCTGGTAATCTTGACACTGAAAACAAACAGCGGTGACAAAGTCAATACGGTTAACCACTACTACTGTGCACAAGATTACACTTTGCATAAATTTGCATAGGAACTCATTTCATTTTCAGTTTTGCTGACATCTGAGAGTGCTTTTTCTTTGAAGATTTTTTCATTTTGTTTCATTGTGATTCAATTGAAATCTTTGTTGTAAACTTGAAATGAAATAAAATTAAACTGTGATAAAATATCTTAGATGTACAACACAATGGATTGGATCATTAGTGCTTACACTAGTTCTATATAGACAACTTTACCACTTACTTCTGAAATTACTCCAAATTTTCTAAAATACCCATGGAATCAATCATAAAGCAGGTGGAATGCTTATATTTTGAAAAATTATCAGCCTTGTAGTGTTAAAATGATAAATCTGTTACATGTACAAAGAAGATATTTATATATTATCATACTTAAATTATCTCTGAGGTGAGTTTCATAGAGATTCCACAAGGAGTGTTAATTAATTATCATGTTTATCCAACTCAGTTAACCTCGTGTCTTTCCAAATTTTGAAAATACAATTTTATTCTAACGGGTATTTCACAGGTGTAAACAACATACTTGATATACCAGTACTCATATTCTGACAGGTATTCTACAGGAATAAACAACACACTTGGTATACTCAATAGTCTAACGGGCATTCTACAGGTATAAACAATATTATACTGGATATACTCATATTCTAACAGGTATTCTACAGGTATAAACAACATACTGGATAATATACTCCTATTTTGACAGGTATTCTCAGGTGTAAACAACATCTGACAGATATTCTACTGATATAAACAACATACTGGATATACTCATATTCTGACAGGTATTCTACAGGTTAAAACAACACACAGGTATAATCATATTCTGACAGGTACTCTACAGGTGTAAACAACACACAGGTATATTCATATTCTGACAGGTACTCTACAGGTTAAAACAACACAGATATACATTTTGAACTCGTATTCTGACAGATATTCTACAGGTGATAACATCACACAGGTATACTCATATTCTGACAGGTATTCTACAGGTATAAATAACATACTGGGTGTACTTATATTCTGACAGGTATTCTACAGGTATAAATAACATACTGGGTGTACTTATATTCTGACAGGTATTCTACAGGTATAAATAACATACTGGGTGTACTTATATTCTGACAGGTATTCTGCAGGTATAAATAACATACTGGGTGTACTTATATTCTGACAGGTATTCTACAGGTATAAATAACTCATGACAAGTATCTGCAGGTGACACTGGGTGTATCTGACTCTGCAGGTGTGTACTTATAAAAACATTACTGGGTGTACTTATATTCTGACAGGTATTCTGCAGGTGTAAATAACGTACTGGGTGTACTTATATTCTGACAGGTATTCTGCAGGTGTAAATAACGTATAAATAACATATTCTGGGTAAATAACGTACTTATATTGCAGGTGACACTGGATGTACTTATATTCTGCAGGTGTAAATAACGTACTGGGTGCACTTATATTCTGACAGGTATTCTGACACTGGGGCACTTATATTGACAGGTATTCTGCAGGTGTATTCTGACATACTGCAGGTGTAAATAACGTACTGTACTTGACATATTCTGCTGTAAATAACGTACTGGGGTATTCTGCAGGTGTAAATAAAATATTCTGACGTACTGGGTGTGGGTGTACTTATATTCTGACAGGTATTCTTTTGCAGGTGTAACATACTGGGGTGTAATATGACAGGTACGTACTGGGGTGCTTATATACTTATTAGGTGTAAACAACATACTGCTTATATTCTGACGGTATTCTGTGCATTCTGGTATTCTACAGGTGTAAATAACATACTACAGGGGTGTACTTATATTCTGACAGGTATTCTACAGGTGTAAACAACATACTGGGTGTACTTATATTCTGACAGGTATTAACCACTACAGGTATAAACGGAGTATACTAACCACACTTTGTACAATGATTTCTGTTTCACACTTGTCTCTGATGATGAGCCATACTAAAAGGACCAAACCGAGGAGCAACAGACAAAAGGCAAATCCTATACCCAGTAAGTCCTTGTCACAGCCAGCAACCTGAAAGTTTAGCCAACATGATTATCAAAGTTATACTTTATGTAAAATACAAAAATGTACAATGTTGTAAATTGCTGTTTGATCTCCATGTTTTAATATCAACACTCTAGATAAGCTCTGTATCATAGAATACAATGTGGGCCCATAACAAATTTGGAAATTGATCATTTTGAAATAAATTACAACAGATTTGCTATGTTATACTTCCTCCATAACATTAGAAATAGAAATTATAGAAATATCACATGACTACACACAGCAGGTTATCTTTTTTATATCAAACATGACAAGACCAGTGAGCTCATGAATGAATTTGCATTTATCACAGGAACATTTCAGTTCTATCATTTCTCAAAATGCATTCCACCTGGGCAGCCCTCTTCCCCAAATTATTTTCATCCAGCTTCTTCTCACACAGGTGACATTCTCTGTCTTTGTTCAGAACACAGTTTGAAGTGGTGATTCACATTTTCCCACTGTCTTGTAAGTCAACCATTTTTTACATCACTACGGATATATCAGTTAGATATTGCTAGATCTCAAACACCCAAAGCTGACACGTTAGTGCGCAAAGTTTTAAAACTCAAAGCTCATTTCACGCTTAGTATGTGCTGTAGTCATAAGCTGCATAAGTCATGTAAGTTTGGTTAATGTGTGATGTACAAAATGTTTGAGAAGTTAAAGTAAGCAAACCTGGGCCCAGTACCATAAACCTAAGAAATACCGGTACTTCAGTTTAACAAGAGGCCCACGGGCCACATGGCTCACCTGAACTGTGTTGGTATCTTAAAAATATGGGAATCTCAATTTTCAAATTATTATAACACTCCTTGGGAGTGGAGGAGACCTAAAAATGAATGAAAATGACAAAGTTGAGAAAGACATCAAAAACATGTCAGAAATGAATTCCAAAACAAAGGGAACTGAATCATGCATCCATGTAAATCACATGAAATGAAATGAACAAACTTGATAAAGGACCTTGAGTGCTTAGTTCCTATAGTTTCATCAAAATCCCTTCAGCAGTTTTGAAGAAAAAGCTGACAGTGTGAAAAGTTATCCCCAACCCTTCATTTCTGCAATCTTAAAAAAATTCATAAAAAATTCTAAAAATCAAATTTCAGAAAAAATCTTTCAGGAAAGCATTTATTTACCTAATTACAGAGAAGACACGTAAAATGAATGAAAATTACAAAGTTTAAAAAAGATGTCAAAAATGCATCAAAAATTTATTTTCCAATTTCTATGAAATTTAATAAACTTGAATCATATATCTATGTAGATCACTCAGATGCAATTAGTTCTGAATCCATGCAGCAGTTCTGGAGAAGATTTTTAAAGAGGGGTACCCCTGAGGCCTCTTATGCCCATCTTGAATCAACCCCTTGGCCGATCTGGCCAAAATGAACAAACAAACTAGATAGAACACCTTGAGTACTTGTTTTCTGTCAAATTTCATCAAAATCGCTTCAGTGGTTTTGGAGAAGAAGTTGAAAATGTGAAAAGTTAACAGACAGACAAAGGACAAAAGTTGATCAGAAAAGCTTGCTTGAACCTTTGGCAAAATTGAGAATATTCTCAGACTTGAGTGAATTCTCAAGTTTTATTGTGCTGGGCCCCAACCTCAGCCAATCATCTTGACTGAAACAAGAAATTGTCTTGTTTTAGCACAGCTAAATCAAATGTCCCCCCCCCCCCCTTCTACAAAATGAAAGGGTACTGTTGTGTCTCTGACAGTGTTTAGTTTTAGAGAAATGTTGAATGATTTGATGTTTGTTAATAATTGACACTGAAGATTTTTATAAGGAAGTTTATGTATCAGTTTCCAATATCTGTATAAATTATATAATAGTATGCTATTGTATCTTGGTGACATAATATGGGATTTTTGAAATGTGTGAATTAAACTACAGGCTCCCAGGAGCCTGTACAGCTCACCTGGACTATACTGACCAAGCTTGGTTTTAGTTTGCAGAGCAGTTTCAGATGTGTTTCCCATAGGATCTAATGTTAAACTATGTTATCCGTTGGAAGCCTTCTTGGATGGGTTGTGGACCTGCTGAACACAATTTTTACAGGGTACCAACCAAATACTATTGTGACTAAGTTTGGTTCCAACTGGCCTGGTGGTTTCAAAGGTTGAGAATATCTGTGAATGTGTTTTTCCATTGGGTTCAATATTTAACCATGTTTTGCGCTGATGGCCATGTTTTTTTGGTGGATGGGCAAAATTTTGGCAATTTCACTAAAGGAATTCAAATGCATCATTCCTGTAAAATTTCGTTCAACTTGGTTCAATGGTCAGACAGGCCTTAGTTTAGGCATTCTGCTCCGGAAATGATTTTCTGTAAGAAAAATGGTTTAGGGATGGGGATCTAAACTACTTTTGAGATAATGGAAGATTTCCAAAATGAGAGGGGTGTGAAATGACCCTGTGGATAAAGCCTTGTATGGGAATGAGTCCCTTATATCATGTCATCTAAGAAAATATTTGGTTTGGAGTACAGTATAATGATTTTTATCCATTGAAATGCAAGTAAAATTGTAATGTTTAATTTCCCCCTACTTTTGGCTAGCCAACACTTCTCCCTATTAGATTATCAAAGCAGAAAATTTTGGCTAGCACCATTCTTTCCTTCCTATTAGTTCCTTACGGGGGAAAGAATTGGCTAGCCACCGTAAAAATTAATGAAAGCTAAAAAATTAAGCTAGCCAAAGCTCATTTATATATTAACATGATTAATACTGCAAAACGATGCTTGTAAAATCCATTTTATCCAACATAATGAATTTATTTGTCAATTTCCCCCTAATAAATTATCTAGAGGTGAATTTTTGCATAGTCACTACTTTTCCCCTATTAGATCAGCAAGGAGGAAAAAAAAAAACAAAAGTGTATGTCTAACTCTAGTTAAATGAATATTATCTTAAAATCTATCTTTGCTAAAATGTACATGGTCTTACTCTACTTAGATTAATATAATCTAAAAATACATGTAACCTTACTTTGATTCATAAGAATGAAAAATCTTAGTTATCAAAAACTGTCAATGCCTTTACACTAGCTAGTTCATTACTTTCAACCAAGGTGGGAGGGAACTGGCTATCCATTTTTTCACCAGGGAAAAGAATTGATTAGCCAATTTTTTTCCTCGGGGAAACTTTCAACTGAAGGGGAAAGAATTGACTAGCCAGTATTTTCCCCTGGGAAAAGTTTCAGCATGGGGGAAAGAATTGGCTAGCCAGTTTTTCCCCAGGGGATAAAGAATTGGCTGCTACACTGGTAAACTTTATATTCTTAATTACTATCAGTCTAATCAATATTAAGATTAACCACATGCAAAGTTTTGCCTGTCACGTCTGTACCCCCCCAAAACACGCATCGATATATATAAATTAGCCAATCCCAAGCTGTATAAATTTTATAAATTTCAAACACAAATAAATTGATATTTTTGATATATCTAAAATATTAACACATATGGGTGAATAAGTACAATAATCACGATGAACTTTTCTAACACGTTTATAAGTTTTGTATTTATGATGAGTCATTCATCGTTCTTGTATAGCTGTTTTTCTACGTTTTAGTTTAAATATTTTAGATTGGTCACTGGGAGTGATATTCAAATCAATACAATACAAAAAAATAATCAAAGTACTAACATGAGTTGATGGTAATCGTTAAGTTTTAAGGAGGTATAATCAGAGACATATATGTGGCTGGTATTATAAAACAGTCAACTTTTGTTATAACGGCCAGGTTGGGATCCAGTAAAGTTGCCGTTATATCAAATATGCTGTTATATCAAATTTCCAGGCTTGGCGCAAAATTAAAAATAGCATGAACATGATTTGTTCTTATACCCCCATTAAATGTTAAACCTCAATTCAATATGATTGCATGAATGAAATAGAATGACTACAAAAAATAAAATTGTTTTTATTGTTATTTTCATTTTATCAATTTAATAAATCAGGGCAACAATTTTTCATTTTTGATGCTTTGCCATTATAGCAAGTTAATTCTACAGGTAAAATGCATGTCTGTTGCCAAAAATCATTGCCAGTGCCGGAAAGCAAATATGCTGTTATATCAAACAAATTAACATGGATGTAAATTCATTCCCATGAAATTTCTGCTGTTAACCAAAAATGCTGTTATATCAAGTGCCGTTATAACGAGAGTTGACTGTACACTCAGTGCTGAAAACTATACATTGTTTAGGCTACATACGTTTGAAAGACATTGCAGGTTGATTTCATAAAGGGTACCAGACTTTTTTACAGAGGAAATGCAGCATGTTATATTAGAGTTAACGAATTAGCATCACACGATTTTATCCCAAAATAAGTACAAACAGGATGACGAAAACATCACATTTTTTTCATCTTTTACCATTTATATCACAGGTGAGTACAGATGACGTATATTATGCTGTTATAACCACAGGAGCTGGTAATTTAACCTGGTAATACGATATTTTGACCCCCGTGCAATAAAATGATCCCCCTATGAAAATTTTTCTGAACACGTCTATTGGAATGTTTTTTCAATTAGAATCAACATTTCATGGCCATGTGGTCATCACTTTTGCTTAACATGTGAATACTGGGGGGGGGTTCAAAATATCGTGACCACGATAAAATGACCTCCCATATGAAAATTTTTCTAAAAATGTCTATTGCCATGTTGCGTTATTTAGAATCAACATTTCATGGCCATGTGGTCATCACTTCTGCTGAATATGGAAATACCATTGAAATAATTATGCTTGGATAGCCATGAAATATAGATTCTAAATGAAATTACATATCAAAAAACATTTATTGAAAAATTTTCATAGGGGGGTCATTTTATCGTGATCACGATATTTTGATGCCCCCCCCCCCCAGGTATTCACGTATTCAGCAAAAGTGATGACCACATGGCCATGAAATATTGATTATAAATGAAGAAACATGTCAATGGACATTTTAGACAAATTTTCATAGGGGGATCATTTTATAGCAGCCACGATATTTTGACCCTCCCCCTTAGTATTGTTGCATTCAGAAATAATTACAGTTGGATAGCCATGAAATATTGACATATTCAGAAATAATTATGCTTGGATAGCCATGAAATATTGATTCTAAATGAAGTTACATATAAAAAAACATCTATAGAAAAATTTCAGGTGTAATTTCATTGCGATCGCAATATTTTTACCTCCCCCCCTAGTATTCACATATTCTTAATGTTGAAACATGCCTACAGGCATTTTTAAAAAAGTTTCCATGGGGGGGGGGGGGGGGGGGGGGGGGGGGGGGGGGGGGGGGGGGGGCATTTTATCGCAGCCGCGATATATTGCCCCCCCATGTAAAATTAAAATTTTCAGGTGATTTTATCGCAAAGAGGTTGCGATTAAATGACCCCGGGGTAATTTTATTGTGGGGGGTCAAAATATCGTATGACACTGGGGTTAAAATGCCAAATGGTAGATTACCCCTGGGGTTAAATTACCATGGAGTCGAAATATCATAGGAGACTGGTTGGTGTACAAATATATACAAAATTTATATGACTACTTTTGTCCCATGTCTCTAAATGTACATAGTTAGCAATATGATAATATAGCATTATATGCTTATATACATCGTTGCATAGATATTCAATTTTCTGTGAGACAGTGTTATACTCCAACACCGTACTTCCCCTCAGTAGCACTTAAAATTCTTGGCCAATATGTACATGTATACGGCAATGTTACATATAAAACATTTTCCCAACTTATATGCTGCAAGAGTTTCTCGAGGTTCTCGTTCTTTAAGATCACATGAATGACATACATGTAGCTTCTAATGTCCAACTTCACAGCAGATGCCAATACACGCAACTGGACCATGTTAATGTGTGCAAGAATTGTAAAAAGTTCGGTGTCATTACATTTAACGTAAGTTTTGTCAAAAGTGTATAATGTTGAGCAATAATTGAAAATTAACATTTAAAAACAAATTTAAAATATTTTTAATCTCATAAAGGTTGCTGTGACTTTTTATAGCATTTATTTCGACAAGTCTTCAAGAACCTATATTTTTCAGCGAATTGTTACTTTTTTTTTTGTTAATTCAAAAAGCAAATACATTGTATTGACAAACAAGAGGCCCAAGAGGGCCTCAATCACTCACTTGAGAACCATCTACAAATAAGGAAAGTAAAGACGACCAAGAAGAATATGTACATGTACATGTAATCTAATCTGGCCAAGAAACATAAACATTGCAGTTTTAAGAAATTCATAAAAATATCTAAAAGTTCCATTTCAGCAAATTAATAACATTTCTTCAACTATATTCAAGTAAAACAAATGAAAAGAATACATTATTGTGAATGCTAGGAGAGATAATTGAGGAAATTATGCAAAAATGAATGAAAATGACAAAATCTGAGAAGACTTCAAAAACATAACAAAAATCAATATTCCAATTTTCTATGAAAAATACAAACATGAATCATACATTCATGGAGATCACTCAAAAACAATCTGTTTTTCAATTCCATGTAGTGGTTCTGGAAAAGAAGATTTTTAAATAGGGGTACCTTATGTGATTTATTTTGCCCAACCCTGGATCCACCAATGGACCAATCTGGCTGAAAACTACATTGTACAAACTTGGTAGAGAACCTTAAGTACTTACTTTCTGTAAAGTTTTGTCAAAATTACTTTAGTGGTTTTGAAACAAAAGTTGATAGTGTGGAAAATGCACCCCTCCCTCTTTTCGGCAGTCTTAAAAATTCATAAAAAAAAATTCTAGAAATTAAAGTTAGACAAAATTCTTGCACAAAAACATTTCTTCACCTAATAACAAGTTAAACGCTTTAAATGAATGCATCAAAGTGAATACCTGGGGAGATAATTGAGGAAATAATACAAAAAAGAATGATAATTACAAAGTCTGAAAAGACCTCAAAAAACACGTCAAAAATTAATATTCCAATTTCTATGAAAAATACAAATTTGAATCATACATCCATGTAGATCACTCAAAAGCAATCCGTTTTTCAATTCATGCAACGATTCTGGAGAAGATTTTTTTTTTCGCATTATAACGTAATTTTAATTTTTTCTTTTGGTGGACAAAATCGATCCTTGTAAGCTTTCATAGTATTTAGGTCAATACAATACAAAATAATAAAAAAAGATGAAGAATTATATGTATTTTTTAACATCTATATTAAAACTAGCTATTAACAGTTTCAAGAAAGAAAGTAATCTCACTCTCAGTTGTAATCCTCTACTTAAAGATATAAATCAGAATATATATCTCTCTCTGTAAATATGGTAATAATTATTGTCTGCAATACACATTGCTCTCCTCTCTATGTTTATTGTCTGTCTTTCTGTCTCTCCCTGTCTGTCTGTCTGTCTTTCTCTCTCTCTGTATACATAGGTAAAAATTATTGTCTCACATTGCTCTCCTCTCTATGTTTATTGTCTGTCTTTCTGTCTCTCCCTGTCTGTCTGTCTGTCTGTCTCTCTCTCTCTCTCTGTATACATAGGTAATAATTATTGTCTCACATTACTCTCCTGTCTATGTTTATTGCCTATCTCTCTCTCTCTCTCTCTCGCTCTCTCTGTATATATAGGTAATAATTATTGTCTGTAATACACATTGCTCTCCTCTCTATGTTTATTGTCTGTCTTTCTGTCTCTCCCTGTCTGTCTGTCTGTCTCTCTCTCTCTCTCTGTGTATACATAGGTAATAATTATTGTCTCACATTACTCTCCTGTCTATGTTTATTGCCTCTCTCTCTCTTTCTCTATCTCTCTGTCTCTCTCTCTGTATATATAAGTAACAATTATTGTCTGCAATACACATTGCTCTCCTCTTTATGTTTATTGTTTATCTTTCTGTCTGTTTCTGTCTGTCTGTCTATCTGTCTGTCTGTCTCTGTATATATTGGTAATAATTATTGTCTCCTCTCTCTATGCTTATTGCCTGTCTTTCTGTCTGTCTCTTTCTGTATGTCTCTCTCTCTTTATCTCTCTCTTTATACATGTATAACACTCTCTGTACATTTAGGTAATAATGTAATACACATTGCTCTCCTCTCTATGTTTATTGTCTGTCTTTCTGTCTCTCCCTGTCTGTCTGTCTGTCTCTCTCTCTCTCTCTGTGTATACATAGGTAATAATTATTGTCTCACATTACTCTCCTGTCTATGTTTATTGCCTATCTCTCTCTCTCTCTCTCTCTCTCTCTCTCTCTCTCTCTCTCTCTGTATATATAAGTAACAATTATTGTCTGCAATACACATTGCTCTCCTCTTTATGTTTATTGCTTATCTTTCTGTCTGTTTCTGTCTGTCTGTCTCTGTATATATTGGTAATAATTATTGTCTCCTCTCTCTATGTTTATTGCCTGTCTTTCTGTCTGTCTCTTTCTGTATGTCTCTCTCTCTTTATCTCTCTCTTTATACATGTATAACACTCTCTGTACATTTAGGTAATAATGTAATACACATTGCAACCCCTCTCTCTGTCTCCCCTCTCTCCCTCTATATCTCCTCTATCTTTCTCTGTCTCCCATCTCTCCCTCTGTACCTCCTCTATCTCTCTGTCTCCCCTCTCTCCATCTGTATCTCCCCTATCTCTCTCTGTCTCCCCTCTCTCTATATGTATCTCCTCTATCTCTCTTTGTCTCCCCTCTCTCCCCTGTATCTCCTCTATCTCTCTCTCTCTCTCTCTCTATCACTTTGTCTGTCTCTCTGTGTCTCCCCCTCTCTCTGTATATATAGGTAATAATTATTGTTTGTAATTTACATTGCTCTCCTCCCTCTCTGTCTCCCCTCTCTCCTTAAGTATCTCTCTGTCTCCCCTCTCTCCTTAAGTGTCTCTCTGTCCGTTCTCTCTCACACATAGCTATCACATTTACAAGAAGATTATGACTGAACACGTGTGGGTGAATGTCAGAGAGTATGTTATACAAATATATCACTGAAATATGTTGTATTTAATAAACCTGGATTTTGGATGCTTAAATAAGATTAATTACAATAAGAACAAAAATGTCTGTACCTGTAATCTTCATATTCTTCACCAATATCATATGTCTAATCAATTAACCACATGCAATGCATGATATTTCTAAATCAGCCAATCCTCAGTTGTGCAAATACAAATAAATTTATATAATATTCTTTTTATTCATATTTAAAATATTAAAGCACATGTGTGAATAAGTACAGTAATCACAATGAACTTTTGTATAAGTCTTGTATTTATGATGAGTCATTCATCATTCTTGTATAACTGTTTTTCATGTTTCAGTTAAAATACTTTAGATTGGTCACTGGGAATGGTATTCTACAAGGCTCAATTTTGTCCAGCAAAAAATAAAAAAATAAAATTGCATTATTATGCTAAAATGGGGATTATAAAGACTTTTGAAAGGCAATATTGCCATTCATCATTCTTGTATAACTGTTTTTTCATGTTTCAGTTGAAATATTTCAGATTGATCACTGGGAGTGGTATTCTATGAAAGCCTACAAGGCTCAATTTTGTCCAGCGAAAAAAAAAATTGCATAACTACGCTAAAATGGCAGTTATAACGTCTTTTAAAAGGCAATATTGCGTGAAAAAGGAATTATAATGACTTTTAAAAGGCGTTAATACAAATAACACACAACAAAAGGCAATAGAACGACTTTTGAAAGGAATTATTATGCAGGGAAAATGCATTATAATGACTTTTTTGGTGTAAAAACGCCTGTTTCTTTTAAAAGACGTAATAACACCTTTTTAGCTCACCTTAACATGCTGAATCGAAGGTAAACATGAGCTTTTCTGATCGCATTTTGTCTGTCCGTTAACTTTTGACATATTTTACTTCTTCTCCAAAACAGCTGAAGGAATTTTGATGAAATTTTATAGGAAACAAGTACACAAGGTCCTCTACCGAGTTTGAGCATTTCGGCCTGATTGACCCAGGGGTGAATCCAGGGTGGGGCAAAATAGGCCTGAGGGGGTATCCCTCTTTAAAAATCTTCTCCACCTGAACTGCTGTATGGATTGAAAAACTGATTGTATCTGAGTGATGTATGATTCAAGTTTGTTAATTTCATTGGAATCCGAAAATAAATATTTGACAGATTTTTGTCAGCGTGTTCTTCAAAACCGCTTTATGGAATTTTAAGAAATTTTACAGGAAACATGTATTCTTGGGGTGACTGTCCACTAGTCTGAAGGCCTACTACTCCGAAAACTAGAGAATTATTTAACGAGGATAAGTACAAGCCCACCTGCTCAACCCGGGATCCTCTGCTTGCCAAGGAAGTTTTCTAATCATTGATCCAAAAGTCTGGATGTTAGGTTCAAGGACCTAACACTTTCTAGATTTACCACAAGATCAATTCGAGTGAATATGGAGTTTTGGATACTAAAACTTTATTACGGATATCAACATACTCATTCCATGATATCATGAAATATTATAATTTTGTTCAAATTAAAGATTCGATATTTCTATAAAAATATAGACCAAATATATTTATAAAAATCATTATTTTTATGTTCCCTTACTTTTTAAAAAACGTATATGGAGTATAGAGATTTATTTTGGTTTCATTTGCAGTCATTTGATGGGACGTCAGCTACGGTGATTTCCTTCTGTCCGTCAGTAACATGCATTGCTTATCCTTTTGGAAAAAAATCACACTGAATAATATTTAAACAGCAAACATTTGGGATACAAATGAAATATAGATAGGAGATTTTTGCCAACGTTCAATCAAATGATGGGCTTTCCAGTTCGTGAGTTTTCGGACATAACACTTCTTTCATGTAATCATGCCTTTCAAAGTTGTTTTTATGCCTTTTTCTTTATTACAACACCTCCCAAAAGTCATAATGCCTTTTTTGTGTTAAAATACATTTCAAAAGTCATAATAATGCCTTTTTTGTGTTAAAATGCATTTCAAAAGTCGTTCTAACACCTTTTTTCTCATCATAATGCATTTTAAAAGTTGTAAAAATGCTTTTTTTCTTTCAAATGTCATTATGCCTTTTTTTGTGTAATACATGTAACACCTTTCAAAAGTTGTTATAATACCTTTTTTCACATGAATGGTAATTAATTTTTGATAATCATTTAAAAAGTATGAAAACTTCACCATGTGCTGATAACATTATGTCATCAACACCAAGCTGCCTAAATTGTTATCAATTACATTCAAATTATCATAAATAAACTTCTGAAATATGTAATAAAATGACAAAAGTTGTCGTTAAACCCATGAAGAAGGAGAGAGTGAGTATAACATTATTCGACATCCACATGGATACAAAACTCGTGAAGATTAATTGGTGCATACATCCATAAAGCCCAAAATTATGCAAATACACCCCTTATCAACCCCCAGTGTGTAAATAAATGTGACCGAGTCATATAAAAGAACAGTTACAAAATAGCCGCATGTGGTTCGATAAGGGATATATCTGCATAACTATGAGCCTCTGTGCTTATATCAACGATGAATAATAAGTTCATCAACAACAAAATTAAATTGTCTTGAAAATATTTTAGTGCTAAGAATAAGAGAAACTTAGCTTTTTTTTTAAAAAAAAAAAACAATAACTTATGAAAAAAGAGTGGTGGGTAGTTTTACTGGACACCGGCTTATATTGAAGTCCTATGCCAACATGACTCAAAACTTCTGTTGACTGTTGCTGCACTACATCTAGGGAGTTATCTCCCTCAACAACAAAATCAATATAAAGAATAGCCTGGTACCTGAGGACTTATGATGTGCAAGCACTAAGCCTTGGATACCAGACTATACAACGAATCTCTGTATTTATGCGAGTGTTAAAAGTAGAACTTGCCGACACCTACTGTGACACGGGACCTCGTTTTTACTATCTCATCCGCAGGATAGGAAACCAACCTGTCGTTGGCTGGACTCAAACTCATGACATCACGATCAAGAGTTGAGCATGCTACTGACTGAGACAGGCCGGCTCTGATCCCTATATGACTGCTTCGCTTTGCTGAACTTCATAAAAAATGACTGCAGGAAAACTTGTATTATTTAGTCGGAAAAAACTACGCCAAACTGAAAATGCAATTCCAAACCTTGAAAAAATTACATTTAATCAAAATGTGAAATAAAATAATTCCAAACGTACTGTACTTAAATAAAAACAACTTTCCTCAGTCTTGAAGAGCTTCCATTGCCAAGTTGTTAGAACATCTCGCTTTGAATCATGAAGTCTCATATTTACAAAATACAACATTAAGTATAAGCCTGGCAGACTTTATAATATTGATTACAAATCTCCAAACATTGTTGGCCCAGATTGGAGGTCAGTTTGTTGTAACAGGAAAAGTAAAAACAATTACTGTAATCGCAGCAACCAGGTACCACCTTTTTTTCATCTTCCCTGGTCAGGGAATAATGCCACAACTTTTTAGCGAATCTTCTTGTGGTGCAGATGAGACTGTCAGTGAAAGCAGTTGGTCCAATACTGTCATCTTTGATACATTGTAAGTACATGAAGGAACACACTTAACTTGATACTTACAGTCACATGACGAGTACAACAAACTCAAGACAAAGTGATAATCATGTATGATGCATATGGTCACAATAGTCATGCTTCTCATGGACTGATTGATTAGGCTAGATAGGGAAACACCATCGGATTCTATTTGTGATTCCCCCTCATTGTAGTCATACCCTACAGCCTCTTGATGTCAGCTGCTTTGATTCCTAGGAAGTGGTATGATGCTCTGTCTGTCATAAACACTTGCCTGAGGGTGGAGGCAATGTGATCACAAGATATGATGTTTGTAAAATTACTTGTGATGTCTACCTAGCAGACCACAAAATAACATCGGGAGCAATCATTCAGGTGACATGGAGGTTACGACAAATATTAATCACACAACCTCCTTTTCTTTCTTGATGAATTTCAATTTTTAATCCTTCTTCATCTTTATTATTGCAATCGTAACATACAGGTTACAGTCATTCCTTTTAGCATAACCTATAAATGGGATACGACGAGAAAAGCTCAGGAAAAATGATCCTTGTGATAGGTTTGAAACAGCCTACACACAAATTCACTTGCCATTGTTCACAACCAGTAGTGGTCTCTCTGAAGATTTTTTGTTTTGTGCACTGTTTGCAGGTGTGCTTTTTGTTGAACACAGTTGGCCAGTGTAACAGTCCATTTAAAGCTTTGTCCTTCAGAACTTCACACTTTCTTTTGTCCCCCAAAACACTGAGCAATTGACCTACAAGATTCTTTCTAAAATCAAGTTGTGTTCTTTATTTTACTGCCCCTGATTTGCTCTTCAGCACATGATTCGGCAATTCTTGCATCAGAATATATGAATTCACAATGGATAGATCCACAAAGAACCAAAACAGGTACTTCAACCATTTTGCTGCTTTTTTACAACTAGAATATGATGATCTCGGCTGGTCAGCCCTGTCACAGTCTGGGGCACATTCTTGCAGTAGGGATGTACGGTTCCACATGCATATGTTTTATTGATGCATTTTAACTCAGTCATGCGAAAGGAATATCATCGTCACTGATTGTGCATAGTCTAAATCATCGAAATCAATGTCAGAATCTTCCTCTAACATGCTGTCCAATTTTTTCTTGAGCTGCTGAGATGTCTGCATCCATAAATCCGTCAAAGTCGAACTCGCTATGGCTGCTTTCATTCTCCATGTTTATTTTTTTTTACTGCATTTAAAGGTGATGTGCAAAATGGCCTTCACCCTTCTAAATTGTCCAATAGAAATGCTTCTATCATCGTACGACTATTTTCAGACTTTATCACAACTGGCTTTTAAAGTTAGAGATTCCCCAGGTAAGCCGATTTTGTCCAATCACACATTGTTTAAGACAGGTATTAATCACGAATATACTTGGCATACACCAAGTTCTGCTGAATGAAAACAAGGAGTGGCATATGGATTCACCAGTTGAGCTGCTAATAAAAAACGACTACATGATTAGCCTCTAAGGTCGGGTAACACCTCACTAATCACACTTTGAGTCAGTCAGTTAGGTGCTTAATAGCAAACGGTAACACCTCACTAATCACGACTTTGAGTCAGTCAGTTAGGTGGTCTTAATAGCCAGGTTCCACTGTAACACCTGTAAGACTTTGAGTCAGTCAGCAGTAGCCAGGTTCCACTGTAACACCTCACTAATCAGACCACTTTGAGTAAGTCAGTTAGGTGGTCTTAATAGCAAGGTTCCACTGTAGTATGTACTTGAAAACGAATTGTATATTAACTCATCCACCCAAAGTCACATTTGGACCTGCCTGTTTCAAAGAATGGTTAAATCCACTATCAGAATTTATGGGTGTATGAATTCGAAGAAAATTTCATAATTATTTTACATGCAATATGAACTTGTTCACTCCTGAATATGACAATAAACATGCTATTTATTGATTTGGGTGAGTCTAAATGTGACCACAGGGTGAGTTAATACAAGTTTAATACAAGTAAATGATCTGAAGAGATGATACTTACAAGTCTTTTGTACACTTTCCTGTATTTCCGTTTCTTGGATTTGCATCCCGACAAGCAACTTGATTTGGCAAAATTCATTCTTAAACATGGTAATTTTAATGTTATTCTCATTACCTGCAATGCAAAAAGGAAAGATATTAAAGATTAACCCTATGCTAAATATATACATGTAAATAATCCTCAAAAAGCTAAAACTGAGGCCTCTGTGGTACAGTGTGGTTAGAGCATTGCACTTTTAACAATATGCTTGAAGTCCCTCACTTCTTGTTAGCACAAGTTTGAGTACCACTAAAACCTAAGCTGATTTTGTGAGACAGTTTTGCCAGTTTACCTGCAGATGGCCAATGGTATCTTCCCAGGTATTGTAAGCAGTCTTCTAACTGAACAAGATGTGTTTGTGAAACACAAATGCCCCCTGTTCCAACTGTATCATAATCCAAACTTTAAATATTGCAGTGTCCTACAATTTGACCCCATCCCACTGCAGGGGCATGTGATGTCAGTGAAGTGTGAGCAACCCTTAGATGAACTTACAGTCTAAGTTTGGTCACTGTATCACAATCCAAACTTGAAATATTGCACTTTATATGTAAGCGGGAAAAAATTACGGACAGACAATTAGACGCACATACAAACAGACAGATGGACAATCCAAACACTAGATGCCCCCGACAGACCTTTCAGACTGGAGACATAAACATTGTAGAGTATGGCATAAAACACTAATAAAGAAACTTAAAGCTAAAAATATGTCTATACATGTAATGATGTATGTACTGATGTCACAAGTTACACTTTGTCTATACATGTATGTACTGATGTCACAAGTTATACTTTGTCTATACATGTATGTACTGATACAAGTTAATATAAGTAAATGTTGATGTCAAAGTTATACTTTGTCTATACATGTATGTACTGATGTCACAAGTTATACTTTGTCTAATGTATGTATGATGTCACAAGTTATACTTTGTCACATACATGTAATGATGTATGTACTGATGTCACAAGTTATACTTTGTCTATGTATGTACTGATGTCACAAGTTATACTTTGTCTATACATGTATGTACTGATGTCACAAGTTATACTTTGTCTATACATGTATGTACTGATGTCACAAGTTATACTTTGTCTATACATGTATGTACATGTATGTATGTACTGATGTCACAAGTTATACTTTGTCTATACAATGTACTGATACAAGTTTACTTTGTCTATACATGTATGTACAGATGTCACAAGTTATACTTTGTCTATACATGTATGTACTGATGTCACAAGTTATACTTTGTCTGTACATCATGTATGTACTGTCTGCGGTATAAGAAACAGAAACGGACCAGACCGGACTGGTATTTAAATTATGGAAACTTAATTTTTTTTTAGATTATAAACAGATTTGTTATCTTTTATTCAACTGGTATGTGTATAAACTTAAAAAAAGTATGCAATAATATTAAAAAGGCATTCAGTTGGCTTAATAATTGAACAAAGCAAGGAAATCAATCAAAATTATACATGTAACATGCAAAAAAAAAAGGAAAGAAAAAGATAAATGACAACAAAACGATTAAAATCTCCAGTTTTGAGACCAAACCTCCAGCTAAAAAATTAAAAATCTCCAGTTGTAGCATAACACGAGTACTGATTTTTATCACATGTCATTCTTGCCAACTCTATCGCTTTCCCATGGAGACTCCCGATTTTGGCCCTGTTTCCCGACCTCCCGATCATTCTTTTAAAAAACCCTTCTTTCTCCTGATTTTTAAATATTTCCTTCCAAAAATGACAATTGTCCCGAAATTTGAAAAATGACACGCAAGATTTCCACCTCATGAAAAAATACACTAGCTTTCAAAAAAGTTTTGTAACCAATCAGAGGCTGTTTTGTACCCCTTGTTGTTGTTTGATTGGTTTTAGCAATGTGTTATGGGAGTGACTAAATTATGTCATGGAGTACCAATTTTAACAGACCTAAAACAAAATATATTTACAGTATATTGATTACTTTCCATTGAAAATGCCTCATTTCAAGGAAGGTTCTGTCGTTTTTCCCGCCATTTTCTTTACTTCTGATATCAGAGCAACACCAAACCGATCGATGAAAGATAGATTATCTCTAAATATGCTTTGAAAATTTTAAAATAATGTCAGTAAAATGAACAAAAACAAAAATGAATTCACAGTAAATTCATTGATTCCATTGAAAATGCTTGACAACAAAGAATATTCTGTGATTTCCCCTTCAATAGTATGCAAGTAATACATGTAAAATATATGTTTTTTTCTTTTTTTCTAAAAAAAAGAAACAAAACAAAACAAAAACAAAACAAAGATTCATCTGTATAATAGGTTAATAATACAATGAAATTCACAATTGAGATCCATAAATTAGTTTACATGTTGATTGAAAACAACTAATTGACATATTTTAATATTTATATTCATACAAAGTAATAAATTAAAAAAAAAACCAACTTTATAATAAATTGTAAGAAAAAAACCTTTGAACACTGGTCGTGTGCAGTCTGGCTAACCACTGGAAATTTTTGTCGCGCATTGTCTCCCCCACGAAAATTTTCAATGTTGGCAAGTATGACATGTATGACAAGTGCTTTTAAAATAACTCATCTTGAAGGACATCAAGACAAGTGATTTTTTCTTTTTTACTCCCTGACATGATAATTATGTGAATACAAAAAGAAAGTTAAAATAAACAAACACAGGGTCACAGTCAGTCTACTTCAGCAGACAAGGTCTGTGTCGGTTGTTGGAGTGCTATGCCTCACAGGTTCATATGTCCAATCCAATACGAACCCTATAACATCCGGGGACCCGTACTATAAGGTTGCTCGTAATAGGATTCGTGTTGGATTGGACATATGGGCCTGTGCTATGCCTTAGCCTTATCACCGATAATATCAGCCAAATATCAGGGGATATGATCACTTTTCAATGTTTGTTTTGTACAATCACTAATGTAATTTCAAAACGTTTGACTTTTTGAACGCAACAACAATTTTGATCTAACATCACTCCGCAGTATTACCAAATCGTCAGTGGATATGTATGGTCGTCAAACTGAGTACAGACATCTGTCGTATTCCCTCTGCCAAGACGTACAAATCAAAACTCCATACCGGAAATGGTGGTTACATTGTAATGCATAGAACTTTTCAGGATTGTTTTTGAACCAACATTTCCGGAATATTGTCCATTGTGAATCAATAAAAAATTAAATAAATATATCCAATAAATTCATTGCCCTCCATACGGAAGTATCGTTATGCAAAAATACAGTAAACACACTCAATATTCACAAATTTTCGGCCCCTAATCATTTATCAAGTGAAAGACGACAATATCTATATGAGTATGATAGTATCCGAAAGGCTGCACTGCAAATGTTATTGATGCCTTTTTATTTAAATTAAAAATGTAATTAAAATTACATATATATTAAATAAATATGTACTACGTATTTGATAAAAAAAAACATCGATAAACATTTGCAATGAAGATGTTTATTGTGCAGTCTTAATACTATCATACTCATATAGATTAATGCAATCTAACACCACTTAGAGGGAGGGATGAAGAAATCTCAATCCGAGTGCACATAATTTTGTTTTGTATCAAATTGTGTGCACGAGGATTGAGATTTCGCAATCACTCCCTCAAAATGATGTTTGAATGTTTTCTCTCACGTTGAAACAATAAACGATTACACCAATCTATAGACGACAACAACATTTAAAGCAATAGTCCTGGCACTTCCGGAATGTGCAGGGTGAGATAACATTTTCCCTGACATCTAAATTCGCAAACAAATCAGTCTCAGCGATATATAAAGCTAATATTAGCTTTATATATCGCTGTCAGTCTCAAGTGAGAAAAATTGCCGAAAATTTTTGAATAATGAGAGAGTGTTTACTGTATTTTCGCATATTCGTAAAACGTTTCTATGACCACTTTTCATGCTTTTTTGTGTAATATTAAGTTCTCCAAAAAATTGCGGTAACAAAAATTAAAATTAAAATAAACAACCAGCGATATCGATATGTAAAGTAACAGAGAGATGTGCCAAAAGTATACAGGCACTATTAATTTTAACTGTATGTACACATGTATATATTTCATATAAAACCACATTTAAAAAATATGTGAAGCCTTTTCGTATTACATATTGATCAATAGAATTTTCATTTTTCATTATTAGATAATTGAGAATTAAATACAGTTGCATTATATATTGTGATTTTAATCAATATCTAAATGAGAAATTAAGAGATTTATTTATGTAAACAAAAAGTTTATTTTTTGTGATGAAAACTCCCTATATGTGTAAGTAATATTGTGACATTTAATTTTCACTTTCTGTTTAAATTATCAGATCTATGAAATTACAAATTAGAAAATTGGGAACATTTTCTATTTAAGATGAAAATTCTATTGAAATGCGATAAGAAATGGCTTCACATTATTATTATCATCATCATTATTATTATTATTATTATTATTATTTGAAATTAAATGCAATTTTATATGAAATCTATGGTAAACAGCAGTAGTGTCTGTAAACTTTTGGCATGTCACTGTATAAAGCCTAACACCATCCAATGCCATGAGCGCTTTGTGCACATTGAAATGAAGAGTCCGAAATAATAGAATTACATCGCTGAGACAACGAATTAAATTTCTCATTTCATCACACTTTGTCTATTTTTCAGCTTCTATGAGACTAAAGGATCACCTATTTTGAACAGTTTTTGCGAAAGATATATTTTATTTATTGTTAAATAATTCAATAATTTTATCAATCTGGGATGGGTAACTTTATAATTGAACAATCCCCAAATAATTAGAAATAATCATAGTATGTTTGGAAATTCTGTGTGTTTTTCATACAAAAAACTGGGAAAGTACGTTTATTAAAATACTGATTTTCCTTTAGATTAACTCATTCACCCCTAAAGACACATTTGGGCTGACCCAAGTCATTGATTTACAGAAGAGTCTATTGATTTTCAGGGGTTGATGAGTTAAAGGAGCATTAGCTGTGTTTTTTTCCCAAAAATTTTCTTCCCAATTTTACCACTTAGATTGATATACAATCACAAAAAAAAAAAAAAAAAATTAAACGCAGGCATATCAGGGCCCCGTTTTACGAAAGGTCCTAAGTCCTAAGTCTTAGTCCTAATTGTCATGGGACTGACCAATAAGTAATGCGTTGCCATGGTAGTTAGGGCTAAAAGTTAGGATTTAGGACTTATGACCTTTTGTAAAACGGACCCCAGATTCTTAAATTCATACATATTTTGTGAAAATTGCTTGAGAAACCTAGTTTGGCAATTATTCACTTGCAATTGATTAATCCAACCTTTCTATTTATATATGAATACCAAACTGGACCTGACCTTACTTTCACAAATAATACAGGAATATAAGATTTTTATGCCTGCATATAACTCTTATTTCTTATTATACATAAAGTACAAGTAGTAAAAGTAGAAAAAATTGAAATAATATTTTGGTAAACAGCTTATACCCCTTTAATCTTTATTGAGTTCCGCATTACACAAGGTGTAAACAGTTGGAATTGTACGTAATACAGATCTTATGTATTTTAAGAGATAAAATTCACATTGTATGGGGCGTTTCAAACAAAGGTTTAAAGTATTGAGAATCCAGAATAGTTTGAAATATGTGCACGGCGGTCGGTCTAAGAGGGTTATAGGGGTTGCCACGCCTTAGAATTTGGCATTTATTTATGTTAAGATGAATTACTGCTGGAGTTTCTTTTACCATGGAACTTCCTCAGGAATGTGCTTCAGAGAGGTCGACGTTAGTACCCGGAATCGAGACAAAGGCTATATGAACTTTCTCAAACACTGCTGTAACAGAGCTTGTGTTTTTTAAACTCATTTACAAGTAAATAACTAATCTGTCATTTTGACACACTATTGGTCTTCTGGATTTAATTACTTCAAAATATATCTTGGGAGCATACTCTCAACCCCCTAGCCGTCGCTGAATTGCACTTCATGTTACATGTAGGAGTTTAATCAATCTATCAATTAAATGCTTTTGAAAGGATAAACATATCCCAGTTCAGTGTTTGGGTGCTATAAAAGGCCTCTTAGGACTTGTAAATTTAAAAACAATTCTGAGAATACCTCATACCGCTGGCATAAAGTTTGTCGCTTGCAATATTCGAAAATGTATCGCGGGAGCATATACCGGAAATCCTAGCACCCAGCTTAAATGTCTGCTAAATTTCATTCGTTTAAAGGTTAGATAGAAATATTTTCTTAAGGGTAAAAAGGTCATAATTCTGTGTGTGGAACTGCTACAAATTAGCCTTTTATTTCATGAAAAAAAAAATAATAATAATCCCCGGACCTCTTAGCATCAGTCTTATACGGATTATGTTTCCCGAATCAACCGTATTTTGAGAAAAAGGATTATGGTTGTATTGTTGTTTAACGTCTCACTCAAGAATCTTTCACTCATGTGGAGACGTTACCAATCTCGACGAAGGGCTTCATAGTTTGGCCTATGCTCGGCGCTTACGGCCATTGAGCAGTGAGGGACATGGTACTCGGTTTTTACTATCTCATCCGAAGGACAAGAATCCGACCTGCCGCATGCTGGACTCGAACTCACGACCTCACGATCAAGAGTCGAGCGCACTACGGACTGACCCAGGCCGGCTCTTGCGGTAAAGGATTAGTGGGATATATTAGCGGGTTAACAGGTGTAGTTTCCTGACTCTACGTAGAAAAAACGCGTCTTTAAGCGATGTAGCCTATGCTTTATATAACAGTTTGAAATGGTATAAATTTATGTTACCAGCCTCAGCCCCCATCACTTCTATGAAAAATGTCTAGATCCGCCACTAATGTGTTCTACATTTCATTGTACAAATAAATGTACTTTTAGCTCACTACGGTATCAATATCGCCGTAATATCGGCGTCTCAATCACATACCCCAAAACACCCCCTGAGCTCGCGCAAGTGTTGGCTTAGCCAAGTATTACAACGCACGTGAGTCGACCTGGCTCAGTCGGTAGCGCGCTCGAATCGTGATCATGAGGTCGTGAGTTCGAGTCCAGCCGGCGACAGGTTGGTTTCCTGTCCTTCGGACTGAAACAGTAAAAGCCGAGGTCCCGTGTCACGGTAGGTGTCGGCACGTTAAAGAACCCTCACTGCTCAATGGCAGCAAGTGCTGAGCATAGGTCAAAATTTAAAGCTCTTCACCGGCATTTGGTGACGTCTCCATATGAGTGAAAGATTCTTGAGTGGGACGTGAAACAACTACGCACGTTATTAGCTATTATGTGCACACGTAATGGCATGTTATTGCTTTTTTTTCATATCATCTCCATGTCGACTTATTATATTGCGTGAACAACAATTAAGCCCAAGCCATAAAATGAGCATCTGCGCCTTGATCGCTGTTACCTTGTAAAGTAAGTTGATACGCCTACATATCTTATATTGGGGATGTTAAACAAGATTGGCTAATTTAAGCGTTCCGTTTCATGTCATCACTAGTCTATGTATTCGATCATTATATAGTTAAATCCAAATAACCTGGCGGGATGGAGTCTTGTGAACCCTTTCTTGACCTGGATGAGTTTAAAATTAATGTTTTCATAAAATCACCACATTTCTGTACTTATGCTAAATTTGAGAAGAAAAGCTATAATGTGAACGTGATAGATGGAGTAGCCTACAGACTACCTTGTGAACTTTTTGCACTGGTACATTTAACTTAATACACTTTAGTGCAATGTTTGTCTCTTGAACCATTCATCGCATTAAAAGGGGATGAAAAATACTCGTGAACTTTTCGTTTGACCAATAAAATCATTACGGTTAAAATCATCACATGCTGAACATTTTTGCTTCTTTCACTTATACTCTACCTATTACACTTTTCAAGATAATGTCAAAAACATACAAAAACATGAAAATTTCACAAAAAGGGGAAATAACTCTCATAAGGAGCGACCTGGCAATTTCGGCCCTATCGACTTTTATGTAGATCTTGCATACTGAAATTTTTGCTTCTGTCACTTTTATTCTACCAATTATACTTTTCAAGATAAGGTCAAAAACACCCCAAAACACGAAGAATTCACAAAAAGGGGAAATAACTCCAACAAGGGGCAACCGGACAATTTCAGCCCTATTGACTTTTATGTAGATCTTAGCGAGCTGAACATTTTTGCTCTTTTCACTTTTACTCTACCTATTATACTTTTCAAGATAATGTAAAAAAGGGTCGATCCAACAATTTCCACCAAAATGAAATAATTGTAGATATTTGCAAGCCGCTTGTTTTAAGATAACGGGTTTTTCTCTATGCTTTCATAACTTTGGAGACACATATATCAAATCAAAAATATCTGCTGACTCATTCGTTCTATTTATAGCCATGCGTCCCGCAGCCATGTTTCAAGGCCTTAGCCCGGAAGTGACGATACGTTCAAGGATCATCCGCAAACGGTCATTTTATGCGGCTTTACATGGTTATACTTCCTGTCAAGTTTGGTTCAAATTGGTCCAATGGTTCTGGAGAACAATTGTACACTGTATCACTGAAGCGCCCCCTAGTGGTTCGTTTATGGACAGATTTCAATTTCGTTCTCAAACTTCAACTCAACCATCATGCATACAAAATATGAAACTCATCTGATCATTGGTTCAAGAGAAGAAGACTTTTCAAGATGTACCAAGTTTTTGGCCTTTTTGACCCCTTTTAGGGCCCCTATTGATCCAATCCCCTTTTCATTTGCAAACTTTATACGACTTCACATGGGGATGCTTTATGCCAAGTTTGGTTGAAATTGGCCCCTTGGTTCTTGAGAAGAAGTCGAATTCAAATTTATATAGGCTATTTTATTTTCAAAAGTGTAGACCTATATGGGGGTCCTTGGGGTCTTGCCCCCACCCTTTAGATTTATATTTTTATGAATGACTCGAAAACCATTCTGATCCCAACCCTAAACCATTATATATATATCATCATCATCATGATGGAAAGATAAATTCAGTTGTGTGTATATGGAGGTCCTTGGAATCTTGTCCAACCCCTTAAATTCATATTTTGATATAGTACTTGGAAAATCTAAAACTTACAATTACTCACTGCTAAACCATTATATATATATATATATATATATATATATATATATATATATAATATATATATATATATATATATATATATAAATATATATATAGCAATATCATTATCATCATGGAAAGATAAATTCAGTTGTGCGTATATGGAGGTCTTTGGAATCTTGTCCAACCACTTAAATTCATATCTTGATATAGTACTTGGAAAATCTAAAACTTACAATTACTCACTTGTTCCTTATGCAAATTATGGGAAAAAATACTTGATGACGTTTAAATTATTTTTTCTTTTCTATTTTTTTTTTTGGGAGGGGAGTACCCTCAACCTCTTAGATTTATATTTTTATTAATTATTTGAAGACGATTCTCATCCCTTCCCCATATTCAAATATATAGGTTATTTTATTTTCTAAAGTGTAGGCCTATATGGGGGTCCTTGGGGTCTTGCCCCCACCCCTTAGATTTATATTTTTATGAATGACTCGAAAACCATTCTGATCCCAACCCTAAACCATTATATGGAAGAGATATATATAAGGGTATATATTGGCCAAAGCGGGCCAAAGTATATATATATATATATATATATCATCATCATCATCATCATGGAAAGATAATTTCAGTTGTGTGTATATGGAAGTCCTTGGAATCTTGTCCCACCCCCTTAAATTCATATTTTGATATAGTACTTGGAAAATCTAAAACTTAAAATTACTCACTTGTTCCTTATGCAAATTATGGGAAAAAATACTTGATGATGTGTGAATTATTTTTTCTTTTCTATTTTTTTTGGGGGGGGAGTACCCCCACCCTCTTAGATTTATATTTTTATGAATTACTTGAAAACGATTCTCGTCCCTTCCCCTTATTCAAATATATAGGTTATTTTATTTTCTAAAGTGTAGGTCTGTATGGGGGTCCTTGGGGTCTTGCCCACATCCCCTTAGATTTATATTTTTATGAATGACTCGAAAACCATTCTCATCTCAACCCTAAACCATTTACATATATCTTTATATTTTTCATCATGGAAAGATAAATTCAGTTGTGTATATGGAAGTCCTTGGAATCTTGTCCCATCCCCTTAAATTCATATTTTGATATACAGTAAAACCTGTTAAAGCGGCAACCTCTATATAAGGATCACCTGTCTATAAAGGCCAGTTTTGAAAAGTACCAGACTGTATACTTCAACTAAATTAAACCTGTGTATAAGGGTCACCTGCACATAAAGGCCAATATTTTGTGGTCCCTTGGGTGGCCCCTATATACAGGTTTTACTGTAGTACTTGAAAACCTAAAATTGACAATTATTCTTTTGTTATAATTTTTCTCGAATTCACAGTATCAAAACTTATGATTTCTCAACTCTTTACACTAACTATTCCGGCTTGTTGACAATAAAAAATTAAAAACGTCTTCGAAAGGGATTGGACTTTTTAGCATCATAGACAACTGCTTTATCCACTAAAGATGGTACCCGAAAATTTAAATATCTAGTGATTGGCTATCATGGATACTTATTTCGTCAAACACCACTCTGATTCTACACACGTAAGTATACTGAAGTTGATATAAAAAACATGCTGGAATTTCTAATAGACAATATATTCTGTAATGTTCGGAGACGTGGTCTTTCAACAAACTGTCGGCATTCCTATGGGAACCAATTGTGCTCCTTTATTGGCCGACCTGTTCCTTTATTCATACGAAGCAGACTTCATTCAGAAACTGAATATATCCCAGCGAACTAGAAATTAAAGATACAACAGAATCAAGTACACACGCTTCATACTTAGACATTTTACTTAATATCAACACAGACGGGAAATTAGCAACCAAGCTATACGATAAACGCGACAATTTCGGCTTTCCCATCGTAAATTTTCCACATTTAAGTAGTAATATCCCTCACTCGGTACCTGCATATGGAGTTTAATATTTCACAAATGATCCAGGACACACTCGATATGCCAGGGCGTGCACAACATATGAAGATTTCATATACAGAGGTAAAACTACTCACTGACAAATCAAGTGTATTGACACAGGGATATCGAAAAAACGCGTTTAATGTCAACGTTCCGCAAATTTTATGGTCGGTATGGTAGTCTTGTTTTGCGACTACTCTGTTTCACTAAGTGAAATGTTGAGTTGCCTTTTCGTTTTAAAAATTAATGGCGGTTGTTGAGACGTCTGTACCAATTGTGACGAGGATACACTCCTCACGTGTTCATCATTGGACTTGACTGTGGACTCACGGCGGGTGTGACCGGTCGACAGGGGTAGATGCTTACTCCTCCATGGCACCTGATCCCAACCAACTTGGTTTCCAGAGGTCCGTGTTTGTCAATTTTTACCGGATTTGTATCTATGTCCTGGACATCCTATTGATTTATACTTTGGTATCTGAGATTTTTATATTCTTATGCAAATTATGGGAAAAAATACTTGATGATGTGTAAATTATTTTTTCTTTTCTATTTTTTTTTGGGGGGGAGTAATTCCCAACCCTCTTGCCCCACCCTAGATTTATATTTTTTGATGACTCGAAAACCCATTACTTGAAAACGATTCTCGTCCCTTCCCCTTATTCAAATATATAGGTTATTTTATTTTCTAAAGTGTAGGTCTGTATGGGGGTCCTTGGGGTCTTGCCCACATCCCCTTAGATTTATATTTTTATGAATGACTCGAAAACCATTCTCATCTCAACCCTAAACCACTTATATATATCTATATATTTTTCATCATGGAAAGATAAATTCAGTTGTGTGTATATGGAGGTCCTTGGAATTTTGTCCAACCCCTTAAATTCATATTTTGATACAGTACTTGAAAACCTAAAATTGACAATTATTCACTTGTTCCTCTCAAATAGCTAGAGCTCTAACATAACACATTTTGTATCTTTTTTTATAAATTTTGGGCAAAAATACCCTAAAATACCCTTTGTTGAAACTGTGGTTATTAGTGGTTTTAATCTAATATTACTTCACAGATTACTGCTTCAAAAGCAGACTTGGGCTTAAAGATCCCAAGTACACACGCTTCATACATCAACACAGACGGGAAATTAGCAACACAATATCTGACACACACACACACACACACACGCTGATTGCTTAATATACCAATACTCGTCAATTAAAATATCTGCTATACTACTATTTCTTGTATTATATCCAGGTTTTCCAATTTTCAGTGATTTTTGCTAATGTTTCACCCCAAAACTCCATTACCCCTATGGCAAGAGTGATAACATATCTCATTTTGTAGGAAATTCGATAAGCTTTCAGAGAAACATAACATCGAAACTTACTCCTTGGTAAAAATTGGGGTACATGTATTTAGTAGCCTAAAGTGAAATAAACTTTTCACAGATTTCTGTTTTTTGCTAAAAATTTACCCCTTTTTAAGGAAATTCTTAAAACATAACATCCACATTTGATATACAATGAAATAAACTTTTCACAGCTTTAATAGACCAATACGTATTATTCCAGATATTTGTCACAAAACAATTAAACTCATTGCAAAAAGTCACAATAAATTAATGATTATTTGAGATTTTCCAATTTTCATCGATTTGTTTTACTATTTTATGGTTTTATTCAAAACTCTTGAATACCACAAGGGCTAGCGTGCTAATATGGCCCATTTTGTAACATTTTCATTCAGCTGTCTGACAAATATACCCTCCAAAATACCCTTAGTTAAAAACTAGGGTTTTAAGCAGCCAACAGCCTATTAATTTTTTCCACAGATATCTGTTTAAAATTGGTTTTTAGCCCCTAAAACACCAAATTTGTAACATAATGATTTTATATTGCAAAAAGTGGCAATAATTAATGACTAATTAAGATTTTCCTGTTTTCAGTAAATTTTTGTATCTTTTTTATGGTTTTATCTCAAAATTCTTAAATGCCATACAGACTAGCGTTCTAACATGGCTCACGTTGTAGCATTTTGTTGTAAGCATACCTTTCAATATCCCATTTGATAAAAACTGAGGTTTTTAGTTGGCTTAAGTCCAGTCATTTTTACATAGATTTCTGTTTAAGAATTTGGTGCTTTACGCCAAAACAATAAATTTGATACACAGTTGTTGTTTAAAGGATCAATACTTATCATTTGAGATATTTACCAAACAACCATTACTTTTAATGCAAACAGATGCCATAACTGAAGTTTTCAGCATTGTTTGTTTATTTTCATGGTTTTTACCTTAAAAAACCAACTTTAATAAAACAAATCAATGTTTATAGTGTCCATATTTATCTTTTATGTAATTTGCCATACAATTATTACTTTTCTTGCAAAAAAACCTTAAACGAAGGATTAACTGTATATTTCCAATTTCCAGCGATTTCTGTTAATTTTCTACGGTTTTTACCCCAAACCCGTAAGTGGCCACAGTGCTAACAAAGCTCAATTTGTATAATTTTTGATAGGCTTTCTGAAAATTATGCCTTCCAAAAACATGTTGGTAAAAGCTGGGTTATAAGTGGCTTAAAGTCTAATGCTTTTTTTTTTACCCCAAATAAAAATTTCTGTTTATAAGAACTTACAACTAAATTGCAAAGAGTGGCCATTTTACCCCAAATTTTTGTTACACCAAAACTAAAAACAACGGCTAAGGGTGACATGGCTTGTTAAATGGGTCCATTATAACCTCCAAAATTTCTCCGGGGGGGGGGGGGGGAAGGAACAGTGGTTATTGGTGGCTCAAAGACTATACTTGTTCTTGATCCTTATTTTAGATATGGGGTCCTTACATTCCACAACTTAGTGATTTCATTGCAAAGAGTGGCCATAAATAAGGGATTATGATTTGAAAATACATACGGAAAAATATGTACAGGAAAAATAAAGAATGTGTTAAAGCAGGAGGGGGAAATTAGAATATTAGGCCCTTCAATACACAAAATGTATTCCTGGCATATAGGGTCATGTGCTCACTTGAGAATAAGGCAGCAATCATTATTTTAGGTAATTAACCGACCTAACTTTTATTTTTTCTCTATCCTGTCCTGGATTTTTTTGTTACCTACTATTACAAAGTTACATATGACTGTATAAAACTACTTTGAAAATGCATATAGCATAACTATCAGATATTCATTACACATATATATGTTCCTTTTAATGCCGTAACGGATCTACATTTTTTTTTTCGAAAGGAAGGTGAGTCCGGTGTCCTATGCTATTTTGACCATTGCGATAAAATGACCCCGGGGTAATTTTATTGCAATAGAATGACCCCGGGTTCACATTATCACGTGATAAAGTGACCCCTGGCGTCATTCTATCCCGACCCCCTTGCGATATATTGACCCCCCTGAAAATATTATTTTTACAGGGGCGTCAGTAGGCTATATCGCAATTGCGACAAAATTACCCCCCATGAATTTTTTTCTAAAAATGTCTGTTGGCATGTTTCGACATTAAGAATATGTGAATACAACGGGTGGGGGGTCAAAATATCGCAACTGCGATAAAATGACCCCCCCCCCCCGATGAAAATCTTTTTAATATTGTCTATTGGCATGTTTCGTCATTTAGAATCGATATTTCATGGCCATGTGCTTATCAAATTTTCTGAATATGTGAATACTAGGGGGGTCAAAATATCCGCCATCATTAATTGTAACGCAGTGGTCAATTTATCGCACTGAGGGGGGGGGGTCAAAATATCGCACAGGGGTCATATTATTGCGCTAAGTAAACCGCGATAAAATGACCTCGGGGTCATTCTATCGCAGTAGTCAAAATATTGTATGACACTGGAGATACTGCTACATACATGTATATACATGTACATGTATTTAAAACTGTTGTACAATACATAACTCAATGCACATATTTCTATATGATCTGAAACTACACCAGTTTACAGATATGAAAATCACAGATACCAAAGTATTAATTGTAAGATTAAGGTTTAGTAGACAATACCGGTATACAAATTAGGTGAAAATTAGACATACAAACCTTGAGAAAATATAGAGGTGAGATCAGGTGCCATGGAGGAGGTAGCATTCCCTGTCAACTGGTCTCACTGCGGTGAGCTCACAGATGAATTCAATTTAATATCTTTTTTATTCCAAATTTGATCATACATGTAGCTCTCTCATAAAAATCAAATGGTCGTCCTCTTATAGAAACTCTCCTTATTACGAGTGTGGGTTAATTATGATTAGCCTACGAGTGTGGATTAATGACATTCCACGAGTGGACAAGATTCACGGTTTAGGACGAGGGTTTGCCGAGTCCTGGACCATGATTCTTGGTCTTAGGTGAAATTCCACTGTCCCACAAAAATTATAATAAATGATTATTTTATCTTTTAGACGAAAACGGGGAGAACACTGGATTCGACAGTTCTAACTGCTACACCATATGGATGCATGATCATGTCGATAGCGTAGGGAATCTTACCTGTCTTGGATGCCAATCAGTAAATGTTCTAAATCTATTTGACCGAACCAGTAGAAGACATCGTAGCCATGGCTCAAGGAAATATAACAAACCCGCGATTTACAATGTCTTATTCGATGGTCTTCTACCATTTGTCAATCGTCAATAAGGTCTTCAACATATTTGTACAAAACTGTACTCACTCCCTTTGAAAACATTACATGACTTGTACAAATCTACGATGACAGTATGTTTAACTGATGCTGGTTCTCCAGAGTATCGACTTCATGGTATCATTTTGGACATTTCATACAACAGATTATTCAAAGCTGTCAGGACTAATGAACATAAAGAAACGAGTAATCGCCCGTTCCTCAAAGTCAAATTGACGCTTTGAATATAAGCAATATTTTGAACCAAAGTAAGATCCCTCCATACTTCCAATACAAAGATTCACCATGTATTTCCTATAGCTATACGCGTTCAGTTGCCTCTAAAATATTCAATTACAAAGCTAGTCTGCAGCAACTCAATTTACCCAGCAGAACCTTCCACCTTGTACCTGTCCTACATCTGAGTTCATGTACGCTCCATGTGGTCATGTTTTGACAGGTGATCTCAACATTGTACGTAACAGAAAACGTAACAGAAATATTTAAGGCCAAAAATATAGGGAACATATCTCGTTTACATAGTGCCAACATTTTGAGATTATTATAGACACATGTGAAGAGTACGCCATACGTTGGGCTAAGAAAGAAGATGTCGAACTTGATACCCTTTCAGAGTGGATTAAGTCGATCGGTAAAGTTCTTAAACGAAGAATTCGACGACTTAAACATTATGTCAAGACAAAACACAACTCACTTTTTCGTGATCCTGAGGTTGTCAGAAAACTTTCCCGCCTCCACGAAAATTTTATCATCGTCCCTGCTGAAGAAGTATCTAACAACTTCACATTTGTCTGCAAGCGATACTACTTCAGCATTCTACAAGAGGAACTTGGACTCAACACACTTCCTGGAAATCCTACATACACTCTTTTTTTTACCTCTGAAGTATTAGATAATCATAAATCCGTTCTCACAGCGTTTGGAATACCCACAAGTGACGCGGAGCTTGAATTGCCATACATTTATTGGATTCCAAAGATGCATAAAATCCCTATAAACACCGATTCATTGCGGGGTCTTCGAAGTGTTCCACCAAGCCTTCATCTAATCTTACGCATATTAAACAAGGTCTTCAGAAGTAGTGTACAACGGCCTATTCAAGAAGCGGAGTCAATCAGATGTGGATCCTAAAGAATTCAAAAGAATTGTTGGAACATTTACAGCTTCCAAATTTCAAACATATTACAAGCATCAAGTTTTTTGATTTTTTTACCCTTTACACAACAACTCCTCATCAAAAACTAAAAAACAGGTTAACATCTATTATACAAAACTCCTTTGTATACAAAAATGGAAATCGCAGATATAAATATTTAGCGTCAGGTCACGAGGAACCTTACTTTGTGAAGGAACACTCGGATTCCAATAATAAGTACACTGAGAACGATATTATCAAGATGCTGGGGTTTTTGGTGGACAACATATTCGTGGTTTTTGCGGGAAAAGAAAACAAACAAACTAAAAAGTAGGAAAGCCATGATATTGAATGCGTTAATTTTTTTAAGACATAATTTTTTTTTTAAATGGTTTGATGTTGTAACTATAATTTTAGCATACCTGGACCAATTGGAATCTTGTGAGTATTTGCCATCACTATTATTAGTGTTGACTTTTTCCGAAGACACATTGTACACACTAGATATTTTCCTAGAGAACTGCTGAATGGATTGAAACCAAACATGACAAGAATGTTCCTTATAAAGTGTTGACCATATATCGCTACTTTGGTGCCACTCCGTCATCCAGGATGGATTGAAGGCTTGAACAGTCTGTGATAAGCAATGTCCATTATAATGAAGTTCAGTGTGTATTCTGGGGTTGAAGAATCCGTGTAGGGGTTCATTCTTGCTTCCTGAAAAAGTTCATTAAGTAGTGTAAAAGGAACAGAATAAAGTTTGCTGCGAATGTGATGAAGGCCAATTTTGTGTTAACGTAAGGTAAGAGATGAAAAAGTGACTTCATGTATGTTGGTTCTTTTGTATGAAAGATGTCCATGACTTCGCTTACGTCTAACGTTAGAATTAAAAATTTCCATCACATTAACACCACTGCATACTGGGCTTGATAGATTTCCAACAATTTGAATATTATCATTACATTCATAGGGGTATGCAGTGCCAAGCTGTTTAATCCAAAATTCTTCACGTTGTCTACGGAAGGGGGTACTCAAGGTGGGATTGTTGGTCCAGTGGTATATTTTTTCAATTAAATGGAATGGTCAGGGGAGTTGAAATGTCGATATAGTATCTGGTTACCCCTATTATTAACCTCAAATCGACCAGACACTCTTTTATTTAAGGGCCCCTTAGTCTCGCCAACATAAATCAAACCGCACAAGGTACACTCAATTCCGTAAACAACGTTAGATGATTTACAATCCAGATTATCCCAGCTTCTGGTGTTGTAATGCTTATTTGTCAGATTGCTGGTAAATCCCTGATCAGTTATTAATATATGACAAGTTTTACAAATTTTGACAGAACATTTAGAAATGGATGGTATATTGTTTGAAATGAACTCTCAAAAATGTCATCTAGTCGAATCTGGCAATTTTTTATGGGCACATAAGCATTATTATGTTTGTACCAGAATTTGTTATCCTTAGACTGTACAAATGATAAGTTGGTAATGTCGCTTAGGACAACCCGAGGAGCACATAACAATCTCTGAGAGTTTATGCTCCTTGTAGACACGACAGAAGGACACTTTTTTATACTGGGCGCCGTGCCATCCAGTATGCGATTTGGTACTTTTTTATTATTCATTAAATGTATGTACCGAGCGATAAGTATCCTCGGGGACAAAATGTCCACCATCAGTGACACATACTCGGTGGTGAAAATATAAAACATCTCAAATACCAAAGTATAAATCTTTAGGATGTCCAGGACATAGATATAAATCCTGCAAAAAATGGACAAACACGGACCGCTGGAAACCAAGAGATGGGATCAGGTGCCATGGAAGAGTAAGCATCCCCTGTCGACCGGTCACACCGGAAAGTTATCAAAGGTATCTCACATGTTTATTTGTTAACACAGTATTATATTGTTGAATGCTTGAAATCGTCACTAAGGAAGTTTTATGGTCGATACGGGGAGCTTGTTAAACAATATAAAGTCCCATCTCAGGTTTGTTATAGTATAAATGTATTATGGCACACTACCATACACAGTGATTCCTTTTCAACAATCAGATCTAAAACTTACTGATGATATTTTTACCGAATTCGACCTTTCTATGTAACATATGCGGCGATGGATGTGGCATGCTAATAGGGGACGCCGACTCCATCCGGACACCTGGTACCATCATGTTTGTATGGTGGCTGATTCGGGACATCGTAACATAGCTTCGTTTAATACAACGCGATATTACGATACTATATTACGATACGAAATCATGTTACTACGATACGAAATGACGAAACTATCATACGATATCACGATCCTACGATACGAAGTGACGATGCTACGAAACGATACGATACGATATAACGATATGACGATACGAGATGATGATATTACGATATCACGATATTACTATCATCACTACCATGTCTACGCATGCGTCGCCTCAAACCGAGGTTCATCCGCCATTTGCAAAGTTAGGGTTAGAAGACATAACCTGGGGGTAGGTGATTTGCATAGCATGTAATAGAAAATCGTATCGTAGTAACGTATCGTAATATCGTGTTATCGTATCGTAATATCGCATTGTATTAAACGAAACAATATTACGATGTCCCGAATCAGCCTCAATGAGTTTGGGATTCGCAATTGTTCGTTATGCTGAGACCATTTGAATATCCAATTGATATAGTAAAATCCAAAACCTGGCGGGGCGGAGTCTTGCGAATCCTTTCTTGACCCGGAAGAGTTTAAATTTTAGGTAATAAAGCATAACATTAAAATTACATTGCCTAGAATAATCGTTCCTATATGTCACCACACATAAAAGATGTCCCTGTGATAATCAAAAGGTTACTCCGCCCCGCCATCTTATGTGAATCGAACAATACGTCTTCGTTTTTATTTTGACAACTTGAGATAAATGCCATCAAATAAATCAAATATATATTAAGTTCCGTCTCTTTTGCCCATATATATTTCCATTAACGTTGCTTGAGCAGTTCTAGTTTGTAATAAGTCAAATGTTAAGTCTTGTAACATCGTCAACAATTCTGCGTCATGAATGTTTATATATTTTGCAATGTTTGAATATTAATATTGTATTTTAGCCTTACTATTTGTAATGAAATGGTCTTGGTCGTCCTTCATTACCAGGTATCCCGTGAATAGCCAATATGTCTTGGGAATTCAAATCTACCTTCACTTTCTCCTGTAATTGTCTAAAAACTGTTGTCTTAAATCTACTTCTTTGAAAATCATAACCTTGATATCATTTACAAAAGTCATTGTAATCAGCCATATTGATGGCAGTATTGGCATTAACAATCGCATTAGAGTGAAATTCCGTTAGTATTTCTTTTTCCATCTTATAAATAGATACTTCTCAAGTAAGTTGTTGATTGTAAATTCTTGATTTTTCACTAGCATATTGAAACTGTGCCCATGTTCTTGTAATCATCATCTGTTCTACAAACTTTCTGTAAATCGTCTCTTACTTTTTTCTCGGTAATAATTATATAAAAAATTCAGATACCAAAGTAAAAATCAATAGGATGTCCACATTATCCGTTGTATTGATTGTGTAATATACAACGCAAAACTGTCCCCTGAGCTACTAAAGGTGCTAGTCCTTTTCTTTGTTCTGATCGGTCTTGGTGTTTACCTGTAGCATTGACGGCGCATGCTTAGTATATAAAAACGACAGACACCAATTGAAATATTAATCGTTAACATTGACACTCAGACTTTTGAAAATCCAGACGTATGATCAGGTGTCATGGATGAGTAAACATCGTCGTTCTAATAGGAAAATCAGAATGATCACGTTTGACGTATAGCTTGGTTGACAAATTCTCGTCTGCGTCCACAGTAAGTAAAATATTCAAGTAGGTAGCTTAAGTATTAGATCAGATATGAAAGGTCGAATGTTTTGACATTATTGATTTTAGAGAAAATAGTTTGTCTTCATTTTTTTAAACATTTTTCAGTATCCATATCTGATTTACACAGCTTCTGGAATAAGCTACTGTACAGTGTTGCTGATATTTCTCCTTAACGGCTGCAGGGGCTAATATACCCTTTTTGGAAAGGGTGCTGTACCCTTTCAATTGGGAAGTTTACGTCGCAGTGGGCTAAATTTGGTAAAACATAGCATCAATTATGATAATTTTACTAATAAAATAAAAATAAGGATACAAAACTTTTGATTCATTTATCTTTTTATCAAACTGACAGCATGGATTTCATCTGAAGATGTAAAGGTATTGATTCAGCAGTGTTTTGTCTATACATCAAGAGATGGGTATATGGTTAACATAATTAGGAAATGTTTGCTTAAAATTAAGGAAAAATATAGCTGATTTTGCATTCAGAATGGGCCCTTTTACCGAACCCACATGTTGATGATATTAATCCTTGGGCAGTACTTGCTTTAGTAAGGAGTAGAGATAAAGGTTTAATGTATCCTGGTATCCATCACAGTTTGTATGGGAATTTATGTTCATGTTTTCAATATCAACATGGTAGCTCAGAATCAGTATCGATAGAAGTTACATCATAAGAATATTATATTGATACATGATTTTGGAAAGATTTCTTCATTTGAAGGTGGGCTCTGTGTGTATATCATATTATATTTGGTTTCCTCTAGCGTTTTCATGTTTATAAAAATCCTCAACAACATCCCATAAAATCCCGGAAGATTGTCATAAATACGATAGTGGTAGAGAAAACCGAATTAATTTGGATATATACGACGCGGAGAAAAGTATTTTATAGATTTTATATGATTCTGTACACAGAAGCCTTCTATAGGCCTAGTGTAAACATATTTTATTGGATAATAATCAAGGGAATTGGATACAAGGTATATACAACTTACTAACGTCATTTCCATAAGGAGCTTATTATTCGCCGCTGTTGTACAATCATAAACCCTAACCTTGCAGCAAGTAACAAAGTATATATATATGCGCAATCTTCATTACGTATGCTTACTGATGTATAAAAATCATCAAATGAAAAACCTTCCGTGTAAAGAATCTCTTCTCGGAAGGATTTATACATAAACCACACCCGGAAATTTTACTACAAAGATAATTTTCTTCCACAAGGAAAATCCGGGGAAATTATTTTATTTAGATACCATTTCACTACATGTGGCATAATAACGACAGTAGACAGAAAACATTTATGTTGTGGAAGTCAATAATTGTATCAGATGTTTGGTATATTTTAGGCTACCACGATATATAAAGCCTAATATATATATATATATATATATATATATATATATATATATATATATATATATATATATATATATATATATATATATATCTCTGTGTGTGTGTGTGTGTGTGTGTGTGTGTGTGTGTGTGTGATGTAAACTGCACTAACTAATGCAGGTTAACAGGTCCGTTGAAATAAACTATATTCCAATGTTAATGTATACAAGGAATGAACAAAACGCGACATGCATATGACACTTACTGTAATAAAATTTCTGACAGCATAATTAGCGTTATATTGTGTATAAACACAATGTGAAGCATAATATCAAGATACAAAATTGTATTTCTTCTGAGAAATTGGTATTCACCATTGAGGAAATAAGTGGCTTTATTGTTTTAAATATTCATTGGATTGTGAGCTATGTACCTACTTTAATTATTGTTTTATACATCTAAACAAACGACTTGTTATTCAAGTAAAAAAAATGTTGTTTTTAGTTATCCTTTTGTTGATTTCAATTTTCATTTATTTATTACTTTATCACACTATACTTGCAATATGTAGCATTTCTTTCAATATCCGGTTTTGTGTGTGTGAGTTGGTGTTTGCGTGCGAGTGTGTGTTTGTGTGTTATTTCAATCGTTTTGTCCTGATAAAGGGACAGGTCGTCCTGAAAATTTGACTTATATTTTGCCCGTATCGTTAGTCATTTTTCTTGACGTGTATTTATTGGTTATATCCGATACCCTAGGATATATAGTGTTGTTGGTTTTAGTTTTTATATATATATATATATATATATATATATATATATATATATATATATATATATATATATATATATATATATATATATATATATATATGATATAATATACTCAGCCAAAAAAGAAACCTGACACTTTATATTTTGAATTATTTGTTTTGTCTTCATTGATTTATACTTTGGTATCTGAGATTTTTTATATTTTTTATATTTTGTCTTCATATAAAATATCTTTTCGACCCCTACCCTAGATATGATGCCATTTTATATCAAGTCTAAGTCGTAATGACTCAATAACATGCTAATGTGTTGAAAAATCATTGGTCTTTAATACAGCACAAATTTTAAAACCGTATTTTGACTGTGATGTCGGAAAAATGCTAAACTATACAGTTTCAGGTTTCACTTTGATTATATATATATATAGTGTCGTGACACGTTCTGTTTTATGTTATTCAACATTTTACTAAAACCGTCAAGGAATATTTTGGCTTGATCAATTTTGTCAACACTTTAACCATAGACCTCAAATTATCTGACAGTTCCTTTGCTTACTTGCTCATAATCTTTACAATTTTTGTTTTCTAGATTTTTCTGAAACAATGTAGTATTACATAAAATGAATAGAGCAAATAAGATCAATTTTGTCACTGTTAACCGATTTTTTCATTAAAATAAACTTCGGAATATCAAAAAGAAAATCACAGATCTCAAAGAATTAATCTTCTGGTTAACAGGTGCGTTGAAATAAACTATATTCCAATGTTAATGTATACAAGGAATGAACAAAACGGGACATGCATATGACACTTACTGTAATAAAATTTCTGACAGCATAATTAGCGTTATATTGTGTATAAACACAATGTGAAGCATAATATCAAGATACAAAATTGTATTTCTTCTGAGAAATTGGTATTCACTATTTCTGAAACAATGTAGTATTATATAAAATGAATAGAGCAAATAAGATCAATTTTGTCACTGTTAACCGATTTTTTCATTAAAATAAACTTCGGAATATCAAAAAGAAAATCACAGATCTCAATGAATTAATCTTCTGGTTAACAGGTGCGTTGAAATAAACTATATTCCAATGTTAATGTATACAAGGAATGAACAGTATACAATATACAAATCTGGTGAATAATGGACACATAAGAACCCCTGGTAATCTAGAAGTGAGATAAGGTGCCATGGATGCCCCGTTGACCGGTCACATCCGGTCATGTAACGTGGAATGAAATTGTAATGATCTTTGATTTCTTATTTCACAATTTTACAAGATGTATGATATATCGAAACGCAATTGTAAATAAATACTTCAATAATACACGTGCAAACCAAACGGTAACGGCTTAAATCATATAAAATGTCATACAGGACGTTATTTGCCTTAACATTATGACGTCATCATGATACGATAACGATTTTCTGGGGACCTTTTTCAATTCGTTATAAGGACAGTTCGTTAGTTACATATAGTTATAGCGAAATGGGGTGAATGGTTACAATGCTTTCATTAAGAACAAAAGCCACTCTAAATTCAGGTTAAACATGAACTTTCCTAGGAAGAAAAAAGAAAGAAAATTCCCTATGAAGTAAAAGGAAAACACATTTTTTGTTACTTTTAATTCACACAACTTATTTATTCAGAGATTAGGCCTACTTATGCTTGGCGAAAAAGTCAACGATTGACTTTTGTTTTAATAACATTGTTGGCTTCGTTATAATACTATAACAGACGTTGGTTAGAACGTCAAAGGACATGGAAATTAGTTTGTTATAGGCAAATATTCGTTATATAAAATTCGTTATAAAATTGTTTTTCAACTAAGAATATTTAGAGGTGTAGTCGGGAATTATCTTTTGATTCGTTATGGGCATGGATTCGTACAAACCGAGTTCGTTATATTTAAGTTTTACTGTATATACTATAGAATCAGACAATTTTGTTGTGGATTATTTCGTTGTTTTCAGTTATCAGCGGAGTTTAAACGATGTCAAAATTTTACATAAATTATGCCTAATAATTTGCAAATTTTCTTGATACTTTGAAATATCTGTTATTCTGAATTCTTTGTTGATTCTCCGATGTGTTGATTTTATAGTTATTTACGAAGTTATATTAAATAACAAGAATGCGACCAACAGCTGCTGATATTTTGTTTATAGGTATACGCCAGTGAATACAATTGATCGACTATATACATGTAATCGCTTTTGCCCGTTTGCGTTTTTCCTTTGATTGTTAGATGAAATATAAATACTGTAATATAACGACGCTAACAAAATTTCTGACCAAAATGTTTTATTTAGAGGATGTCTTTAATAGGAACACATGTGTATATCCGTTTCTCAAAGCTGTCAAAATGGATTTTTTTAATAAACATTTTCAAATAATCGATGTTTTATTCAAATAAAAAATCCGAGGTTGAAAAAAAAAAAGATAGGTCATAATGTCGTATTTGCGAAAAGAAATCTAATGTAAATAATGGTCGCGTAAATATTTGTATTGGTAAGCAGATAAATTTCAATCTTCGGCGTATTCCATTTATTCTAAATAATATCAGCATAATGTGTTAACTTTTTAACCTTTTAATTAAAATTAAATCTGTTACAGAGAGTTGTCGGTCCTTGCAATCCTCAACAGTCTCTGTCAACGTCTAGAAAGAAGTCCCAAAACACGTGGTCATGTAACCCATAGAATATATATAAAACCAAATTACACAAAATAAGGAAACTTCTCGCAAAAATATAGTCCCTAAGTTTAAATCCATTTTAAAAAGGTATTTTTACCCCAGATAGTATTTTTTCTATGTCAGCACTGAAAATATATACAAAAAGATCCTTTAACTTATAGACAGCAAAATCTACAAAATATGGTAAAAGTTGAGACGTTGACAGATATCGTTGAGGAGTGCAAGGACAGTCAACTCTGTGTAAAAGATTGGGTATAATTATGACATTTTTCTTGTTGACATTAAACTATGCTGATCCTATGCTAAGTGCCATACAAGTATCATGTTAAACAAACTAATAAGTGATCAAATTAAATTAATTGTTTGAAATATTTATTTTTTGTCTATTTTTATTTAATTGTGATAAAACGCAAGTACAAATTTAAGTTCTTGTTTACTTTGATGTTTTCTTTTTTGTATTTTCTTTTATCGAGCGATATGTCCAATTACATATATATATATATATATATATATATATATATATATATATATATATATATATATATATATATATATATATATATATATATATATATATATATATATATATATATACACATAATTAGTCTTTCCCCACATGTACACCACAAATAATTCACAATATTGTCCCTAAATTGTTGAAGTATTTTTCTTCATACTGCAAACATATATGTACAACTTTTCATTCATTTACCACTTTTGCATCGTGTATATCTGAATGGTATGTCCATTTCTATTGTTTTAGACTATTTTGTTATGACTTGTAGTGTTGGCAGCGTTCAAAGATAAATTCATTCAAATACATATTCATTCAAATACATCAACCATTAGCACAACTTTGTAAGCACGTTCTGATGCCGTTACTGCAATGTTTTCGACATTTCTTGTTCATTGGAAGAAGCAATCTATTACACGCTCTGAGGCATTGTCTCAACACATAAATGCAATTCTGGTGACACCTAGACGATGAAGTATCTGCATTTCCCGATATTATCTCTTCAGTTCTTATGGTGAAGAAAATAAATAACATCAAACAGAATAGAATACGATTCATTGTCTGAAAAACAAAACAAAACAAAAAAATATTAATGAGTATTTATTTAACGCATACATATACATAAAATCGCAGATACCAAAGCATTAATCATCCGGATGTCCAGGATGCAATATACATATGTGGTAAATAGTGGACAAACAAGGACCTCTGGAAATCAAGAGTTGTGATCAGTTGCCATGGAGGAGTAAGCATCTCCTGTTGACCGCTCACACCCACCGCGAGTCCACATTCAAAGTTACATATAAGTTCTGCCACCTGACGGTCAATACTTTGGTGTCTGTGATTTATATATTTTACCACCTAAAATGAACGTTGTCACCGAGGATATAATCACCGTAAAACCACGGTCCGGAATTGCTATGCGCTTTCCTACCCATGGTTTCATGGGGCCGAAATCAGTGGTTGTATTGGTGTGACTATAATGACTTCAATCATAATAGTGTCTGGTCATCGTAATGGAACCATCAACTACTCTATGGACGCTTCAACACGAGAGATCATTCCATTTTGTCCATGGAGTTGCACGTAATTGAAAGATGTTACACCAACCATAATTGTCCCGTTCCGAAGACTCATAAAGAATACTGAATTAGGCAGCTTGGTGCTTTATACCCATTTTGATGTAATGACATTATTCAGATTGTAGGAAATTATCTTTTTTATTTGTCCATAGTATAGCAATGTCAATGTGATTTGACCACTGTAACTAGATGAGTATCTTAGCTTCTTAGGAATTTAGAATTTAATAGGTGCCAATAATAGGTAATAATCTGTCAGTAAGACGTCTCATTTTCACACTTGACTTACAGCAGACCCAGAAAGGTCGATATTTTATTTTTTATGATTTGCGTCCTTTCAATGTTTAGCCAAGGTTGAAATTTTATTATTTTGATTTCTGAAATTTCATTATTTTGCCCTAAAAGGACACTATTCTATTTCCTTAATTTGTGACCTTTCGTTGGTTTGCATCGAAAGATTTTATTTCTCTTAATGGGCGATCTTTCGTCCTTTCGCATATCTAACATACATTGGAAAAACGCATCCGGGATCCCAAACCATAAATACATGTTCTATAATGTACGAATTAAGAAATGAATGACTAGAATAGAAAAGACCAGAGTATGATTTTAGGAAATGCAAACGAAATAGCGTATGTATCCAA